>CM053581.1:464824980-464853907 GCA_028627135.1 Pseudochirops cupreus | reverse complement strand
TCTTTCACAATATATCCACTATAGAAACATTTTGTGTAGCTACACATGTGCAACCCATATTGAATTGCTTATCTTCCCAGTAAGGGTGGGGGATGAGGGAGGAAGGGAAAGAATCTGGAATTCAAAGTTTTAAAATCAAATGTTTAAAAAAAATACTATTATTATTTTTTTTTTACATGCAACTGGTAAATAAGATATATAGGCACTGGGGTAAGGAGATCCATCTTGCCCTGCCAGAAAGTCGGAGGGGAAATGGGGGAGGTTATAGGAGAGAGCAGATTGGGGGAGGGGGTATACAGAGGGATCTCTGTTTTGGGGTGGTGGGTAGGGGAAAGACAGAGAGAAAATTTATAACTCAAAATCTTGTGGAAATGGATGATGTAAACTAAAAATAAACATAAAACTTAATTAAAAAAAAAGAAAAATTTGATTTCTGAAAAATTTAAAAAAAGGAACTTTCTTCTAAATTCAGCAGTACCCTTCCTCATAAGAGGAGATCCAGCAACACTAGCAATCTATAATTATAACTCTTCTGATTGGTGGGTTCATTAAGGGTTCAGTAAGGGTGGGTTCTTCCTTCTTTCCTTCTTTGAGCACAGGCCTTCCTTAGAAGGAAACAGAAAAATTCTGTGACAAGACACTTAACTTCATGGAGCTTAAGGAATCACTGAGGATATAAGGCACAGTTGACACATAAAAAAGATGATAGAATATAAATATATTCTATAGAATATAAATAAATGCCCACCTATATATGTAATGGCAATGGTAATTTGAAGATCTTCCCTGCCCCCTTATAGGTTGAATATAATCACAATGAGCCTGGGGTGAGAGGAGTTTGCTGAAAGGTGGAGCAGAGCCCACAGAAAGCTAGAAGCCAGAGCAGCTAGATGTGGGAGAGAGATAGGATACACCCAGGGAGAGAGCTAAGTTTGTGAGTGTTTGCCCCCTGCTGGGATAATTAGGTTTGTAAGTTTGTGGGAAGGCTGAAGGATGGTGTGGCTTCATGCTGTGCTATGGTGTATTAACTTCTTTGCTATGGTGATGGATTTGATTTTCTGGTGTTGGGATTTGGTTTTCTGGAGTTTGAATAAATGGTTTGCTTCTGTCTTCTATATGGAGAGTCTGTTATATTTTGCAATTGAGAACTTTACAGTTGCTGTTGGTTCTCTGAATATTGTATTGGTGCTACAATATAGCACAGAAAATAAGTGCTATGAGAAGTCAGGAAAGGAAGATATATCAGTATGTAATAAGCCTTACAATATGAGTTTCTTTAAAGAGATAGGACTTCATTAGAAGCTTGAAGGATATACACATGAGCTTCATTTATTTATTTATTTATTTATTGCTTTTTGTAGGGCAGTTGGGGTTAAGCAACTTGCCCAAGGTCACATGGCTAGTAAATGTTAAGTGTCGGAGGCCACATTTGAATTCAGGTCCTCCTGACTTCAGGGCTGGTGTTCTATTTACTGTGCCACCTAGCTGCCCCTAACATGGGATTTAGATTGAAAAAGAGAAGAGGTCAGGAGAGAATTAGAAGGGGTGGGGGGTAAACACAAGCAAAATCAGAAGGAGAAATGGGTTTGATTTATTAGAGGGAATAATGAGCAGACCAGTTTAATTGTCATGGAGGATACATGCAGATAACTAATGTGAGATAAGGTTGGAAATATAAAGTGGACCCAGTTTAGGGGAGATTTTGAATTTTAGATAAAAAAAATTAGACCTGATTTAATAGACAATGAGGAAGCACATTAAATTCTTGAACAGCAAAGTAGTATTAGAAAAAGCAAAGCTTTAGGAAGATTATTTGGTGTTGGCGGATGAAATGGATAAGAGAGGGACAGACTAGAGGCAGGCCAGGAGGTTTTTTGTAGTAATCCAAAGTAACATCAACAGAAGTGGATTAAAAAAAATTGATTTGGGCAGATGAAAGGGAACATAGCCAGAAATGACTTCATAGTTTCTAGTCTTTATGAAAGGAAGAAGCATAGTGAAATTTGGAAAGAAAAGTATATTAGGGGCAGAGAAGATTATGAATTTAATTTTAGATACATAAGGTTTGGATATGAGAATGGGAAATTCTAAGGAAGATATGTGTCGTTGGTCTATAAAGCTGAATGAATAAATCAAAGTTATAGCTGAAGCAATGAGACTGGATGATCTTTTTGAAAGAGAGAGAGGATTAAGGACCAAACTTTGGGGAATATTCCCAGTTGGGAGTAGAAGAATAATAGGAACCAGTAAATGATGTAGAGAAAGAGATGATATATAAGACAGCAAAGAATGGCATTAGGTATAGTGCCAGGAAAAATGAAGAAAGAAATAATTTCAAAGATGTGCTAGTCAAAAGCTGTTGAAAGAAGAAAAGGATATATTAGTTTAGCAACTATCATCTCTACTTTAAAGATGAAGAAATTGAAAATCAGATGGGATTAAGACAACAACCCAAGGCCATACCACTAATAAGTCATAGATACAAGACTTAAACCCAGGTCTTCTGATTCTAAGTCTGGTGCTTTCCCCACTATGCCAATGAGTAGAATTCAATTTCAACAGAGTGATGTGGAAAGAAGGCATATTACAGGGCACAGAATTGTAAGTGAATGATAAAGAAAGGAGGCAGTAACAGATGTAGACCATCCATTCAAGAATTTTGGTAGTGAAAGAAATTGGGATCCAGAAGAGTAGCAGTCAATTGATGAGTTTCTGAATCAAAAGGAGACTTTTTTATATTTATATTTTATTTATTTAAATATTTTATATTTAAAGAAAGGATTATGAGTAGTTGTAACGTCTGTTAAGAATCATGAAGGGATGATATGTAAAAGGCAGCTGAGGCATCATATTCTTAATAGAGAAAGGATATCTCCTTCCCTGAAAATTGAGGAAAAGATAAAAAAGGTGTTTGTAGGAATGGTGATAAATTGAAGCAAAGGCATCGGTTGATGAGAGAACTCAAGTCAGGTAATTTCAATCTTTCCAGCAAAATAGGAAGTCAATGGAGTGAGATTAGAAGGTAGTCTTGGATAGTAGAAGAAAATTATAGCATAAGTAAAACTTGCATATTATCCCCCTTGCCAAATACTAGCATTACTCCATGCCGATACAGATCACCTACGTTCTTTTGGGCCAGGATACACTTGCTACAGAGACAAAATTATTATAGCTCCAAGTTAGCTGAAGAGTTAACAATTATCTTATGAATTTAGATTGTGTAGATAAATAATTCAGGTTAAAAACGTTCTTATCATTGTTATGATAATTGCCAATTCTCTACTTCACTTTTGCTTCATGGTTCAATATGCTCTTTAAAGGTATGTCATTTCGGGAAGACAAATTCAGACAGAGAAGCAATAAAGTGAAGGGGGTAGAGGGCTGTGCTTTCTGATTAGCAGTTGACTTGACAACCTGAGTGAAAGACACTAAAAATTTAAGAGCAGAGCTTTAGAACAGAAAGGAACCTAAAAGGTCATCTAATCCAACCCCTTCGTTTTATAGCTAGCTTCATTTACATTCATAGGCAGCTAGGTGGTACAAAGCCTGGAACAGCCTGGTTCTCGAGCTGGAGTCAGGAAAATCTGAGTTTAAATCCAACTTTAGGCACTTTCTAGCAGAGTGACCCTGTAAATCACTTAATCTCTCTTTTCCCAGGGTTGTAAGTGAGGACAAAGGAGATAATGTTTATGAATCACTTTGCAAACCTCCAAGAAGTCTCCATGCTAGCTATTATCAACCATTATTACAGAAGATGAAATGGACGCTGGCCCATGATGAATGACTTCTTCAAGGTCACATTGGCAAGTGGCAGAACCAGAACTTAAAGCCACATCCTTTGACTCAAAGCCTAGTGTTCCTTCTGCTACTCCATGATGTTTTCTCTCCATTACCCAAACTACTAAATTGTGATGATCTAGCTTAGATTTAGATTGCCTATGTAGTGCAATTCACCAGCTGATTTTCAATCCTCCATTTCACTGGGTACAGCATAAACCTCTACATAGAACATTCCTGAATTTCAAGTCAAGTAAAATCAACAAGCATTTATTAATTATTTACTATGTCCCTGACACCATACTAAGCTTGAATGCAAAGAAAAGCAAAAGTAGTCCCTACTCTTGTGTAGCTCACAATCATAAATCTTCAGTTTTGGTCTATTATCAACTTATGATATACCCTGCAAATCATCTAAGCTTTGAAGACAGTCTGCGTGTATATGTAACTTACTGCATTGAACCTAACCTAGAAGCAAAACTTTTGGCTAGCTTGGTTTGATTTCTGATCATTTTAATTCTGCAGAAATTGGAAACTAAGTCTAATGCTATGTGGATGAGGCAGAGCAAATGAGGCTAATAGAAACTTTTGGTTCTGATTTCTTCTAGTGCAGTCTTAATTTACTGGGGCAGTCTTAATTTGGTCATCTATTAAATGGTCTTAGTAGAACCCATCTATCACAAATGGAAATTGAGGTGTTTAATTAATGCTATGTTAATCCTGTGTTAAGTACTTGGAGATCTTTGGGTGAAAGATAAAAAGAATAATCACTGGCTTTTAGAATGCAGGAAAGGTTTTCTTTTTCATCAGTATCCAGCTTTTAGGGGCCTATTAAAGTGAATTAAATAGCAGAAATAGTCATTGACTTTTAAACACTGCTTTCCTGGGGTCCTTCAGGTTACTTTGCTAGAAAACTGATGCATTGCTTTGGGCTAATTGTGGACCAAGTGAAATTCTGCAATAACCACTAGGGCATAGTTATGCGTTCCAAAGTAGATCCTATACAATTATTCTGTCAGTCACCTGATTGGGATATGAGTGAGGGGATCAAGTCTCTATACTAGCACCTTTATTTATAAACCATTCTTCATGGAAGGCCTCAGGGATGTCTCTCACTGAGCCTTTGAAATATCCTTCCAAGGTTTCTAATCATCATTTAGACATGAAATGCTAATCAGCATATTTTTAATGCTGAAACACTTCGCAATAGTCAAGCAGTTATGCCAACATGCACTTCATAATTTATATGTATATATTTTATTTATCCAGGTTAATAAAGGGTGTAGTTGACATATTATGAGACTGACCTTGTTTCCTGGCAAATGCTGTCCTAATGCCCCTAGAGCTAATTTTGTTGCCAGTTATTCCTTTCAAGGACAGTTCATTATTATTCTCTTGGAAACAATTAACAGGCTGTTGCACCGAGTAAGGTGTCCTTTGTCCTGAAATTCAGGACAGATGATGGCACAGAAAACCAAGTCTACTAAAATCTCAATTAACCAGAACCTTAATTTACTAGAGCTTTTTCTCTGCACTCCATCTCTAAGAGAAAAAAGAAATCTATCGGGAAAACAAGTTGAGTCCGGGAATACTTTTTTAAAAGCAACTTCCAGGCTATATCTTGTGATAAATTACAGATTAAGCCCAGTCTACTACACCTTTTAGACCTGTATCTCTAGTGCTATACAATGAGAACTGATGTTGAGAATGATATTTCCGGGGCTCTGCAGGGTCTTCAGTCATCAAAGAAAGATTCTATTATGTTCAGTATACCCTATTTACTCAGGCAGCCAAGTGGACACATACAATTTTAGAAAGCTTTCTGTTACCATGGGTTGAAACTCACAGATTTCCTGGTTCTCTGAGATTTCTGGGCAATCAGGATTTCACCACATTATCATATTTTTTGAATGGACCTTGACTTGATGGAATACTGGGAAGGAAGTTAATGCAGATTCTTGCTAGAATAGCTCCTTATTAAAAAATCATTTATTAAGTGTCTAATTAAACATGAATCTGTGTGGAGAACTTTAGGGGAAAGAAGCAAATACACATGGCCACTGCCTTCTAAAGTTCTCACTGTGTGAGAAATATTATGGTATGGCTATCTTTCCAAGATTTGCTCAGCTCAGTATAGGCGAGAAGATAGTAAAATATACTTTAAATGAGTTTTTATTATCATTATTAATATTTGTAATAGTTATTATTAGCATTTTTTTAGTCCTTCAAGGTTGACAAAGTGCTTAACATATTCTATTCTCTCAATAACCCTAACTGGGAGGTAGGCACTATAATGATCCCCATTTTACAGATGAGGACACTGAAACTAAATGAGGCTAAGTGATTTGCCTAGCATCACAGACCTAATGAATACCTAAGGCAGAATTTAAACTCAGGTCTTCTTGACTCCAGGTCCAGTACTCTATCTGCTATACCACCTAGATATCTCTAAACATATTCCAATTATATGGCAAGATACTTAAAGAAATTGTACATGCAAAGAATGTCAGTAATCTTTGAGAAATCTTGGAGAGAAGTCAGAAAACTGGGGACTGATAAGTGTTCTAATTTTTAAATAGGAGGAAAAATAGATTCTGGATACAATAGACCAATAAACTTGATCTCTGGGAAAATTCTAAAATAGACTACTCAACAGATGGTTTGTGAGCACTTAGAAAAGAAAAAAAAGATGATAAAAAAAGAGGTGGCAGAGGTTCACAAAGAATGTACAATGAATGAAACCAAACTCATTTTTAAAAATACACTTCCTAGATTAATTGGTTAGGGAAGTATAAGAGACAACTCATGGATTGATTTTAGAAAGGCAGCTGACAAAACCTTGCATTTTATTTTTGTGTATAAATGAAAATTAAAAGTGAGGTAGGTGATGGTACAGTCAGATGGATTTGTAACTGGATGTCTAGCTGTGCCCCCCAAAATGTACTTAATGGATTCATTTATATCTAGAGAATAGGTCAGAAGATCACAGGTCTAGAGCTGGAAGGGACTTTGGAGAATGTCTCATCCAACCTCTTCACTTTACATACAAGGACATGAAGCCCAAAGAGGCTGTGACTTGCTCATTGTCACAATGATGTGCCCTGACTTCTCTGACTCCAAATCTAATTCTATGGGCCAGGTGACACCACCAACTAAGTGGCTAAGTAACATAACCTGAATCTAATAAGGCTACTGGTCTTTGATCAAATAATTCAACAATCCTACCTTCCTATCCTTATAACTGATAAGGTATTGTGTTCAGTTTCTGGTGTCATCTTTTCAATATGGTAATGCCAAACTAGAGAGAGTGTCTGGAAATCATGCTATATGAAGGATGACTGAAGAAAAGAGGAGAGGAGCAAATGAGAGGAGGGGACAATCACAATGGCCATTATCACATATTCGGAGACCCATGTTATGTAAAAGAAGAAAGAAGAATCAACACGAATTTGCATTGTCCCACAGGATAGAAATCAGACCACATCATAGAGGGACAGATGTCTTCAACTCAGTATAAAGAATTATCTAACAATTCCAACAGATGGAAATTCCATCTTCACAAAACAGTGTGCTTCCTGTGACAAGAAAAGCCTAAGCAAAAGCTAGATAATCAATTACTTATAAGGAATATTGTACAAAGTAATTGTGCAGTGGATTAGAAGTTGAAGTAGGCAATTTCTAAGGTCCCTTTCAACTCTAAAAGACGATGAGTACAAGGATAGTCGGTCTTGAAATCAAAAGATGAGTTCAAATACAAAATGAATGAGGTGATCTCAGCTTCATCTAATAATTTCAATATACCAGGGGTACAAAGATAAAGGAAGAGAGCTATTTTTTTCTTTCTCTGGCTGTTATGACCCCCAAATTAACCATTTACTGCTCCTAGTGATGAGTTTCTCTCTGTTTAGCTCTGCTGGTCCTGGTACAGCAAACTGTCTGTTTCCAGGACCCTTCTTGCAGATTCTCCTCCTAACCCTTATGTTCTGCTGTTAAAGACTCTGAGAACCCAGGTCACTTCCACACCGTGATGATATGTCAGAGTAGGCTTGGTTCCATGTGGCTCCATTGTGCTGACACCAGTAGAATGGCAGAGAAGGGGCAGAGATAGCTAAGAATTACATGTTGCTGAGATTGCATATGAACGTTAAATTAATGGGTGGTAATCTACATGTGAAATATTTGTATAATGACCATCAAATGAACATATATTTGGAACACTTGAAGCTCTTCAAGGAGGAGCAAAATTAGGAGGCAAAAGGAAGTTGCAGCTAAATGGAGGAGTGTAGTTGTAGGTTGTAGTTGGAGAGACAAAAAGAGGAGGTAGTACAGTATAATGGAAAGAGCAGTCCACTTACAGCCAAGAAGATCTGTGTTTGAATATTGACTCAGAAGACACTAGTTATGACCCTGAGTAAATCACTTCATGGGTCTGAGCCAGTTTCCTCTGATCCCTCATCTGTAAAATCAGAAGGGCTGCCTTCTATGGTTTCTTCTAGCCCTAAACCTATGATTTCATGCTTCTGTAAGCTGGAAGAGTTTGCTTCTATTCAAAGTCAATAAGAAATATCATTTTGAGGGACAATTGGCCATCTTATATTACTGCTGCTTATACACTAACATATCTGGCAGGGAATAAGAAGGTAGAAAAATCCTACAAACTTAGATCCTTTATTTCTTCACTGCAAAAATAAAGAGACATCTGATAAAAATATAGTGAAAATCAGCTCAGATTTGAAATGAAAAAAGTCAAAGTCATGTGCGTTGTTCGGCATCTTTGCATCTACATACCCCAAATACTTTTTCTTCAAGAAGAAAAGTTTGAAGTCAATGGACGTTGTGAACATCAAGCAACATAACAAAGAAAAAATAAGTTGACTACATCTTAGGTAAGAAATGCCTGGTTGTTTATGTAGGAGTCACATTAGAGTAAAAAAAATTTTTTTACAGTAAGACTATCACTTGGTTAGCTAAAAGGTCAGCATCAATATGAAATTAGAAGGATAAGGATGAGAAGACAACACTGCATGCAATTACAATAGCTTCAAGCTGACCTATTCAAACAAGGTGTTGATGCTGAAAAATGGGAAAGGGAAAAAGACTAAATTTTGACCTTGAGTATTATCATTTCCTGAAAAAGTTTAATTATGTAAAGTAGTGATTACAATGAGTCCACAAAAGCTCAGAAGCTGCTTTAGCCAGCAAATGCTTGATCTCTTTGCCAAGCAAAGGTATAGCATCCAAGGGCAATGCCAGTTTAGAATGTAAACTATGGAAGAGAGTGGAAGGAGATTACAGGCAGCATCACTTATAAGATAGTAAAAAAAAAAAAGTAGAAGAGAAAAGAAGCCCATTGAAAGCTTGGTGTGAGACTCTGCTAAATCACTTCACTCCTCTTCCCCCCCCCCCCCCGCCCAGAACATTTATAGACAATTCTAACAGGAAAACAACAAATAGGCAATGTAACAGATTTATCAGTATTTCTACAACAATCTATTATCATTATCAGCAGCAGTATGTGGATTCTAATACCCCATTCCCTGATGTACCATCCAGGGAAACAGAAATGGCACTTGAGAAAGCAAAATCAGGTAAAACCTCTGGACCAGAATAAGAACACACAAAGGAAATCTACCCCTGAGGTGACACAATCTTGAAAGCAATGAGCAATTGTGTTACAAGAAATCTCAGGGAGGAGTTACCAAAGAAAGGAAAAATCACAGACAATATTAGCATCCCAAAAGGCAACTGAAAAGACATCAATAACTAGCAATCAACATGATAATTTTTTCATCTTCATAAAATCTTTGTAGAATGATTTATACATACATCAAAGTTACTCTTGACGAGAACAAGCAGGTTTTTATTTGTGATTTTCTAGGGCAGACCAAATCTTTAACATCGCTTAGTTGATGGAAAGGTACAGAGCATACTAGATCTCGGTGCATTTATTGTTTATTGATTAAAAAGCAAACAAACAACATTTGCCTCAGTGGAGGAAAATTAAACCTTGGTGAGGCCCTCTCACGAACATACTGATACTAGAGAAGATTCCTTGATTCCTTAAAAATTCAACCACAAAGATAAATCTATTTAATGACCTTTAGATTATTAATAGTAAGTGCTACATAAATCAGGGCTATATATGCTTGCTGATGGTGCTCACCATGATTACAGAAGATGACTAATTCTGTGTCTAAATGGAGTCCCTCTTGATGGCGAGGTTCACCAGATACTGCCCTTTGCTGGTGATACTTTTTCTTTTAAGTTGGAGAATATTGTAGGCTCTCCGCAATGAGATCTGTCTGTCTGTCTGTCTGTCTATCTGTCTATCTCTTTATCTATCTATCTATCTAATCTTTCTATCTATATCATCTACCATGTTCCAGGTACTAGGTTGGGTATTTGGGACACAAAGATGAAAATGAAATAGTCTCTGCAGGGAAAATTCAAAACAATTTTAGGAGAGAGGCATTAGCAGCTACAACTGGGGATGGTCAGGAGGTGGCATCTGAGCTGAGCCTTGAAGGATACTAGCAGGTATAAGAGGTAGAGGTGATAAGGAAGTGAATTCCAGTCAGAACAGACAGCCTACACAGAGGCATGCAACTGGGAGATAGAATATCATATGTGAAAAACATATGAAAGCCTGGTTTGACTAGATCAAAGAGTGCATGATGGGAAACAATTTATAATAAGACTGAAAAGGCAGAGTATGTCATTGTCAGTAAAGTGAATGAAAACTGGAAAGGTAAGAAGGGGCCAGATTGTAAAGGGTTTAAAAAACCAAATAGAGAGTTTTATTTTTGATCTTAGAGGTAATAGCAAGCCACTGGAGTATACTGGGTGGAGTAGAGACATGGTCAAATCTGTACTTTACACTTTGGCAGCTGAGCAGAGGATAGATTGGAACAGGGAAGAGATCTGAGATTGGAAGACCAACTAGAAGGCCATTTCACTTGTCATGACGTAGAAGGCCTGCACCAGGGTTGTAGTTGAGTCAAAGGAGAGAAGGGGACATACATGAGAGATGTTATAAAGGCAGAACCAAGAGGACAGACAACAGATTGGATATGTAAGATGAGTGAAAGTGAGTAGTCCTTTATGACTTCTATATTGAGAGTTTGAGTGACTGGAAACATAGTGTTTTAGGGAGAACACAATGAGTTCTGATCTGGACATGTTGAATTTTCAGTGTCCATAGGACTTTCAGTTATCTAAGAGACAGTTGGTGATGAGATAATGGCACTCAGGAGAAAGGTTGGGGCTGGATATATAGGTCTGAAAATCATGTGCATAAATATAATAACTTAATCATTTCCACAAGAGATGATCCAGGATTAACTGAAGCCCATGGGAGAAATGGGAGTTGGACAGATAGAGCTTTCAGTGCATTATCAGTTTGGAGAGAGACAATAATTGAACCTGTGAGAACTGATGGGATCACCAAGAAGAAGAGAGAAAAAGAGAAGAGAGCTCAGGATAGAACCCTGGGAGTACACCAGCAGTGAGGGGGTATGATATAAATGATGATCTAACAAAAGAGACTAAAATAAACTATTACTCAAAAAAATCCTAGCTTACCAATACATGCAGGGAAAAAACCACATATAAAACATATCTATTATTTAGACTGTGAGAGTTAAATGGTCATTCGTTGACTTAATTTGTCATCTATATGTACACATATATATTCACATACATACAAGTGTGTATATATGCACCTGTGAATAAATATATGTTATACAACCCACAAATATACACATGAACACACATCTGCATATATACATACCTACACTTGAATACATATATCCATGCATGTGTATATGTGTGTATATGTGTATGTACATATGTGCCTATATAAAACAGACTCTGCAGAAGGAGAGTAAGTTGGGCCTAGAAATGGATAAGTGAAAGAGAACAGGCTGGATTGCATCTGAGAAGTTAAATAGCTGTTTTCAATGATCCTACACTGATCCCTGATAGAAAAACCTGTCTTTTCAACAGAAATGTTCTTCCAGGAATGCTATATACTTATGGATCAATGGATATGCTTGATGTGTTCTAAAGACTATTGGATCTCAAAACTGTGGGTCACCCATGGGGCAGTGGAGAGACACATGGTAGATGTAGCATATTTCCAATAATGACCTACATATGAAAAGTGGTATAGAGAGACATCATTCAGAAAGTATATGATTAGAAAATTATATAGGCAGATAATGTAGCAAGAACAAGAGATAACAGATGGATATCTATAATGTTACATGGGTACTCGTGATACATAAAAAAAAAGTTTCCTAGACATTCATTATATTAGCTAACTTCATTTCATACTGGCAATCACTGCTTTTATTCCATACATTCACTATACATCACTTTTCAGTGATCCTTTGTAGAATTTTACCAAATACTGAATTCAAGCTAACTGACCTATAGTTTGAGACCCTGTTCTCTTCCATCTTTTTAAAGGGATGATAAGAGTTAATTGAGGTGAGGAGATGACTAGAAATGCTGGACTTGAATTCTAAATAACTTGAAATGTGGTGGTTAATTGAGAAATAGAATTGCTTACTTAGAAAATGAAAGCACTATGAGTTATCCATATTTTGACTGCTAATTCCATCATATGGATGGTATATGTAAGACCAGAGAATTAGAAGCTGCATTTAGTTTAGTTTAGTTTTTATTTTAAACTGTCATAGGCTGAGGTAAGGAATTACTCCATACAATTTCACGATTTAATATTCAGTTCTGCAATGTTAGCTCATGCACTAAGTATAAAAATGTCATGTTAGTGATGAAAATGAAAAGGTAAAAAGGACACTCCTGCATTGTGGCAGGAGCAATGTGTGCTATGGGGGTTAAATTAATTTTTCCTTAAAAGGTATTGAAACCATCCTCAAGACCTAATTGGCTCAGGAGACTAAGGCTTGGGCCACTGATGTAGCTTCCTGGGGGCTTAAGTACAAAATCCCAGCATAGGAGGAGTCAGCAGCTTCTTCCTGGAGCTTCTGATTAGCAGACCAGCATGGCCAAAGCAGGGAAGCTACACCCAAATTGAAAAATAAAAACAAACCCAAACCTGAATCCTAACAGAACATTCTTCCCCTCTACTGACTAAATAAACCTCCTTTTGTTATTTCCTAGATGGTCTGTGACTGTCTCATTTCATTCCAGTTTTGAACCTGAAGAAGCAGGCCAGCTTGAGTGAGGAGGAGCCTGGGAAAGGCTGTGTCATGGAAGAGACACTGGACAGGGAGCCACAAGCCCTACTTCCTCCTTTCAGCTCTCCCACTAATGAGCTGCCCCACCTTCAAGCCACTTTCTTTCTCTTGGTCTCTGGTATTTCTCTGTAAAATGAGGGAGTAGAATTAAATTGTCTGAAAAATTCTTTCTAGTTATTAAAAACACTATGACTTTTGGATTCTAAGTCATGTGGAGAAACTATAGCACTTGCATTTATTGATATAAAAAACCATGTGAATGATCTTCCACTATTATGTATTCTAAAAAAAAAAAGATCTAAAGAAGTTAGAAGTTTAAATCGTTGGCAATGAAGGTCAAAGCTATACGTTTTTTTTTTTTTTGGTGGAAAAGGAATTGCCCTTGAGGCTAGAAGAGTAATTTAGAACCCAGAGTAATTTTTGAAAGTTTTGCTACTTCTTCTAAGAGATTTGTTATATAAGTAGGTATCGTCTATTTTATATAGGAATGGATGTAGAAGGTGGTTCTCTATTAATTGACAGCTTTGATAGATTTGGTATGAAAAGAAGCATCAGTTACCTGCTATATTTTCACAATTTGGGGATTTGAGACTGCTTGTCTAAAACATCTTCAGGGCATTGTTAATACATCAGGATGAGCTCTAGACTTAACAGAGATACCCAAATTACCATTTAGACAGGAGGAAGAGAAGGAAGTTCTATAAATACTATCTATCATCTTCCTTTCTCTGAAATAAATGCACATGATAAATATAAGTGTGGCTTTGTATCTCTGAATCTGATTAGGTCACACACAATCCCTAAAGTCACTGAATTCATAGGAGAGGCAATATATTTCTTAGTTTATGAATTCAGCAGGGTTTTTGCACGCTCAATGGGATTTTTTTTCATTTCTTGAAATAGGCAGTCAAATGTGTCAGATCCAATTCACACATTTATAATAAGGATGTTAGAGTACTTTACATGAAAAATGATTAAAAACTCAAGTCATTTATTGCTCCAAATCCAATCCATTATTCATATTTTTCATATATACTTAACTGTAAACAGAATGCATTTGAGATCTCATCAATGTGGGTACTCCCTGCAATGATGCAGGTCATGACCCATCTCCATATGCCCAATCCCGTGAGATTCTCATCCATGTCCTTCCATAAATTTACCACAGAGGATCCACGTACTGTGCTGGAGACTTTTCTCAAGAAAATGTATATAATTAGATACTCTTTAACTGACTTAATTATCCATGTCAGATTTTCTTAGTCCTTTTTGGGAGGGTGGGTTTTCTTTCCTGATTCCTGGTTTTGAAGGGACTATAAATTCTCTGCTTCCACTCTTTCCTCTCTCTTTTTTTTAAATTATAGATTCCCGTAGGTTCTATTCAAATGCAATCTCTTCTAGAAATCCATCCCCTGATTCATCCATTAGTAAGACCTCCCTAACTTTGAGATCTCACAAGGGAAGCAATTATAATTTATATGGAGTATCGTTATAAGCAGCATAAATGTAGGTATTACATTTTCTCTAGAGCTTCTTTCTCAGAATATAATAGTTTCCATGTCACCTGGGCCTCCATAGAACTTGTCCACCAATTCTATGCCATGTTTCCATGTGCATATCATACTTCCTCTTTCAATTTCTCTTTTCTGTGCTGTCTTCTTCTGCTAGAATGGAGCTTGTCTGAGGGCAGACTCACTTGATTGTTTCTAGTTGTATTTACAGTACTCAGCATAGTTCCTGGTTCTTAGCAGGTACTTTTTATAAACACATGATTGTTTTATTGATTGATCAATCTGTCATCTAAAGAATTTTGCTGAGGTATTTAATGTATTTTCAATTAAAAAAAGAGAGGTCAGAAAATGAAATGAAATGTTAAATTTGACTTTGAAGAGGTTTATTTGGAATGTCCACCCACAATAATGGGCATCTTTGTTTCATGAATTAGTTACATTCAAAATTGTCCTTTTGCCAAAAGATAGTATTCTGTTGTTTTGTTTGTTTTTTGAGGGAGAAGGCAAGGCAATTGGGGGTAAGTGACTTACCCAGGGTAACACAGCTAGTAAGTGTGTCAAGTGTCTGAGGCTGGATTTGAACTCAGGTATTCCTGACTACAGGGCCAGTGTTCTCTATTCACTGTGTCATCTAGCTACCCCAAAAGATCAGTTAAAAAAAATTTTTTTTAAATATAAGAAATGTTCATTGACTCTTCTTGGTGACTTAGACGTTTCCTAGGCTTCTATATGTGCATAACTTTTTTTTTTTGTCTTTTTGGAGGGGGCAAGGCAGCGCAATTGGGGTTAAGAGACTTATCCAAGGTCACACAGCTAGTGTGTCAAGTGTGTCAAGTATCTGAAGCTGGATTTGCACTGAGGTCCTCCTGACTCCAGGGCTCTATTCACTGCACCACCTAGCTGCCCCATGTGCATAACTTCTATAGCAGTAAACTTCCAAAGTACCCTTCGGGACAGAGCCTCTCACAAACTATCTTTTTAATTTTCTATCTCAGGCCCAAAGAATATATTCTGATGAATTATGTTTTCTTTGAAGAACAGTCTTGCTATACATATGTCAAGGAGTATGAATCCATTCTAGGGAGACACTGGAATCTTTCTTTAGATTCTATTATGGAACAAAACCATTTTAATAATGCCTAGCCTTAGATGTGAAGGGAGTTCTTCATCTGATTATTGTTATGATTCTGACTTTATCAGACTATTATTCCTGTATGAAAGATCTTCTTGAATCAGCTTTTGACCTGATCCATTGACTCGGTCTCTTTTCTCATATTTGGTACCTGTTTAATTCAAGAGTATTGCCTCAGGAAAACCATTCCCATTTATTGGGTCTCTTCAAATACTGGGTACTTTGTGTAGCAGGATTCTACTCTGGTAATATAATGTCTTCACTTGTACTTATACTTGGATAGGATTAACTATGACAAAGACTAGAAGAGTTGGTAGAGCCACCCTTGGGGTCAGGAAGATCTAGGTTCAAATCTTAACTCTCACATAAACTGTTGAGTGATTGCTGGCAAGCCACTTGTCTTCAGTTCTCCAGGTAAGTCTAATGTCAAAAGGTACAAGCCTGAGTATCCATACTTAGAGTCCCCTTGAGGCTCACAGAGTCTATCTACTTATCCTCACACTGGTGTTTGCCTCGCATTTTCCTTTAGTTAACTGCCTGGTCTCTATGCATGGGTTTCCTTGTAGAATAAATAAAATACACATGCATACACATATAAACACATATGCAAATGTATATGTATACATATGAGAGATACTATATAATATTTATATTATCTATTATATATGTATATATGTGTATATATTATGTATATACACATATACATGCATAGATATATACATATACACACACACATATATATACATGCATAAATGAATTATATTTAGTTCTATTACAGTTTCCCAGTTAATATTATAGTTCTATCATTTTGGAGGGAGCAGGAGGAAGCATCAAATGTGTGCTTTCACTTGTATAAATTCCTTCTGTGGGTGAAACCTCTATCAATATATATTGCTAACAATTCTGTATCTTAGAGCTTTAAAGACTTGCCTGGCATTCTGAGAGGTTAAGTAAGTTGTCCAAGGGTCACAGAACCAATGTGTCAGAGGCAGGAATAAGGCCTAGGTTTTCCTGACTCCACGGCTGGCTCTCTATCCACTATAATACACTGCTTCCCAATCAAGTCCTTAAACATGTATATCCATGTGTCATTTCAAATGCTTTTATTTCTTTGTAAGTCAACAAAGGAATTAAAACAAGGTATCCAGGCATCTCAGTTTGACTGTGTCATTTTCGATGCACTGTATTAGGAGGATAAGTGCCCTGGAAAATCTCTGAGACATGGTAGGATCTACAGCAGATTCCCCTATAGAGTTAAACTGTGAAGTATAATAGGTTCCTTTGTGGATATCTAATTAAGCTGTTGACAGGCTAGTTCACAAAGTAATCTGTCATGCTTAATGGTCTTGTAGCTCTTGACTCACTTTCTAAAACACAGAAAAGGTGTCTTCTGGTTCCTAGTGCTTTGTAGCAGAGAATATGGGACAAAGGTGAACCTTAGGAGTAGAGCCGCATGGGCTTTCTCCCTGAAGGCTGGAGAGAATGGAGAAAAATGAGTTCCTCTCATCTCTCATAGCCTCTTGTCTTGCTTTCTTTCCTGTCCTCTCAATATTGGCTGACAGATCACTTTGATCAATGTACTTGAGGACTAATTCCTATTTTAAAGTCAGTCATGCATTTAGGATTATTTACAAGGAAAGGAAAAAAAGGAGGCATAGAGAACAAACATTTTAATACTAAATTTTCAACTTTAAAAACCTTCCCTAAGCACCTGTGCACTTCAGAAAGCTAGGTTATTTAACTAGTTGGATTCCCTATAAGACAGGCAACAGTGAGAATGTGGATTGAGACTGGAAGGTATGGGTTCGAGTCATCTCCATGTCACATATGAGTTGTGTGACCTCGGGCAAATCACACTCTCAGTGTCCCAGGCAACTCTATGAGAGTATAAAGCACAGAACAGTTGCAAATCTATATTGGTAAAAGGATGTTCCTCACAGAGAGGGTCCTTATGCAAATAAAATCAGATCCTGGGGGAAAAACAATTAAATTAAGGTAGAAATCATATACTGATATATGTTTAGACTGACACAAAATGAATCATAAAGTGTGAAAATAGAATGGTATATGTCATTAAAGGGATTACTTCTGAAAATAGGAGACTATTGATTAATATTCACTAACTACATTCTTACTAAATACTTGAAGGGCTTTGCTTTTACTCAATTTAAGAGATTAAATAAGCTATTGTTCTGAAGAGGCCAAGTAAGTCTAAGGTATTTTGTCTAGAGTTATCAAACATGTCCAGAGGCTGATAGGGCAGAATACAAGACTGTTGTCATCTCAGGCTGTGACAAAAAGGCCTTATCTTCACAGGCTCACCCATACTGCCAGGTTAATCCCCTCAGCCAGCCACCAGGGGAATATCAAAGGCAGCCACAGTACACAGATAGCCAGAGAGGGAGGAAAAAGTCAGTCCCAACAGCACTGCCCTTGGCTGCCTTCCAATGAGTTAACATACTGGGTAAGAAACACAGAAGCACACTCATGACAGGAAATTCTCCTGGGGATTTCAAACAATGTGGCCACAACCTTCTCATACCTCAAGAGGCCTATCTGGATCACAATTACTCACCTCAAACAACTTTTTTGGGGGGTCTGGACCTATGATTTCATCCATGTAGAGAAATTCCAATGAGATAACTCCTTCTACCTCAAACAACTAAATCTGTCAGTGGGTTCTGAAATAGTGACTGCTTTAATAATGACAGATGGTGGGCATCACTCTCAGGGATTACTGATGGCATGAAAGGCAGTACAATGTAATAAAAAGGGCACTGACTGGATTGTAGTCATTGGAGGCCAGTGTATGAATCTTGCCCATTAAATGTATATGTATACACACATATTTTATAATATTTCCTTGAGGGAAGAGGTTGTTTTATATCCCTAACACCTGGCACAGCATCTGGCACATGTTTAATAAATACAGCTGAACTGAATTTAACTGAATTGTCATCCCTGAGAAATTCAAGGAGAATACCACTAAAGCTGTTTAGATAACTGGTCAAGCCAACTCAAGTCAACAAGTGCTTATTATGCACTCACTATATGTACCTGGCACTTTGCTAAATGTTGGAGATGCAAGGAAATGCTAAAAAACCGTTCCTGTCATAAAGTCACATTCTACTGGTGGAGATGACATTTGTTTACATGTTAGGTACCATACACATAACATATGTTTTCTATGTATGCACAAGGTATATAGAAACATGTATGCACCTAAATATATATCTGCACATATGTATGTATGTATATGTATGTAGGTGCGTAAGGGACATTAGAGATAATCTCAGAGGAAAGGTGTTTGGGGTACAGACCTCACAGCAAAACTCTGGGTCCTGCTGAAACTAATGAGTAGGGGGAAAGGCTTTCTGTAGGAGGCAGGATTTGAATGGAGTCCTGAAGGAAGTAGACAAGACGGGAGGGTATTTCAGGAATGGGGGTCAGTTGATGAAAATGCACAGACTCCAGAGATGGCTCGGCATGTGTGAGAAATGGAAAGGCCAGTGTCACTGGATCACAGAATACATGGAGAGGAGGAAAATGTAGGAGGACTGGAAAGATAGAAAAGAGGCAGGCTGTGAAGAGTTTTAAAAGCAAACAGGATTTTATTTTTGATCAGTGATAGGGAGCTAACAGAGTTCATTGAGTAGGGGAGTGACATGATCAGACCTGTGCTTTACACTTTGGCATTTAAGTGGAGGGTAGGCTGGAGTTGGGTGACACTTGAGGCAAGGAAGCCAACCAGAGGGTTGTTGCAATGGTCCAGATAGGAAGTGATGAGGACCTGCATGTGCTTCTTATCTATATCAAAGGAGAGAGGGGAATGTGTGTATATATGTTTTTAAGGTAGAAATGACTGGACCTGGCAACTTATTGGGTATGGGGGGGGGGGAGGGACGGTAAGAGTAAGGAGTTGCCTGGGTGACTGAGAGACTGGTGGTGCCCTTGACAGTAACAGGCTGCTCAAGAGAGGCTGAAGGTTTGGGGAGGAAGATAGTGAGTACTAGTTTGGACATGTTGAATCTAATATGTTTCATTCAGTTTAAGATGTCCAAAAGGCATCTGATAAGCAGAGACTAGAGGTCAGAAGAAGGGGTTGGGCAGAATAAACAGATGAGAATCATCTGTACAGAGATGATAATTGAATCCATGAGAGCTGATGAACTCACCAAGAGAGACAAAGTGAGCAGGGGGCCAAAGATTTATCTTTGAGGGATACCCTTAATGGATGGGACGTGTGTATGCTGCCGTTCAGTCATTTCAGTCCTGTCCAACTCTTTGTAACCCCATTTGCGGTTTTCTCAGTCGAGACTGGAGTGGTTTGCCATTTACTTCTCCACCTCACTTTAGATATGAGGAAATTGAGGCAAAAAGTGGGTTGACTTGCCCAGGGTCACATAGCTAGTAAGCATCTGAGACTGAGACTCTAGGCCTGGTGATCTATCCGCTGTGCCACAAAGAAGAGGAAAACAAACAGGAGAAAGTGAATCTTGAAAACATACAGAGGATAGAGCAGGGTGGGGATTTGTTCTGTGCAGTTTGGATTCAGTCAAAGGGCTGCAGCTGAGGACCTAGAGGGCCACATGTGGCCTCGAGGTCACAGCTTCCCCACCCCTGGAGTATCTAGGAGAAGAGAGTTATTAACAGTGTCAGAGGTGATAGAGAAGTAAAAGAAGGACAAAGATTCAGAAAAGACTATTAGATTTGACAAATAAAAGATCCCTAGTGACTGCGGTGAGCAGTTTCAAATTATGAAGCTGGAAGTCAGACTAAAGAGAGTTGAGGAGAGAAAGAGAGGAGAGGGAGTAGAAACAGAATGTAGGTGACTTTCTCAAGTTTAGCCATGAAAAGGAGGAGATACAGGATGATAGCTCGTGGGCATGGTAGGATCATGTAAGGGTTTTTTTTAAGGCTAGGGTAGAAATAAACATGATTATAGGCAGAAAGGAAGCAGCCTGTAGATAGGGAGGGACCAAGAATTAATGAGAGAGTGGGAATGATGGAGAAAGGTCTCCATGTGTATCTTAAAGTTACATGCAACACACAACTAATTTTCAAAAAGTTTAATTAACATCAGCCTTATTCCCTAGAGACTATGGGCACATAGAAAAGAATGAAATAATTTTTTAAATTCAAAATTCCCTATATTAAATGGCATTAGTTTTTCTTGAAATAATGAACTGAGTGGCAGACAAGGGTAGGAAATAGAAGGCTGGACTTGGTGTCAGAAAGAACTGGCATCCAATGTCACCTTGGATGCTTAGGAGCTTTGTGACCCTGAGCAAACCATTTACCCTCTCAGAGCCTCTGTTTTCTAATAATAATAACACCTACTTTACAGATAAGTCGAGTCACAATGGGAAAATTCATGTACAGAGCTTTGAAAAACATTAAAATACTATATAGGTATGCTATTATTATTAAAACCTCAACATTACTATGATTTCATACAAATGAAAAGACAGCTAGCACCTGAATCATATTAAAGATTCATATTTTCCAGCACCATAATTTTCCGGTTGTTTTCGATCTGAAATTCCTGAGTATGCTATATTATTAATTGCCCACATTTAGTTCCTGCCTTAGCTCCTTGAGGATAATGCAAATGCAAAAACAGGATGTTCATCTCACCAACTATTACCTTTTTACTAAGGCAATACATTCTTTTACCCTTTAATGATACAGGTAACTTCAGGTTGCTTCATAGCCTTCCATTTCTCTTTATCTTCTGCTAATTGGCACCTACTGTTAAATAGTAGAGGCAGCTGGGTGGCACAGTGCCAAGCCTAGAATGAGGAAGACCTGAATGCAAATCCAGTCTCGACACCTATTAGCTATATGACCCTAGGCAAGTCACTTGACCCTATTTGTCTCAGATTCCCCATCTGTAAAATGAGCTGGAGAAGGAAATGGCAAACCACTCCAGCATCTTTGCCAAGAAAACCCCAAATAGGGTCAAGAAGAGTAAGACAGGACTGAACAAGAACAACGTAGAAAACCTTCAGTAAACTCTTCTATCATCTTGTGGTAATATGCCCATGCTGTTCAAGGGCAAACTGTCAGATCCTACCAAAGGAGGAGCTTTGGGTATATGCCCAGCAATGGTCTGTGTGTTTGTTGCCTATGGACTAGTGCAGCTTAGCTAATGGATCATAGACGCAAAACTTAAAGGGACCTTCAGGAGTCTACTTCTCTCATTAAAAACGTAAGGAACCAGAAACTCAGGAAGACTGAATAACTTGACCAAGGCCGACAAAAGTATGTAAGCAACTAAGGAAGGATTTGAACCAAGGCTGCTGAACCAATGATTTTTCCTCTATAATATACTGCTTCCCTTCAAGAGACCCTCAGCCAGTTTTTGGATGACACTCAGTCCTATGCTAGTTAATAGGTAATAAGATTTCCTACTCTATTTCACTCTGAGAGGACATATATGTGGAGAAAAATATATATTGAAGCAATACTTAGGATGGATGTGGGAGCTTACACAAGACAGCCTTTTTTCCTGAACAGAAGAATATTTGAAAAGAGTAAAAAAGCAAAAATCTAAAATAAATTTTAAAAAATAAAAGTTAAATGTTCTCATGACCTCTCTTCTTCTCTCCTATCCTCCACATCTAAGTTTTGCTAATTTAAGAATATGCTACATGAATCCAACATTTTTCTCAAATCTGCTATTTTTAACAAAAATAAGAAACAGGAAGGACTAGCTAAATCAAACGCAAACAAGAGGTGTGCAGTCACACGTTGGTATACCAACCAAATTTAGTGAAGAGAAAAACTGTGAAAGCAAAGTAAGAAATAAAAATCAGGTGAACATAATGAGGCTTTCTGTTTGTTTTCTAAATCTCAGTCCCTTCTCTAAATCAAGGGTTTAATTGGTGTAAAAATAGAAGGGATAGGAGATCTGTATGAAATGTAGGAATTTTTGAAGATCTAAATGATCCTAAAGCTTGTGGTCTCTCCTCATTGTAGATGACTTAGAGGTTTTATAGGAAGACAAAGGACTGTTCGGTGGGACTGGTCATTAGTGTGTGAAATCAGTTGGTGAGAAACGGTCTCTGACTTAATATTTATACCTTAGGGAATTGTTTGAAGCACATAGAAGTTCAAGATAATTCTGAAGGAATTACTTATATAGGATCACATAACTTCTTATGGATCAGAAGCAGCATATGAACTCAAGGCTTCCTGACCATGCTTCACACAAGCTCCTTTCTGGCCCCCATTTTAAATATTCTATTATTTAAAAAAAACGAACAAAAACCCAAACATAACAGTGGTCAGGTTTTGTCGACTGAACAAATGATTAACCAGAAAAATTCTAATGCTACAGAAAATGGTAACTCCATAAATTTTGCTTACTCTTTCCAGATACTGCCATTTCCTTGCCAAGTTTGGGTGTGGTTCAGTGGAAAGAGATCCTCTGACATCAGTGGCCCTGAGTCCAAATCCTGCCTCTCATGCTTATACACTGTATGACTGTGGGCAAGTCACTTAACCTCCACAGACCCCAATTTCCTCCATTGTCAAATAACAGTTTTTTTCCCCCTTATGCAGTTTCTGGTCCCTTCCAGATCCTTATGAAGAATGAATAAAAAACTGGGAATCCTGAAATAAAACCAAAGCTAAGTTTCCAGGTCTCATTTTCTATGAAGTCTTTCCTGATCCTCAAATCTTTAGTGCTTCTTCCCCTTCCAGATCACTTTGTATTAATTTATCGCTGTGCAAGCTGTATTCCCCAGGCTAAATGTAAGTTCCCTGATTCCAGGTCCTCATTTCATTCTTGTTTTTAAATCCCTAGTATTAAAGCACTTAATAAATGGTTGTTGCAGGTTACCAGACAAAAGGGCAATTAAAAATGAATGATTTGGGGCGGCTAGGTGATGCAGTGAATAGAGCCCCTGGCCCTGAAGTCAGGAGGAGCCGAGTTCAAATCAGACCTCAGACACTTAACACTTACTAGCCATGTGACCTTGGGCAAGTTACTTAACCCCAATTGCCCTACAAAAAAAAAGCAAAAAATAAAAAATAAAAAAAAAAAGGACGGGACTAGATGGCCTTTAAGGTCCCTTCTGCCCTCTGGCTCTAAGAGCTTATATGTAGGAATGGCCTCCACTTTGGTGAACAATTTTGAGACAGAATAAATGGGAAGGAAAGAATCCATAACTCCACTTTATGACATCTAGGAAATAGGGTAATTTAACAAAAAAAAATCTCTAAAATAATTCTGTGTCTTTGTGATGCCAAAATAACTTCTCAATTCAGTAGGGAAAAAAATGGTAATTTGGCATCATTCAAACCTTACAATACCTCTGTTGTTTCATTGATTTCTTTTTCATTTCTCCCCTCACTATCTTGGCATAGGCTAAGAGATGTGACAGGTAGGACGCTGTGAAAGGGAGAGAGGAAAACCTGAACTCCAAGATCAGCACAAGTGTTAAACTCCTGTTTTGAATCAAGTCTTTATACCATCTTTTTCTCCCCTCCTGTGAAATGATAATAAATTCAGTCTCACAGTCCTTTGCTGATTCCTTATCACTGTATAGAGGTAGCCTTGGGTTCTTGAAGACTATGCCAAAAAAAAAAAAAGCTCTGGTGAGATGTATCAGGCTTTGAGTCTGCTGTTTGAGGTCCAGTCTCAGTACAGAAAGACTTATTATCAGATTGGCCTCAAGGTGATGAATTATTTGGCTATAGCAACACATGTGGACATTCTGGTAAGGTAGGGAAGTACTGGGATCTATCTTGCTGTAAGAATGGATAAAACCAAGGGTCTTTGACATAAGTTTAATTTACATAACACACTTTACATTATAGCTTAGAAATCCCAGTGCTCATAATTATCCTGTGAGACAGAGTGATCTGTGAATTACTTAGGACAAGCAATAATTTTGATATGATTCTATTTTGTGACAACTGTGGTCACACAGATGTGCTTCTACTGACCTGAAGCTGATTCAAATCATTTGAAAATAAACTGAATGAAAATGGACTTAGCTGGTTTCCCTACCTTCAGTTAGTACTATGTCAGTTCAGCGCTGGATTTCTTCCATACAAACATTTCATTGCTCTGTTGTTATATTATACATTCTTTATTTGTAAGAGGGGATATTACTCAATGAAAACATGCAAAAGTTGTGCCTCTTATATAGCACATCAATGACTGTTAGAGATAGGGAAGCTGTTGGTGTAGGGAAGTGAAGAGTTTCAAGGGAAGTGTTGTCAAAAACGAAAAACACCATAAATGATAATCTTGTGGCAAAACAGCTGAATTAATCTTTTGAAAACAGGTCTCTTTGGCATTACTGATTCCACTATAATGTGATATTAGTTTCTTGATTACAGAAGAACAGTGAGAAGACCAATAAAATAGTCCATTGACTGACAGTTCTGTAAAGAGAAAAAAAAACATGCTTGCCATGGACAAGATAGTAAAAAGGCTGGAATATTAAAGATTAGAAAAAGGTAATTTTTACTGATGAAATTCACTTTTGCATTCAAGGTTATATTAAAACCATTGTCAAAAAAAGTCCAAAGTCTAGGTGTATCTGGAATATTTAGGCATTTTCATCAGATTGTAAAACATCTATTTATAAAAAAACTGGGGGATTTTTTTCTTTTACCTCCACTGGGTCTGGAAGATTTATTTCTATTGAGGAAACGATAAACTAAAAAAAGGTATTTGTTCATTGCAGAATTACAGAAATTTCCAAATGTAAGTGGACTACTAACTTTAACCATGCCATTGTTAAGAAATCCATGTCATGAAAACTTCATGTCATTAAAAGTTAAGGAATTCGTCCAAAAGATAGTGATAATCATGCTTTAATGACCTGAGGACTCACTTGATTTGAACTTCATTGAAAACCTATGGGATAGATTTGTAAACATGACTTTATCAAAGTTAAACTTACTATCCAAAATCATAATAATGATAATGTGATTTGAGTTAAAAACATATACCAAAATAATGAGAACACAATGCCAAATCATGTAGTTGATGATAGAAAAAGGGCAGACTGGACAGAAAAAGGGTAGACTGCATAGAAAATTTTTTTAAATGTATAAAAAGTTGTAAGATTTATTTTAAGATTACATTTTAATTATATTATAATTAAGATTATATGTTATTTTATTTTATCCCATTTAATTAATATTCCACTGTCAGAAGAGGGATTTCATTACTTCCCTTTTCCCAATAGCACAAATGAGGAAGCTAACCTAATTTTTCAAAACTGATTTGACCAAGGTCCCATGATTAGTAAAGCCAGGACTTGAATCCAGTTTTTCATACAGCAAGTATGAAGTTCTCTTTCCACTGGTTTTCTATATTCCTTCAATAGGTGTTGGAAAACTTAAATGAATATAAAATTTCAATGACATCATGTAATATGGCATTGAAATGTGGTATTGTAAACTAGCAAGGTAATGCAGCAGGCAGGTTGTATAGGGATAGAGAGAACTTGGAGATCTAAATTTTAATTCTTCCTTCAAACACAACTTATACGACTCTGGTCAATTAATTTGATTTCTCTCTCAGTCTCAGTTTTCTGATCTGTAAAATGGGGATAATAATAGCATCTATTTCAGAAAGTTGTTCTTTCAAATGATATTAACTACGTAAAATACTTTGCAAATCTTAGAAAGCTATATATAAATGTTAGTTATATACTACTTAAGACCAACCTATTAGCAGATACCTAAAGCTGGATGATAGATTACTTTCGTATAGCCTCATTTTTCAATTCATATGGGAATGACCTCATGTGGTGATTTAATGAACAAGACATATCTATGCTCCAACGAATAGCATCACAATAGTATAAGGCTCTTTCAAAATCTATTTTGAGTCACATGCTATGTTTTCAAAATGAATATGCATGTCAGTGATATTTTAATGTTAGAAAATGTGCATCATATAATGGCATATTAATAGGAGGCAATGCGAACTAAGTATTAGTAATGCATCTTTATTGCTTTTTCATGGTGTTCGTGAAAGGACTAATGCTGTCCTGCTGTTTTCTAGAACTGGAAATTCAGTGAAAGGAAGTTAGAATATCAAAAACAGCTCTAAATACAATGTTGGTTTCTCTAAAATAGCCAAATGATAAATATCTTAAAAGTAGCATTTTGTAGATAAGACACATGGAAAACATGGGGAGGAAACCCTATACTAGCCAGAGGAGGAAAGAGCACAGAGTAAGTTGGGCACTCTAAAACTTATCTTCACCTAGTCCAGAATTAGGGGAATATATTTATAAATTAATAGATTCAACCAGAAGGGACCTTAGAAGTCATTTTACAAACAAAAATGAAGCACGTTTCTGGTTCTAGATAAATGTAAATCATCATTGAGAATGTTTGTGATAACTTTCAATGAATTTATCTGTACTAATGAAGTCACGTTTTACCATTTTAGAGGATGATCTTTGTTCTAGGTCTCTGTCAAAAGACACAACAATGGGGGAAACAATAAACAAATTTTTCTTATAATATTCTGTAAAGGTAACACAATCTCTTCAAGGCGGAGAAACCTTGGTACCAGAAATTTAATCGATGTGCCTTATTGTTTAGTCATGTCTGACTCTTGTGGACCCATTTGAGGTTTTTTTGGCAGAGACACTGGAGTGGCTTGCTATTTTCTTCTCCAGTTCACTTTATGTAAGAGGAAACTGAGGCAAACAGGTTTAAGTAACTCATCCAGGAGTAAGACAGCTAGTGGGTGTCTGAGACCACATTTGAATTCAGGTCTTCTTGACTCTACGCTTCCACTGCTCTAATAAGTGTCCCACAGATGGCTCTCATTAGTATGTCATCCAAGCCAACTATATGATCAGTAATTCTCAAACTACAAACTATATTAGTCTATAGCAGAAGAAAACACAACCCTGTATCAAAGTGAACACTATTGTACTTTTTCCTCACCCACTGTGCTGGGTTTTATTTATTTCCAATACCAGAAATACCCTGATCACGTAGAAATTACAACTCTATGGGACTCTGGTTTTGTCACTAACCAGCCATGTAACTAGATATAAGTCACAGCTGAGTCTCAATTGACTCTTACACAAAATAAAATGAAGATGTTAAGACAGAGTTCTGCTCTTCTGGATCTCTGAGGACCTTTCATATTCTACATCTGAGTTATTTGAGGCAATTTTAAAAAATCATTTAAATGTTATCTTGAACAACAATAATCACAATATAAAAACCTACCTCTTTTTAAAAAAAAACCAAAACAATACACCTTATCTTGACCCATTATTGAGCAACTCAATTTTGACAATTACTGAAAACAACGTAAAATGTTAAACAGAAACTTTCTGTATTAAAAACGAAACTGGTATCTTTTTAGCTTTTTGTACATCCATAATTATTGTGACACGGAATTTCTGTGATGAAAGGAAACTTTAAGCCTGAGAGCAATTTGCCTAGCTTTTGTCAGTTGGATGTCGTACCTTGCCTGAAGAACTGTTGGCATACCCTTAGTAATGACAGATTCTAGCCTCTATAGCCTGGGATATCTGTGCTTTGATGGTTTGGTTGGCCCTGAATGGATAAGCAGAAGATAAAAGCTAGAAGCAAAGTTCAGAAAAGAGAGACTGAGATTGACAAAGCAACGTGCCCTACAATGATGCAGATCCCAGCAAACCTGGTAGAACGGTACACCAATAAAAAGCCAACCCAATAGTCTATTACGCCATCACACCTAGCAAGAATTGGGCTTAGTGAGAATATTCATGTTGTTGATTTGTCTTTCAGTCATGTCCAACTCTTCATGACCCTTTTTGGGGTTTTCTTAGCAAAGACACTATGAGAGTTTGCCATTTCTTCCTCCAGCTCATTTTTACAGAGAAGGAAACTGAGGTAAACAGGGTTAAATAACTTGCACAAGGTCACACAGCTGGAAAACGTCTGGGGCTAGATTTGAACTCAGGAAGATAAGTCTTTCTGACTCTAGGTGGGGCACTCAATCCATTGCTCCACCTACCTGTCCCAAGAACATCAATAGGAGGCATGAATTGCCCCTTCACATGTATTTTCCAAGTATAAGCCACTCATGCATGGTCCTTACTAATAGTATATACATTTTGTGGAAGAGTATGACTTACATTTACAGGGGAATGTCCTATTGAAAATCTTCCAACCATCTTATTTCATTAACTGACTTCTCTGGCTCACCAGAGAAAAATTAAGCATAGAGGAAACTATTGTTTTAAGTGGATATGGACTCAGAGAATACTTTGAACCTGGGATAGCCATTTTGGGGACCC
>CM053581.1:464768992-464824480 GCA_028627135.1 Pseudochirops cupreus | reverse complement strand
TTTCAGAAGTTATAATACTGATATACATATATATATATATATATATATATATATATATACATGAATGAAACACACCTCCTTTACAAAAAATTGGACACGTGAGAATTTTAACATGAGAATATGTTTGTTTTAGACTCTGAACAAACAAAAAAGGGTTTTCCTTTTGGGCAAAGAGGCAATGCCAGCAATGTAGGTGTGTGTGTGTGTGTGTGTGTGTGTGTGTGTGTGTGTGTGTGTGTGTGTGTGTGTTATAACCTCTGACTGATGATTAAGTAGAATGTATTAGATTTATAAAAGTACTTAAAAACAGAGATTCATCTATTCTTACTTTCATTTTTCTTTTTGAACATATTATAGTGATTCTTTTTCTTGTTGTTCTTGTGGATAGATTGATTGTAGCCTAATAAGTCTCTTCTAGGCTCCATATTACTTGTTTACAGATAAGGAAGCCTAGGCACAGGGGAATTAAGTGACATGCCTGGGGTCACTCAGTCTAATGTCTGAGAAAGACTGTGAATCCAAGTCTCCCTGACTCTGAGTTCATTTCATTGAAGCTTATTTAATTTTTAGGTCTTATGATATATTCTAGGAATATAGTATAATATGACTTTTGTAGAGAAGGACTGAAGGAAGTCATTTATTAGTAAGTATGAAAACAGTTCTATATGTTTACAAATATTCTTTATAAAATCAAATTGACCTGTCAATTTGCAGTGTGAAAATTCTTTTAGGATAAAACCAAATACAAACAGCCACCCACAATATTCACTCAAGTAACTCTCTCTCTCTCACGTTGTTTGAGAATTTAATTCAATGTAAGCTTCAGCTTCAAAGAGCTGTAGCTCCTTACCCCCTATCCCTCCTTCCCCCTGCAGTGGGCACAACAGATTTTTTTGAAAGGATAGGAGAAATCCCAGTCTTTAAGGGTAAAAAGTAGAAAAAGCCTTCTGACTGAAAGTCTGTCAGGGAAGATGTGGCCAAGGTTTGTTTTCTCCTAGTTTTGTCACTGAAGAAAAGATTACAAAAAGGGGAAGGGAAAGGTTGATTTGGACTGTGAGAAAGACAATATAATAGCCAGTTTAGAATATTGTGCTAAAAGGATTAGATAAGGAAGCAATGATCACAAATCACCTACTATCTACAAACTACAAGACTGAAAGTAATTGTCCATAAGCTGTTACATGGCAGCCTGGAGGAGAAAGATATTTTGAAAAATAATTTACTTTTCTGTGTTGTTCTAAACTGAAATCAACTCTTTCTGTTTTGTTTAAATAAGCAACATGAAAAGCAGGTTGAGGATATTTAATGGTTTGGTCAGCTAGGTGGCATGGTGGAAAGAGTGGTGAGCTTGAAGTCAAGAAAACTCATCTTCCTGAGTTCAAAATGTGTCCTCAGACACATACTAGCTGTGTGACCCTGGGCAAGCCACTTAACTCTGCCTCAGTTTTCTCATCTGTAAAATGACCTGGAGAAGGAAATAGCAAATCTCTCCAATATCTTCACCAAGAAAATCCTAAATGGACTCCCGAAGAGTCCGACAAAACTAAAAATGACTCAACAGTCCTAACATTCAGGTATAAAGAACAAAATGTCTGGCCTCTCTATGCACTACCTAGCCGGCAGCCTCTAATCTTTTGGTTGCATCAATGGGCAGGAATCGTACTGCAAACATCCCTCCTCCTCCTCCTCCTCCTCCTCCTCCTCCACTATGACCACTACCACCATGCGTCTCTTCCTTTCCAGGGCAATTCTCATTTCATGTATTTAGAGAATTTTGGAAATACCAGTATTCATTTAAAAAAAAAAAAGATACCCTTGTTGAATGCGTACTTGACTATAACCACAGGAGAAACAAGGGATCCAGTAAGACAACAGCATTTTCTCAGATTTACTTTTTTCTGTTTCTTTTTCTTTTTCTTTCAAACCAACAAAAAGGTTAACACAAGAGCAGGAAGTTCAAAAGCAGCAGTTCAGTCCACATTCCTTTGTCTTGTATCTGACATCTTTATTTACTGGAGCTTGAGAGCCCATTTCAGTTTAGAAAGCTACTGATTTATTTGTTAATAATTCTTTTTTTTTTTTTTTGCTTTTTGGAGGGCAATTGGGGGGGGGGGTGTTAAGTGACTTGCCCAAGGTCACACGGCTAAGTAAGTGTGTCAAGTGTCTGAGACCGAATTTGAACTTAGGTCCTCCTGACTCCAGGGCCAGTGCTCTATTTACTGTGCCACCTAGCTGCCTCTATTTGTTAATAATTCTAATTAAATCACATTATAATACCTGTACTATTTACTTTACAGGATTGTCCTCAGGATCAAATGAGATAATTTATATAAATTGCTTCGTAAGACTTGAAGCATTAAAATTCTGCTATTATTTGTATTAGTTCAACCTATTAAAGGGGACAAGTTTCTTTTTTCTGTTTTGTTTTGTTCTGTTCCATTTTAACAAGCTTCCAAAGACTGCTCTTTATTGAAGGCTGAAAAAAAAAATTAAAAGACCTGAAAAATGAGCTTCTGAGTCTGAAAGGAAACAGAAATTCTCTAGTAACAAGCCAGTTAAGGTCAAAAAGACAATTTGGATCTGTCAGCCTGTTTTAAACTGAAAATATTTTTGGTTTATGCTGCTGACACTGTTTGCTTTATCACATGGGAAGGGTAGATAATATTTTCTTGGAAGATTACAGAAACTATTTGAAGGGGCTTTTGAGGCATGGAGGAAAGAAACATATCGTGCTCATGCTTGTAGATAGTATGTTGAACTCATACAACTCAGAAATATCTTAGATTTCAGACCTACTACATCATGACTGGAGAGCATTCACCGCATTGAGTGTAGCATAAGTATGCTTTATTTTTTATTTTTGTTTTTTACATTTCACGTTAACATTCCAATATGTAGTATTTTTTCATTTCTTCCTGGAACTGCATATGAGTAACATTTTATAGTAGCAGATGCGGTATCACATGAAAAAAAAATCCCCAAATCTTTACATGAAAATCACATCTGCCAGTACCCACTATAATTTTAACTGTAGTTATATGCTTTACTTCCCTGTCTATGCCAGAGGAGACAGCTTTGCATGAAAGCTGTCCCACGAAATTGTGTCTTCTGGCCTAGCTAGTTAAGCAAATTGTGTAACTGCCATTAAAACCCAAATCTATGCCAGCAGACATAATTTCACATAGGGGAAAAAAATTGTACAAAAGTCACAGCTGTTTAACTCTACAGTTTTTTTCTCTTTCTTTTCTTCGTTTAAAAGAACTCACGTTTTTCTCCTTTTAAGAGTGGTGTCAGTTAGATTTCTGGTTCATATCTATACGAAAACTTAATCCTTTGATAAGTACTGGACCACCATCACTTTGATGTAGGCTAGAAAAAAAATAGACTGCTGTTACATTGACTAGAAACCTGCCCTGACTGCCCTTTTTGCAGATGGAGTAAGAAAGGATGTTAATTAGTGGTCATTTAATGGTGAACTTTGTGGGAAAGATACCAAGACACCAGTATTTTGAAATGAAATACTGTACTACTGCCTGTCAACCTCTAGAAATTAAATATGGAAAGGATTAGTCTTTTCAGATCTCTTCATTGATATTGATGATGATGGCCCGGTGGGATTCTGAGATAAAATCTTGTGGTAGCCACTACACAGGTTGGCCAGCCTTAAGGTTCTTCTAATTGAGGAACGGTACCCCTTTTTATCTGTGAATATAATACGTCTTCAAATATTAAAGAGCAAGCATGTAAAAGAGGAAATACTTTTCCTTCTCAGTCTTAGAGGGCAGAACTCAGAAGTAATGAGTAGAAATTTCAAAGAGAACAATTTAGTTTTAATACAAGGAAAAACTTCCTAAGAATTTGAGCTCTCAAAAAGTAGAACTGGCTGCCTGTGGAGGGGTGGGTTTCCTATCACCAGAAGGCTACAAGCAAAGGTTAGAAGGATACCTTATTATTGTACCACTAGGGGTTGGATTGGATGTCCTCTGAAATCCTTTTGGATTCTATGATACTATAAGAATGAAGTTACCAACCTCTCTTTTTTCTAGTGTCTGAGGCCGAATTTGAACTTAGGTCCTCCTGACTCCAGGGCTGGTGCTCTATTTACTGTGCCACCTAGCTGCCTCTATTTGTTAATAATTCTAATTAAATCACATTATAATACCTGTACTATTTACTTTACAGGATTGTCCTCAGGATCAAATGAGATAATTTATATAAATTGCTTTGTAAGACTTGAAGCATTAAAATTCTGCTATTATTTGTATTAGTTCAACCTATTAAAGGGGATGTCACTGATGAAGGAAGGGAACAAAGGCAGGAACTTTCTGCTTTGCTGTTGGTGGCACCACTAAAAAAACACGCCACCTGCTCATCTGCTTGTCCAGAATATTTTTCAATATTAGTGACATTCTGACTTTCCTGATTTTTAATACACTAAAATTCACATATTTAGTGCTGAACTAACATGGAGGAAAACATATGAATGGAGAAATCCATTCAGTTCTATGGAACTGTATCACCTTTTCCGTTTCACTCATCTAAGACTAGTTCTTTCCTCTCAAAGAATCATAGACTTTCCTTAACTGGATCTTCTATCCTAAGCCACTGAACTGACAGATAAGGATATTGAGTTTATTTCTATCTTCTTGTCAGAGTTGAAAAATTTACCTGTGGTACAAGATTGCTTTATAATTGACACACCCTTGCTGGCAACAGAGGACCCTTTTCTTTCCCCTTGTCTTTGGCTATACTTGTCTGTTCAAAGTTAGTCACTCACTGCAATATAATGTCACATTAACCCTTCCCCTGTTTGAGAAGAAATCCAAATTGAAGAGAGATTCTCTAAAGATAGTGAGGCTGATACACACATACACACAATTATTTCAGTGATGCCACATAACTGTGTGTGATGGGATTCTACAGTCCCCAAAGAATTAAGTTGAGGTTCACTCAAAATGTAATGGAAAGAATTATGGTGGGTGTGAACAGGATACCCATATATAACAAATGAAGAACTGAGCAAGGGAAGCTATGTAAAGGATGTCATTAGGGAGATAGTTGCCTGGAAAAATAAAGACAAGATGGTTAGATAATAAAAATAAGAAATAATTGATAGACAGCCAGTATGTATCACTATTATCCATGCAATGCCAAGAGAATTAGAGGAAGGCCTCCAGGATCCAGGAGGCTAGATGGTTCATCTATGGGGTGATTTATGGGAAGATCTCAACAAGATTGACAAAGGATGGGCAGGAGTGAATGGGGTTTTGACGGGTATTGTTGGAAGGGAATGTATATATATCAGTGTTATCTGAGATCCATAAAAGCATCATCAGCCAAAAGTAGGCTCTTTATATGTTTGACAACATCTAGTTATTGTTGGAGTCTCCTAACAGCACATATAAATCTGAAATGCAGAGTGGATGCTTTTGCCCATCATCATAAAATGAACTGCTGATAAAACTATGAATTTAATACCTTAGGACTCTTGGATTTATAGTGAACAACATAGGTCATGTTGATTTTTTTATGACAAATGCATATTATAATCATCTTAAATGGGCAGAACTAGAAAAATATCCTCTTACAATGACACTAACCCTGCAATAGTAGTAAGAATAACTATTTTTACAGTTGCATGTATACTTGAATATGCACCAAACATTAAATGTAACTGAGTGAAAGTTACTATGGCAACTGTAACTTTTAAGTTTCCAGCTTCGTTTCTATAATTAACTGTAAGGAGTTAGCTGACTTCATTTATCACAAAAATACCCCAAGGCATGAACATTTCAAAAAGTATTCCATATGTATGCATGAAGCTTCTATAAACTGGACTACTATTCAAATTCAAGATGGTAGTTGACTCTTATGCAGTTTTTCCTTCTGTATTTGGTTGCATACATAATAATAAAAATAATGGAATATGAATAAATTTTGAAAACTAAGATGAGTTCTTTAATTAATGAAATCACCATCTAAAATTAATACTAATTATACCAATTAGATGCAAATAATAGCTATCCTTTTGGTTTTACCAAACGGTTTGTGTGTATGCAATTGATACACGTAAAATAAATTGAGGCATTGTAATTATGTGGAAAAATGTTCAGCAGAGATATATGTCTGGTTGAAGCTATTTCTTTTTGTCTGAGTTATCTGAATACATGCCTCAAAACTTTACTACACTTTCCATGTCTAGACATAATTTTTACTAACAACACATCGAATCACAGACTAGAAATTAAGCCTATAAGGTGATATACCCTCTGGAAACTAAAAGAGAACTTTGTACATAACAGGTGTTCAATGAAAGTTTGTTGAATTGAATCAAACACTACTAATTCACCTATGGCAGCAGCAGATTCAATTGCAAGTCACATTATTTCGAAAGAGGACTGATTTTGATTGATAAGAATAATCTCTCTATTTTGACCTTTATCTAAACCCCTCATACTTGTTTTGGACCTTGTTTTCATAGAACACCTCGTGCTTCCTCAGTATCCCTCTCTTTACTGACCCCCTACATACAAATCTACTCAAATCTCCTGTCCTAGAAACAAAACAAAACAACCTTACCTTAACCACATGTCTTCCTGCAAGCTACCATTTCACTTCTTTCACTTCTAAACTTCCTTCTACTCACTTCCAAAGCCACTGCAATATGGCTTCTGACCCAGCTTTTCTCCTGGAGTGCCAAATGCTGCAGTTTGTCAAAAAATAAATTACCAATAGTCTTTTAATTGCCAAACCCAATGGCTTTTTCTCAGTACTCATTCTCTTTGAACTTTTGGCAGCCCTAGATTCCATTTACTATCCTTTTTATCTTGCTCCTCTCTCCTCCCTTGGCTTCTGTGAGGTTACTCTCCCCTTGTCCTCTTCCTGCCTGTCCGAGTACTCTGTCTCTGTATCCCTTCCTAGTTCATCTTCCTCCTATCCCCAAGAGGAGCATCACCCAAATCTTTGATCTCAGTTCTCTTCTCTCTTTTCATTTTCTCCTTTAGAGAATCCCATTGCATTAAACATTACCTTTGTAGAGATGATTTTTAAATCTTTTTACCTATCCCAACATATTTTCCTCTGCTCTAAATCTATATTTCCTGTTACCCCGATGGAGGCTTCCAACTGGATACTTTCTTCATATCTCAAATCAGTATGTCCCAAAATGAACTCATCACTTTTCCCTTCTCACAACTTTCCTCTTTCTATTGATTCACTGCTGTATTTCCACTCACTTAGGCTTTAAACTTCAATGTAATTTTTTATTCTTTGCTTCACATCACTCAGCCACACATCGTGTTTTCTTCATTTGTAAAACAGGGAGAGTCATGTTAGCAGTACTTATCTTAACAGAGTTATCATGAGGTATGGAATGTATTTTGAAAATTTTAAAGTATTTTTAAAATGCCATCTGTTACTGCTATTATCATTACATAGCTGTTATTATTATTATTATTATAAGCAGTTGCCAAGATTTGCTGATACTTCTATATTACTAGTGGACAAATTCTAATCCATATTCCACATGCCCACCAAAACATGTGTATACAGGTCTGATCATGTGATTTCCAAATGAACTAATCTTCAAAAATCTACATTCTAGACAGATAAAGTATGAAATCCTCGCTTTGGGATTTAAGGCCTTTCACATTTCTGTTCTTGTCTACAGTTCTGGACCGATTTCAGAATCATTGTTACATTCCAGTCAAACTGGACTACTTACCCATTTTCTGATCTGCTCTTGCCACCACCTTGCATTCAGACCATCCCCTATGCCTGTTACGAATCCTCTTTATATCTCTCTAGCTGCTGAAATTCTTCTCATATTTTAAGGCCTTAATCAGGTGCTACCTTCTTCAGGAATTTTTCCTTCATGCTTTCCTTCTCTCAAAATTTTTGCCATAAATTGTTTAGATCTCTCTTTTGATCTTATCTCATTATATTCTGTACCAAAATTGTGCATGTTCATCACTATTTCTCAGGGGGTACGTTTTATTTTGTATTCACAGCATCTATCATAGTACCTCATACACAGAAAGTGAGCAACGAATGCACAGTGAAGTGAATGGCTCTTTTGGATTGATGGCTAAAATCTAGTGTAGAATTCTTGAACTAAATTCAACTGACTAAGTAAACCTGGTTCCACACCTCTCCCCACCAGCTCCCACCCTACTCTTCCCACATCAGTAGTAAGCATGGCTTTTTCAGCCATATATCAGTATCCACACATGTGCAATTTACACCATTAGTCGTATAATAAAGGGTATGTCAATTTCCTGAGCAGACCTTCCTCACAGACATGCATACAAAATTAAATGAAAAAATGGAGGCCATCTAGAAGTCAAGCCAAAACAATGAATCCATGGTTGTGTAATATGACAAGAACATGAAACAGTAAACTTTTGGGTGTGGGGAATGGTGCTGTTGTTGGATTTTATGAATTCCTGTCTCCCACATTTCAAATGTGTGGACATAGCCAAGGTCTAATTCAGTAAATGATATTTAAGGAAGCCAGTAAAGTAGTAGCAAATTCTTTGCTATTGGAACAAAAAACAGCTTATACCTGAATGATCAAAAGAAAGAAAGGCACTATTTACAAAAACTTGGGTGTAATGGGACTCTTGCCCTTTGGCCATTCTATATGCCAGAACAAAGAAATGTAGAGAAGGATTTCCCTGTTGGGAACCAGATTGGAAAGTGCTGACTAGGTATGAGAGAGTGATTAACAGATTTATACCAGGGGGAAAGTTTTTATTCAGTGTACTTGGCAAGCAAATGCAATAAAGATCACATCTTGTAAGTCTCACATCTGTTCTCTTTCTTTTTGTAGAGTAGAAGTGCCTTGGATTTCAGCTAAAATAGTTACAGGCACTTTCAATCAAATGCAGTGAATTGAATAGAAGTAGCATTTGCTGGATAGTTTTTATGATGAGAAATTAATCCAGGAACATTGAATGTATATTTAAGTAGTTCACACGTACATGTAGAAAAACACACATACAACATACATTATGATTGACTGGGAAGTAAGTGGGACTTAGTGACTCCACAACTGTTTTATTTATAGCACCCAGATATTTTTATCACTAAAGAAATATCTTCATCTTTGTCATCTTTATCATTTGAAGGCTTGAAAATCCCCAGCTCAGCTAATTATTACTACCTGTGTGACCTCAGATGTTACTCATTCTGGGTTTCAGTTTTAAAAGTGAAAGGTCTGGCCTTTGTGACATATAAACTTCCTTCTATGTCTAAATCTGATGAACACTTAATGGGTAGGGCATCAAGAGAATTCATCATTGCATTTGAAAAAAGGGAGTTGTACCATAGAACTAGAAGAGAACAAATGTATCTATTTTCAAAAAAGGTAAGAGAATGTATTCAAGAAATTATGGATCAATTAGCTTGGCTTTGATTACTGGCACAAAACTCTAATGTATTATGAAAAAAATGATTTGCTAACATTTAGAAAAGAAAGTGCTGCTAATTACAAAGAACCAGTATAGTTTCATCAGGAATGGGTCATGCCATTAGAAGTTCATTCCTTTTTTGAAACATTACTAGACTCTTAGATTAGGGGAATGTTGTAGGGCAGATGTGACTCAACCAGGTTTAAGTGTATCTGGTAAATATCTAACAAAATTAAAAAAAATATGATGGAACATAACTAATGTTAATATATGTTTTTCTAAGTCAATATGAAGCCTGCAGAGATCTTTATGAACTGTTTAATTTCTTTTTTTCTATTTGAGTTTGACATAACTACTGTAGTTATAGCTAATCTTGATTTTAGTCAAGCATTCGATAAAGCCTGTCATGCTATTTAGGGCATTTGGATGGCACAGTGGATAGAGTACCAGGCCTGGAGTCAGGAAAATTCATTTTCCTGAGTTCAAATCTGGCCTCAGACACTTAATAGCTATTTGACCCTGGGCAAATCACTTAACTGTTTGCCTCAGTTTCCTCATCTGTAAAATGAGCTGGAAAATGAAATGGCAAACCACTCTAGCATCTTTGCCAAGAAAATCCCAAAAGAAGCCATGAAGAGTAGGACATAATTGAGATGACTGAACAACAATAACAACATGATGTTGTTCATGTAGGAGAGAAGCCCACAAATTAACTGTAGAGTTAGATGGACTCTGAACTTATTAACGGGCCCGTATTAAAGAGTAATTATTAATGGCTTGATGTTAACTTGGAAGAAAGTCTCTAGTGGAATTTTCCAGAGATTTGTGCCTTGCTCAGCACTCTTTGAAATCTTTATCAGTGACTTGGAGAAAGACATTCAGGTAGAATATGTGTTCCTTGAGTTCAGGAATTGCTTCTGATTTTTAATTTGTATCACCAGTACCATCCACATAATAGGCTCTTAATAAATGTCCAACTGAATTGGTGCCAGAATTGCTGATAAATCAAAGGTAGGAGGGATAGTTAAGTCTTTGAATGTTAGAGTCAGGAACCAAAAACATATGGATACTGGACAAATGTAACACAATGAAATTTAATAAGAATAAATATGATGGCTTGTTTTTGGATATTTAAAAAAATAATTTCTGAATTACAAGATAGCTGAGGGATAGCTACAGAGCAGTTGGTGTTAAAAATATCTGGGAGTTTTAGTGGACTACAAGTTCTAGATCAATAAAAAGTGTGATATGATAGTTAAAAGAGATAAGGCAAATGAAAGGTACTTTAAGAGAAACACAGAGGTCAGGAATAGGAAAGGAAAGAAAAGGAAAAGGAAAAAAAAATAATCCAATATACTACCTGTTCAGACCTTATCGGGAGTACTGTGGGCACTATAGCTATTACAGTGAAAACTAGATTTGATCTCAGGAGAGATATGGGTTCAGTTTCTGCCTTTTATACTATCTAGTAGGACAATCATAAGCAAATCATATAATCTCAGTCTTGATTTCATCTCTAAAATGGAAATGAAAATGCCTGTAGTAACTTCTTCACAAGGCTGCTGTGAGGTAATCTATATAAAGAACTTTTCAAACCTTAAAGCATCATATGAATAGTAGTAATAATAGTAGTAGCAGAAGTAGTGGTGGTGGTGGCGATGGTAGTAGTAGTAGTAGTAGTAGTAGTAGTAGTAGTAGTAGTAGTAGTAGTAGTAGTAGTAGTAGTAAACAATGATTAGAGGGTGTCCTGAGGAAGGTTATTAGATGAATCATAACATATGTGGATAGACTAAAGGAATGGAAAGTGGTGAGGAAAAAAGGATTAAAGTGGGACAGTACAGTTGTTTTTAAGTCTTTGAAGGGCCATTGTATAGAAGGGGCAGTCAGCACAGTGGATAGAGTGCCAGGCCTGGAATCAGGAAGACACATCTTTCCTAGTTCAATTCTAGCCTCAGACACTTATTAGCTGTGTGACCTGGGCAAGCCACTTAACTCTGCTTGCCTGAGCTATCTCATCTATAAAATGAATTAGAGAAGGAATTGGCAAACCACTCCAGTATCTTTGCCAAGAAAACCCCAAATGGGATCACAAAGACTCAGACACAACTGAAAATGATTGCACAACAATACTGTGTAGAAGAGAAAATAGATTTGTTCTGCTTGGCCTTAAAGGATGCAACTAGGAGAAGAGTGCAAAGAAACAAATTTAGTTTTGATTCAAAACAAAACACACCAACTCCTCTCTCATCTACTTCCTTTTACATAAGACATGTTGCATGCCTGGCAAACACTGTCTCAAAACTCTTAGACTGCTTCAAGATTCAGTTCAGATACCACTTCTTCCAGGAAGTCTCCCCTGATTCCCCTTTCCCACCTCACCTGTTGGTTCTCTTTTTTCTTTTTAACTTACCTTCTACTTATTTATCCTAGTTTTAATATCCTAGTAGAATGTTTGTTTTTTGAGAGCAGGAAAAGCCTTCCTTTCTCTCTCTCTCTCTCTCTCTCTCTCTCTCTCTCTCTCTCTCTTAATATTCCCTGCCCAGCTACAGTATTTTGCACATAATAGATAATTAACATTTGTTGCCTTGAACTGATAATTGAGACATGACAAGTGAGGACTGATGGGGATAGAACAGGAAGGGAAGAGAAAGGGGGGTTATTGGAAGAGGTGAAAATCAATATCTTGAAAACATTTAAAAAATCATTATTTTCAACAGAGATTTTGAAGTGGAAGGGACATTATAAATCATCTAGTATTACCTCCTCACTTTACAGTAGGAAACCAACTTCTTGTTTATTTGACTTGTTGAAAGTAGTAAGTAGCAGATAGAGCCATAACTATGGCAGGGTCCCTGGGGCTTTATACCAAGGAACTATAGTATTTGTACTCCTTGTTCAAATAGAAACAACTGAGTTTATCATCTAAGTTAGCAAGAATAATTAATTTAGAAAGGAATCTCTATAAAATAGACTTCTTTTCTCCTACCCTGGTCCCAAGGCTTAACCTCTCCCCTACTGCCCTGCACTTCAAACCAAATGTGCCTTGCCACAGAAACATTTTTGGCACTTGCCCCAGATGCCAACATTGCTAGTTGTGGCTCTGGTAGCAGAGACAAAATGAGAACTCATGTCTTTTCCTTTCTAGCTATAAAGATGTCTGAAGAGTGGGCACTAACGAACAAGGTCATTGTGCCTGACTTCTACCCTTATTACTTACTGAGATGTTGATTCCTGTTACAAAATAGACAGACTTGTTCACTTATCACCTTTACACCTTTGGTTGTTCCAAGCAAACTAAGCAATAACATGAACTCCTTGAGTGAAGGGGAGCACTTCAGAAAAATGCAATCATATAGTCAAAAAATTTACTGGTGTTGAATTTAGTTCCCCAAGGAATATATCTGTAACTACAAACACTCTTCTTGCCCTTATTAAAGAAAGAAAATTACTAAGTAGGGCAAGCTTTGTGCTGAAGTAAATTGGAGCAATGTACCTCCATCTCTTTATGTGTGACATGAGAAATCATATCAACAGAGAGAGTACCATCAATTTTCAATGGGTTTTAGTAAGCAAAAAAAAAATCAGTTTTTACTTTATTCTTCATCTGGAAGGCACATACACACCTCATTTAATTAATTTGAAAATATAGCACAGTTCCATAGACTATCCTATTTGCACAATCAGGTGCTTCCAACACTGTGATGGGAAAGCAAGTGACATTTACTTTGATACCCTTAATTATTCCCCATTTGAACAGCATAGTTTGAAATCCACTTTTGGACTTGGTGCTTTAAAATTGGCCCTCAAAGGAAAGGAGCAGCAAATGAGCCAACTTGGGAAGCAAGGAAAAAGCCAGTGTGGCTATGCTGCAGGCAGATTATTTGTTGAGACTTCAGAGAAAGATGAAATGGAAATAAAAGGAATTTTAAGCCACATATGCTCAATACATGAGAAACAAATATAGTTTTAGAACATATTAATAGAAAATTAATATCACATTTCAAGACTTACTCAACATAATAAGTGCCATATATGGGATCATCAATTTTCTCCCAGCCATATGGAAGCTCTGAAAAATAAAGCACAGAAATCACATCTTACGATAAAAAAAGATATAATTTTAGTGTAGAGTGACTGAAGATACCACACAATATACTTGAATATAGTACTCAAAGGCAGTGCCAATTTTCAGATCCATATCATAGCATCTGCATGAAGTAGAGGCTTGAAAATTGGCAGTTAAACAGAATCCTGGTCTCTAGAAGAATACTTTTGGGTCTAGTTGTTTGCGCTGTGCCAAACAGCAAGGGTGACATTATTATAAAATATATTATGAAATCCCACATATTATGAAATTACTTTAGAAGGGTGAGGGAAGAATTACTTCCTAAAAGTCATATAAGGCAGTATAGCTACACATTACCAAAAGAAACATTGTCCAATAAAGTTCATGTTTCCAAAATACGTTTCTGAAGTAAGGAAATCATAAGTGATTATATAAACTAAGACATTGCTGTATCCTAGACTGATTCCCCTCTATTTAGAATAACAAACTTGTAATTCATTTTATTATACAGTAGACAAATCAATGTCATGTTCTGATCTATAACACCTGAAAAATATAACATTCCATCCACTATGGAAGAGTCACGGATCTGTGGATCTGAATCATACAGAGAGAACTCACACCAATGAAATTACATATCAACCAAAGTATTATTTTATTAAAATTTAAATGCCACCAAAAGTCTTCTCAATAAAAGAATTTTAAATAAATAAAATTATGGATATACGTCCCTTGACAATATTGTTCACATATCCACATCTTAGCATTTCAGAAAGAGCCATGCATTCAATTAGATACAAAAATGTGATATTCAGTAGGCAAACTTGAAAACTAGGTAGTGACTTCTAATAATTTTCTCTCTAGTTAATAAGCCTTTAGAATGAATTCTCCTCCAGAGACATAAGATAAGAGGTGACTATAATGAAAATATAAAGATTGTTTACCTGCTGAATGTTAGCATAATTTATTTTATGGATAATAATGTTTAACCCTAAATGAGATGCATTGAATAATGCTCCTTTATGTAAAATACTTTTTTTTGGCTCTTCCAAACTCTATAAGTTAAATATTGAAGAATTTAAAAATATGTAAATTATGCTTAATGCTTCATTGTTTGGGTATAATATCTTGACTCTGTGATTACTTTTTAAATTATTCATGTCTGAAGTTCTTTAATATACATTTAAACTTCAAGCACCCCTCAAACATATAATCTAGACTCAAGATAATTAAACTCTTTATGGAAAAAAAGTCTTTTGAGGATAATAGTCATAGACTAGAATATTACCTTTTTGAAGAATTACATATTTTATACCTATTCAATTGATTATACAACTTAACTGTACTTACATATGTATGTTTATTATTTGTTTTGATTCTTATAGGTTAGGATAGGGGATAGGGACTGAGCTTTTGATTTCATTGGTATAGGGAGTCTTCCTTGGGCAGTTAGATATCCTAGTGGATAAAACACCAGACTTGGAGTCAAGAAGACCCAAGTTCAAATCCACCTCAGCCACTTATTAGTTGTGTGACCCTGGGCAAGTGACTTAATCCTGTTTGCCTCAGTTTCCTCATCTATAAAATGAGCTGGAGAAGGAAATGGCCAACCACTCCAATATCTTTGCTAAGAAAACCCCAAAAGGGGTTACAAAGAGTCAGACACCACTGAAAAAGGACTAAAGAACAAAATCATATTTCCTTCTATTCCCTGTATGGTCATCTGACCTACTTATGTGAACTAAAAACCATAGGACACAGGGCATAGACATTGTACCCTTAGGATTTCTCTGACTTTCTATCTACCTGGCAACTGAACTTTCTCTTATGGTTTGTCTTCCTTAATCACGGCTTGAGCTCCTTGAGAATAGGAACTATCTTGCTTTTCTGTTCGTATCCAAAACTTAGTAGTGTGCTAGGCACATAAGTGGTTAAAAAATACTTTATTGTTCCTTCATTCATTCATTTTTAGGTGAGGAAATTTCCTCTAGCAATGAAGGCCAGCACCTTCTCTATAAACTTGGAGTCTAGAGAATTATCCAGAGCACTAAGAGACTAAATAATGTCCAAAGTCAGCCAGCCACCTGTCTCAGTGCTAGGACTTCCACCCAGGTCTTCAATACATCATGTTGCCCATTGAGCTAATGCAATGACACAGAAAGTCTTAATAAATATTCTTTTTCTCCAGAAAGTTATGGTTATGATGCATATGACAGACCCAAGAACAGAAGGAATGGTTTTGAAGAATTCCTATAAAATTTTCTCAGCTACTAAAATGATTTTAGACTAGCTAATTATCACTATGTACAACAGAAGAGTATAGTCCTAACCAGATTAAACACAGGATAGTGGGAATTTAAAAAATGGTGACAGCAAGTATGGGGGAAATTGTGGATTGAAGACAAAGACCAAGGAGAGGTTATTTAAAAAGAACATTTCAATTAGGCCTCTGTGAGGTGAGTAGTAGGAATATCTATTAGCTGTTAGCTGCAGTCTATTTACCACTAAGATTCAGGACAGGTAAACTATTTAAGTATTAATAAGTTAAATGAAGATAGAGGAACTCAATTTATTTAGGCTAAAAGAGGCACCTACATGTAATTCAAGAACCTCTTAAGGATTTAAAATGACCAGATGTCAATCTAATAAATAATGCCAGTCCAGGATGATGAAGGGCTAGAACAGAGTTTAATATATCTGGTGGAATTAATTATTTTTGGTAGGGCTAGAAAGTCATCTTTTATCATTCAAAGGTTTTAGTGAGTGGAGAATAAGATAAAGAAAGATAAGAGACAGAATATGGCAGAAGCTTTTATTTTCTGGAATGCTGGAGTATCAGATAATTTTTAACAGTCGTCTATCCATCTATCCATCCATCCATCTCTCTCTCTCTCTCTCTCTCTCTCTCTCCCTCTCTCTGTCTCTGTCTAATCCTAATTATTCTGTATATAGTAACTAGCACACTAAACTACTTATCCTATAACAACTATTTACACTAACAGCTAAAAAAAAGCGTGGTCCATCAATGACAGTATCATATGGGAATCCAGTCCTAAAATTATCGGAAAACATTAAATGTTTACTTTTAAAACTATTTTCTGTTTTGTCTTATCTTTTTTTAAAGCCTTATGTATGTATGTATGTATGTATGTATGTATATATATATATATCCTTAATAATTTCAGTATGTATAAGGGTAAAATAAATGCATCAAAAGCATCCAGTAATATTTTATTATAAGTAGTTGAGTATTTTTCTAACCCTTTTGGTTCATGGACTACTTAAGCAGTGAAAAAGATCATACATATCACCTCCTCTTCCACATTTGCCTTAGCAAAAAAGGAATTCTCACTAAGTTTATGGGAAGACTGGCTTGACTTGGGCTTTTTTGGGTGTATATATTAATAGTAGATATCTTCTTTTAAAATCAAACATCCTAATTACAGTACTAATGTCTGAAACAAAAGCACATGATACAAGCATGAAGTCTACAAGAGACCAGTCTACCAAACATCAGTGACGTATGAACCACAGTTTGAGAATTGAGATAACTATATATATATATATGTATATATATATGTATATATAATTGACCATTTCTTTTTACTTCTCTTCAAGTGAATCTTGTGTGATAGAGCAAGAAATTATTAGTACACATAAATACAATCCAAACTATGTATGTAACAGAGTAGATCCCCACAGGTTTATCTAAACTGATACTACATAAAAACATGCCACTTATCTAAGAATGATCCACGATGACATTTTTCTTCCTAAGCAAAAACAGAACTTCTAGATTGGAAACGGTACTGGGAAAATATAGATTCTAAGGTGTTAACCCATTTTGTTTTCACTCACAAAGAGACAAATCATATCACAAAGTACATACCAAAATACCTCACCCTTTGTGAAGGTAAAAAGTTTCCATTATAATGTGATACAAAGTATCTGGAATCTTGGTTAGTAAAGAAAACAAAGCTCTATTTTAAAAAGTGCAGAGTTTGTGCAAGGAAAACTAAGAAATTAGAAAAAATTATTAATTTCTTAATACCTAATTTTGTTAGCTAAGCAAGACATTTGGAATATCTGAGCCCCAAGTTAATTTTAATGTTATAACATCAAAGTTTCAAATTTCAGGATAATAAAGGTCAAATTGGTAAATCTGAGTTCTAGTATTCAATTTTCATGCAAATTGATATTCTGCTATGCTATTTTATCTATTTTTTGTGACACTATCTAACTATGTATCATGGAACACCAAAATATCTAAAGGATCAAAATTGTGGATGACTCAAAAGGTAACAGAGAGATGTATCATAGAGTAGGTTTAAGGAGGCTGTAGTATAATACTAACAATGATCTCAGTTTGAGAAGTGGCAAAAAAAGATATCCAGAGAATGGAGATCAGTATAGGAGGTGTGTCAGTCAAGGAGAAAAAGTAAAGGATAAACAGATGAACGACTTATGTGCTACATTAAGACCAAGAGGAAGGTCTCCTCTGTGGAGACTTCATGGAAAGATATTGACATGATCCATAGAGGACAGGAACATGTTTGGATAGCTATCTACACTGACAGGAAGGAGCACCGTAAAAACTACTGACATATTTGTGCTATGCCTTTAATTATTTTTAATTTAATTTTTTTCAGTTAACAAAAATAAATTTTCTTTCCCTCCCATCTTCCCCCAATTGGGAAGCAACAGTAATGGTAACAGCAATAACAACATTTTTGCAACTAATATCCATAGTCAAGCAAAAAAATTTTTCTCATTGGCCAAGTCCAAAATATATGTCTCATTCTGCCCCTGGAGTCCATCTTCTCCCTCTCAAGTAGTATACTTTGTTACGGATCCTCTGAAATTATTATTGGTCAATGCATTGATTAGTCTATTACTGTCTTCTTCCAATCACTCAGTTATTCTTTCTGTTGTTATTGTCGAGTCTTTCAGTAGCATCTGACTCTATGGGACCCAATGGCTTTGTCCATGGAGTTTTCTTGGCAAAGATACTAGACTGATTTGCCATTTCCTTTTCCAGTTTCTCCCCATTTTACAGTTAAGGAACTGAGGCAAACAGGGGTTAAGTGACTTGCCCAGAGTGACACAGCTTTTAAGTATCTGAAGTCGTATTTGAACTCAGATCTTCCTGACTCCAGGCCCTGTGCTCCATTTATTGCACCACTGAGGTGCCTTCTGTTAATCAATAAAACTAAATACATTATTCATAATTAAGTATCACACACCCAAAATAGCTTTATTTCTTTAGCAATCTTTTCCCAGTTGGAATCTCTCTGTAGTGATAACTAAATTCTTTCCTGAAAAAGAATTCCCTAATCTGCATGCTAGCTTTTTCTGTAAACGGCATCGTAAAATGGGCAATAAGATTGGAGTTTCCCAGGAAAGCCATCAAAAGAAAGTGTCTTATACCTTCTTAGGTAGGCCTTTATTCTAGATATTTTCTTGGGATACATTTTTATCATTAAATAGAAAGAAGAAAAAGAATGACAAGGTTATATCCTGACATAATTAAAATACAGCTACTACTGACCCTTGGATTCTTTACAAAATCATGATAAATCTCCGTGCTGTTTGTACTATGAGGAGCTTGGGTCCCAAGAGATTACATGAATATAGTGACTCAGTTGTTTTTACAACTGGGTACTGGGTGCATGGATCTTGTTCTTTTTACAGTGGTAAAAAATGTTACAGTGAACTAGGTGCATAGACTGTGTTTTACAGTGTGATGTCCTGTTCACTATGTCCCATGTCCCTCACTTTAATATTTTATTACTACACTAATGCTATGCATTCTATTTCATAGAGGCCCACGGTTTTAACAGGCTTATTGTTAATAAAAACTTCAAATGCACTGAAGAAATCAATCACCTCTGAATAATGTAATCCTTTATGGTATCCCTACTGTGTTATAGTCAAAATAAGCCAGGCTTTCTTGACAAGTTTGTTAGGAGGTATCCCTATTCTCTAAATGTTCTGTGGGTAGGTCTTGGAAATGCCAATTTTAAGAGGGTTCAGCAAGCAATTACATATGTGCTGATAACAAGGGATGAGATAAGGGGTAATGTCCCATTTGGCTAAATAGAAAGCATGGTTTCTTAACTTGGGGTTTGTGAATCTGTTTGTTAAAATATTTTTATAATTATATTTCAATATTATTGGTTTCCTTTGTAATCTTACATATTATTATTCCGAGAGGTGGTCCATATGCCCCATGAGCAAAGAGAAGAGGAAGAGGCACAAGCTTTTATTAAGCACCTAATATGGGCCAATTATGGCCTAATTGTACTGTACTAAATACTTTACAAATATTATCTCATTGGTCCCCATGACAACCCTGTGAGAGATGCTATGACAAACCTCATTTAACAGTCAAAGAAACTGAGACAGGCAGAGATTAAGGGATTTTCACAGGGTCATTCAAAGTCATACCTACCTAATGTCTGAGTACAAATTGGAGCTCATTGTCTTCCTGATTTCAGGAGCAGGTCTCTGACCATTGTACCACCTGAAGCTGCCAAAGGGGACCATGATACACAGAAAGGTTAAGAACCAGACTAGAGGAGAGGATAGTAAGAAAAGACTTGAGAATAGGGAGTAGCAGATAAGAAAAGCCCTTCCATTTAGAGAGAAAGGGCCCAAGGGCAGGACACTTGCTGAAGAGGTACTGAAAGGAATCCAGAGACCAAGACCACAGCCAGATTTGGCTTCAGAAAGTGCAGATCTGACTGAAAACTGAGTAGTAAAGGGACCAAGAGCCTTGCAAGAAAGACAAACTGTCACTTAAGCTTGGTATGAAGAGCAAGCAGAACAGCCTGGGGACAAAATGGAAAGGAAACTAAAAGCCTCATCTTTTTGTTATATCAAGCTGGTTAAGGAAGTATTGTAGAAGTGGAAACACCATTGGATTGGGAGTCAAAAGGCATTGGTTTAATGGGCGTAGATTTGAATCTTGGCTCTGTCTCCCACCACCTATAAGAGAAAAAAGTCAATTTGCTTTTGGGTACCTCAGTTGCCTCACACATAAAATCAAGAGTTTCCACTAATACCTAGCATTTATATAGTGCTTTAAGGTTGGCAGAACAGTTTGTGTATGTTTCTCATTTAATCCTCACAGTATACTTGGGAGGTAGAGGCAGAGATAGGTTAAGTGAATTTGCCAGGGTCACACAGCTAGTGAATGTTGGAAGCAACATTTGAATGAAGGTCTGCGTGACTCCAAATCCAACATTTAATCCCCTGGGCCACCTGGATGCTTGGACTGGATCACCATCAAAGTTTCTTTTAGGTCTAAAATTTGATGATGCTGAGAAGTGAAAGTGTCTGTTCTGATAACTTGTTTGCTTGTGTAAATTAGTAGTTTGAAATTAGTTTTTCATACAATGTATAAAAAAAGTTTACTACACTAACCAAGGAATAAGGGTGGCCTGGGCAAATGACCTATTGTGGGTAGTTAGGTAAGTGAAGAGGAAAAGGTAGGGTCCTAAATTCATGACCTTTTGGAGTAGAAATCTCGGAGCCTCTGTTTGATGGTGGTATAAAATTAGTAGCAAAAATTGAGGACCTTTCTGTGCTAAGTTCTCCAGAACTGTTTCATTAAAGGTTTAACATGGAAAAATTATTCTTATGTTAAATTGTTCATATAAAATAATGTGACTTTTTAATGTTATAATTTGTTTTCAAAGAAAGAACCATGAAAATGTAAACTGTATTTTTTTCTTCTAATTTTAAGGGAATGTAGCTAATGTTGCTTTTTAATATACAATAACCAACTTGTTTTAGTTCCTAGTCCTGTATTTTTCTTTTTTTTCACTTGGGACCACTAAATCACCTCTTCTTTCTACCATCATGTGTTCCCAATATACATTGCTGACTTTCAAGAATGCAATTTATACAATCCCAAGATCATCATCAATAAACATTTAAGTGGCTGCTGTTTTAGGCCATTAAGGATAAAAAGAGGCAAAAGACCCTTTCTGATTCTGTAAGGAACTTGCACTCTAATCGAATGAATGAATGAAAAAAGTATTTATTAAGCCATTTACTTGGTACTAAGCACTAAGATCACAAATGCAAAACCAAGATAGTCCCTGACTTCAGGGCACTCACATTCTAAAAGGCAGAGATAGCACATGTTAGGATGTGGTGATCAAGGAGTGATGAGAGCATTGGAAAATTTGGTGAGTGGGGCCTAAGGGAGTAAACTAACACACTTTTCCAAGAACTTTTATAGAGTTGATTTGATTATGATTCCAGGCTGGGGAGAAGTCTGCAGAATAAAGTATGTCTGTAGCCTGGTCATGGATGTAATGGGTATCTGAGACAACTGCCAATCAAGGTGGGGATCAGGGAAGTAGGGAGAGAGATATTGCAGTGTTAATGACGTTAAAGGGTTAAGTACTCCCTTTAGGTTCTGGCTTAAAAAAAGACTTCATTTCTAGACAAAATGAGGAGTTGGCACAATATTACTACTAATAGCTCATATTCACACAGTGTTTATGGTTTACTGAATTCAACAAAATACATTTATCAAGTGCATGGTAGAAGGCATAAGCTAGGCATTAGAGATAATTAAAATCACTTCTGTCAAGAGCTTATATTCTACTTAGGGGGCACACCACTCTAAGGGGTCATTCTCACTCAGGCTGGTCCCCTGTTAGATAAGATTCAATTTTTGAAGGAAAGGAGAATATTATAGGGCAGGTTATTTAAAAGTAAACAAAGAATGTCTATTCAGAAAGGATAGAATGTACCTGAGGTAGATTGGTTCCCCTTGCTTCCATATGGAAACCCATCTGGTCAAAAGTGCAGGGTATATGTTCCTCTAGTGCTGAAACACCTTTGGAGTCTAGAGAACTTGACTCTGTGGGTGGGTCTTTCTATGCTCTTAGGTGCTCAGAAATCCATGTCAATAAAGCCAGAAGCTACTAAGAAGTTGTGTTCCAGGAGGAAGAGCTTGGGCCTTAGTCCCATCAGCCAATCATATTCAGGGGACATCTTTGCATTTTAGAACACTTTCAATACCAGACTGAAGAGTGTTTTTCCTTTAGGCAATAGAGAACCACCAACAATTTTGTGGAGGTGAGTGATATGGTTTGATCTGTTCCTTAAGAAAGATTATTCTGGCAACAGTGTGGATGATAGGTCGAAGAGGAGGGATTCTGGAAATGGAGAGACCAATTAGGAGGCTATTAGAATACTTCAGGTGAAAGGTGATGAGGTTCTGAAATAAAATTCTGATTGTATGAGTGTAGAGAGGACACATTAGAATTATTGTGTAAATAAAACTAAAAACATTTTGTTCACAAAACTGTATAAGGTATATAGCATAAGTGTTCATATACTCATCTTCTACACAAGGAAATCAAGACTTAGAGAGTTTCAGAGACTTGCTCATGTTCACCCAATGAGTAAGTGGTTGCACCCTAACTTATGCCTAACTGCTCTAGCATCAAGCCCAGTGCTTTTCCAACCATACTATCTTATCACAATAAGGTGCTATATACTAAATATACCAAATGTGTAAGTGCTACAGAAAATCATAATTGAAAATGAAAGTGTTTGGGGAAAGCTTCACAGAAGAAAAACTGAAGCTGGACTGTGAAAAATCTTTGGACTCAGACAAGTGGAAAGGAGTGATAAGGTAATTACAGGAGGAGGTCATGGCATGGGCAGTTCAGGAAAGAATAAGTAACCCAATTTTCCTGGAACTGTGTTGATGAATAATCAAATTCAAGGTTGGAGAGACTGGTAAAGGCTTGGTTGTGAAGAACCTTGAATGCCAAGGTAAGAAATTTATAATTTATCCTTTAGGCAATAGAGAATGGCTGAAGATTTGAAACCAAAGTTGATGTGTACAACAACAACAACAAACATACTTCAGGACAATTGACATCCAAGTGCTGTGCTGGGAAAGCTGCATAGGGGAGGGACCATGTGCTGAAAACTATGAGATGACTGATCTAGTTCTAGACATTAGGTATTGAGAAATTGTGCTAGGATTGTGGAAATGAAAAAAGAACTTGAGGGATGTATGGGGAAGATATTATGGAAGGTGGATCAGTGGAATTTTGTGGATGATAGCCTAATGAGGTAAAAAAAGTTTAAAATATCATTAAAATTATGAGCATTACTGATAGAGAGAATAATAGCATCATTGACAGAAAGGAAAAAGTTAGAAGGGCAACTTCTGATCCTGCAACATTTAAGTAGAGGTACCAAAAGGCAGCTGAGAATGTAGGGTTGAATTTTAGGATAAAGTTGCTAGAATCGAAGACATAGACTGGAGTCAGTTTTAGAAGCAGTAGTTGAAGGTATGGTAGTGGATAAAACTTCTGAGGGAGAGAATATAAAGCAAGGAAGCCTGAGGACTGAGCAGTGGGAACAGATTAACATTTAAAATTCTAATATTGGTTGTGAGGAGAGAAAATAGTGCTTACCAAATATCATTTAAGTTCTTGATTCAGTAGCATTTGTACTGTGTCAGAACTGGTTCTTAGCTGTGGCATAAACCAGATTGGGAAAGGCTGGGAATGAAATTCCAGTCAGACTAGCAGTTGCATGAAGGCCAGGTGTTTAAATATTGGAGAAAGGAAGAAGCTGGTTGTCGAGAAAAGCCATGATAAGTGATGAATCTAAATGTTAAGTCTAAAATTGGAAGATTGATCTATGTACTACAGTAATTTTGAGAAGAGATGGAAATTATGATTCTTTGGAAAGGGCTTCAGGTAGGATATTAGGATAGCTTTTCAAAATGTCCAAACTGAATCTAATACCCAGAGTATTTATCTAAGCAGTTTGGAATGGATGATTGCTAGAAGTCCAAGCAGCATAAAACCAGTGGATGTCTGTAAAGGCAAAGAGGGTTGTCACTAAGGAAGCTGGTAGTAAGTAGCAGGCACTCACTCGGGGGGGAGGCTGCTCAAGTATAAGTATATACGATTAATTTGGTAAAGTCTTCCCTGATGGTATCATTTCAATGGGTAGTAGACTGGAACTCAGTCACTAGAAACTTGGGGCTATTACATCAGTGGAGGGATAGCAACAAGACTGAATTTATGTCAACTTTGAATAATTCAGAGCAAAAGGAAGATTTTGTTTGAATTATCTGGCTAATTTTCTACTTTGCTTTGTTTGTCAAGATAGTATTTCCCAATATGGTTCCTCATATTCTGATAGGACAAGGATTAGTAGATAGAGATAGGATTACTACTCTAAATGTGGGGGTTAAGTGATTCTATCTAAGAAGGTTGAGAATATTCATAGGATAAACTATGTAGGGCTTATTTTAAACCTCCATTTTCTTTCTTTTTTTTTTTTCTTTTAAGAATTTAGAGTAAACTCTTGATTTTTGCCCTGGATTTTGTAGACATATGTCCTGATTTTTGGTTTCCAAATTCAATTTAAAAAAAGTCTATGACTCATATATATCATAAGTGGCATCATTGATTTAAACTTTTTCAACTTACTAAATAGGTTCTGATCTAGTTGTGGAAGAGAATGAAATCATGGGCTTTTAGAGGTGGAAGGGTCAGTGTTATCAACATTTTCAGACAAGAGAAAAATCAAGGACTTGTAAAAAATGACTTGTAAAGGCCCTTCAAGTCTAAATGCTGCTATCACATTCTAGTGAACACCTCAAACATATAGGAATATCACATCAGGTAATTTCTGCAAGGTTCTAAATGCTAAATTAAATTTATCTACTGTCTGTTATAACTGATCCACATGTTCTTAATGTCATTAGTCAGGACTAAATCTGTCATTTGGACTAAAGTGAATTCACATTATAGACATTATAACCCAGTAGATAAGTATTTTAAAATATAATGAACTCGATGTGGAGGGAGGGTGCCCCCAAAACCTTAGTACAAATTGAAAGCTTTAATTGCACTAAGACTCCTGAGACAGCTGCATTATGGTGAGAACATCTTACCATTTAAAGCATCTACCTAGGAAAAGCTTCTACATATCTCACAAAATGATACTGGAAAAATAAAATAGTTACTTTTGTTCCTCATATTGGACAGAATGAATTCTACTTAAGAATTTGCTCTATTAATCTTTGCATTTAAGATGAGGCCATTAAGCTATATTTAATGTTGATTAAAAATCTCACTTAGCCTAGTCAAACAGAAGTGCCACAATGAAAACCCTGGGCTGCTCAGGCGTAAGTATATAAGATTAGTTTGGTAAAATCTTCCCTGATGGTACCATTTGAAGGATCTTCTGCTATGCTGGCTTTAAGGAGCATTGCATTGATTTTATATACTATTAAATAACAGCATCCATTTTGTTTGGGCCATGAAAATCACAACTTGTAAGAGGTGGGCATGTTTTATAAATAAGTAAGCTGGGCATTTGAGGAACAGGGGCTGGGGGGATGTAGATGTGTCACGAATTCTATATGTTTTCTGGTCTGCTGAGCTTAGCATGCTCCTGTCAGGGTGAAGAAGCAGCTGGGAAGCAATTCTGAAAAGAATGCTTGAAAAACAAATAAAAAAGCCAGCTGTCAACATCATTTGTGTTGTGAAGAGAGGAAAGGCACTTTTCCAAACTTTCCATTTGTGATGTGAAGTGGTTTTTAAAAGTACCATATATTACACAACACACACGCTTAATGAGCAAGGTGACAGAGGGAATTATACTATGTCAAGGTTCCTAGTGTTTGAATTTTTCCTTAGGCTGGACAAAGATTACACATTATTTTGACTAGGGCAGAAAGTGGCTGGGATTTCACAGAATTTTATATCTGCTCCATTTGAAGGCCACACTAGATGAAATGGAGTTATGACGTATGGGGTTAGATGATGTAGGAAAAGATTTCTTTGCAGAGAAAAATGTTGAGTAGTACTTTTTTTTGTAGGATTATGTAATTTATATTAGATATTTCATCTCATGCCTTACCTACTGGTGAAGAATAGGGACTGCTTTTCTTTGTATTCCCAGAATTTAGCACAGTGCTTGTCACATGGTAAGTATTCAATGAATGCTGATATGAATTAAAATATTAGTAGCAATGACTAAAGAGACATAGACAAGATGTGTAGCTTAATGTATGTGTACCTGTAATACCATCCCCAAATAATTTAACTGTGTCCAGCAGCAGTAGCAGCAGCAGCTGCAGAAAAATTGTAGGAAACACCTGCTACATGGCAGAGACTGTGATTAAGGGTATGGTATATGAAGAAAAGCAAACACATGGGCCCTGATCTCAGGCAACACCAATTTTAATGGAAGAGAGAACATGCAAACAACTCTAGATAGTATATTTGGGAAATAAGTTCAAAGTGAAGGCATTAAGAGTGTGGATGAGAAGTCAGTTGAGTTTTAATGGAATATAGGAAAGTCAGGAGATGGAGATGAAGAGGGATAGAGGACAGTCAGAGAAAAAGTAGAGTCAGGAGATGGAGTGTCCCTAAGGCAGAATTGTGGCAACTGTACTCTTCTTAGATATTGGCAATGTATCCGAGGGAATATTGTCCTGAAAAATTATAATCTTCCATGACCCAGAGAGATAATAGTTTCCTTAGCTCTTTTATAGGTGAAGAAATAGAACATCGGAGAAGTTAAATGACTTGCCCAGGGTATCACAGCTACTAAGGATTTGATGCAGGATTTAAATCCGGGTCTTTCTGGTTAAAAGTCAAGCATATCTCCCAAAGAGAGAGAGGAGAAAAGGGTCACCCACCCTTATCTACATGGAACTTCAGTGAAGTAATAACAGAACATCTGAACTTCTGTTACAAACAAAAGAAAATATTAAAAATACCTATAATGTTTGGCATATATCTTAATATCTGAACAAGCACTTAAAATACTATGCTAATCAAAGAAGATAGTATTACAATTTTTAGCAAAAATTCTGAACAACCTCTCTTAGCAAATGCTTGAGGAAGGGGTAAATAAATGACAAAAGGTTTAACAGAAGGCTCTGGATACTCCTGTTTCTGTTCATTTTACTTTTTCCTGCTCAGTCCTGATGTACCATAATGGCAGAATTTTCAAGAGTTAAGAGATGAGAGAAGTGTCTTAGGTCATTTTACACTGGGAATAGGCAGACATACTCTTACCCTGATTAAAAAAAGAAGTCACTTTGCTACTTCATGGAATGTAGCTGTGTGCTACAGGGGAGAGATGTACAACCCCCTAGGACTTAGAAGAGAGAGAGAACCAGGCTGTATCATATTTCTGCCTATCTTTATGGTGGCAAGAAAATAAAGCAACATGGAAACAAGCCGAGGAAGAGATTTCCTTACATTCACCACAGTGAGTATATTTGTACAACATAAAAGATGCCAGAATAGAAAACATCATACCTGCTGTGACTGCAAAGTATCCTAGTGCCTAATACATTGGAGAAATTCTGGGAGAATACGTCATCCCTGTTAAAAATATTACCCATATAAAGCTGTCAAAGTCAGTGTCAGTTTGGGTTACCTGCCATCAAAAAAGCCAGCCAGTCCCACAAATTAGGCTACCCTGAAGGCCCGTCTAGTTTATATGCCAGACTTTCAGGACATACTAAAGGCCCAAATGGGGCTATGATTTGTACCCAAGGTAGCAAGTGGGATGGGTGTAAATTGTACCAAGGAGTGACACTGAACATTTTAATGTAGGCATTATCAACCATCTGTGACCCTAAGGTTAGGTTTACTGTTTAACAATTCAAATCATTCAATATAAAAGGAAATTAGACAAATCAGGCATATGAAAGTACACACAACAATCTCTTTGGACCAAACTGGTTTTTGACAGTATTTTGTAGGAAATAAAGTGATCAATAAAAACATACTATTAATGAGTATATAAACACACACACATACACATGAGTGTGCATGAGTGTGTGGGTATATATGTCATATACGTCTAGATGGCTATAGTTTTGTGAAACAGCTTAAGCAGTTAAAATATGTGTACAGTGTATTGTGGATAGAATGCTGGGGCTGGAGTCAAGAAGACCTGAGTTCAAATGTAACTTCAGACACTTAGTAGCTGTGTAATCCTAGGCAAGTCACTTGACCCTGTGTGCCTCAGTTTCCTTATCAATAAAGAGAGCCGAAAAAAGAAATGGCACACACCTCTAATATCTTTGCCAAGAATACCCCAAAAAGCCTGAAATGACTGAACAACAACAATGTTAAAGAAGTCATAGGTATTAGTCATACAAAGTGATGAATGTTGAGGAACTTGTGGGAGTTGCACATTTTAATAGGACATAATCTGAAGAAAACACTTCACCTTGCCTAGTTGGAAGGAACTATTTAGATTTTCCAAGAAGAGCTTAGTATACTGAGGACTGAAGATTTGTTCAATATTAGCATCCCGTGTTCTTGCAGCCTAGTATGTGGGAACTCAACATGGCGCAGTGGAAACAATACTGGAATTAGAGTCACAGCCTCTCAATTTAGATTCCTAGTGCTACTATTTATTACTTTTGTACCTTGGGTAAGACTTTTAACATCTCTGGGCCTCAATTTCTCCATGAGTAAAATGGAGCTGTTAGATGGCAGTACCTCTAAGTATCTATCTAAGTATCCCTTCTAGCTCCAAATCTAATATTCTATACCTTCTACAAAAGTACAAATTTAATTTTTAACTATATGCTTAACCCCTAAAATGATATAAAATGCTAATTCAGAATAGATGAGGGGGCCATAATCTAAACCTAATAAACAAACATCCTGAAAACAGGAGGCAAATGAAAAAGCATATTTCCTAGTAAGTTGGTCTATCTCTCTTCAACAAAGGAAAGGAGATAGGCACCATTTGTTTGTTTTTTTCCTTCCAATGTCGTCATGGCATAGACGCTTCAAAAATGAAAGATGAAGAATTTTTAAAATATTATCTTTAGCCCTAAATCCAAATTACATCAATGTTGACAAATATAAAACTTGAAATAATGACTGCAATTAAGGTGATAATGATGTTTTCAGAGAAATTTTGCTTTTCTGAAAATTTCTGCTTATTAAAAAAATTACCAATTCTATTTGTAGTGGGAGCAAAAACCAATCCTATGCAGTAAAGCTAGTTTCTCCTTAAATGGTATTGAAAATATTTTGGACATTTATTTGTTTCAAGGACTATAACTGAGGTTCTTGTCTTGGCTTCCTGGTGACTTCAGTCCAAAATGCTTCATGGAGCTCCAGCTGGCCCCTGTTGCTTTGACTGGTGGGCCACCATGGAGCAACAGAAAAACAGAGGAGTTGAATTCAATTGCATCCTTGGTGAATATCCTGCTCCTGCAATGGCTAAGTAAATCTCCCTTTCTTAACTGTCAGATCTTTACAATATTACATTTTGTTCCATTATTGAACCTGGACTTCCGGGGGACCGGCCTGAGACAGACCTTGCCTCTAGTCTTCTAAAGGTGAAGTCATAACTGGGTGATAAAATTACAGTCAGAGAATGGGAAAAATGTCCAGGAGCTTAATGTGCAATGCTGTTGTTTTAGTTCCAGTGATAATTTTTTGAAATGCAGATGAAAACAACTAGAAGCAGTAATAACCATAATAACAACTAACATTTATGTAGTGCTCACTTAGTGCCAAGCACTGTACTAAGTGCTTTACAATTATTATATGAGTTGATCCTCACCACAACCCTGGGAGGTAAGTGCTATTATTATTCATCTTCATTTCATAGATTAGGAAACTGAGGAAGACAGAGGTTAGGTGAGTTGCTTTGGGGTCCACAGGTTGTAAGTGTCCAAGGCTGGATTTGAACTCAGTTCTTTCTGACTCCAGGCTTGACACTCTGTCTACCCTATCACCTAACTGGTTTCTGTTAGCACAGGAAAGCATAAATATTTGGATTAAAGACAATCTTTTGTGAGCATATTGGGGTTTTAGTTACATTTCTGCTGGTGACATAAATGGGACTCCTTTAACCTTCTCCTTAAGCAGAAACTCACATTACTGATATTATGAAATATTTTAAGGAATAGACATTTAACAATCTTAACAAACTTATTACCCTGGGTGTTGGAGAAGGAAATGGCAAATGACTCCTGTATCTTTGCCAAGAAAACCCCAGTTGGGATCATGAAGAGTTGGGCATGACTTGAAAAACTACTGAACAACACCCAATTTTCTCCCAAAAAATTCTCTCTCCCTTTCTTGAGCCAATCCCAGTTGCACTTTATAGCTATTTCATTTCTATTTTATTATTTGTCCATCTTTGCAGACTAAGATTTCACATAGCTCTCCTTCACATACTTTTACATCCCCAATTACATATTATATATTTTGTATTTAAATATTTTGCGCATTCTTTTTTTACTTGATAGAATGTAAAAGTCTTTGAGATCAATAACTGTTTAATTTTTGACTTTAGATTTCCATTATCTAGTACATAGTAAGCCCTTAATACATAGTTACTAAATTGAATTTTGCCTTTTAACCTGTTTTACAGTTATTTATATCTCCCCTACTAGATTAAAAAATGTATTTTATGGGCAGCTAGGTGGGTGCAGTGAATAGAGGACTAGCCCTGGATTCAGGAGGACCTGAGTTCAAATTTGATCTCAGACACTTAACATTTACTAGCCGTGTGACCTTGGGCAAGTCACTTAACCCCAACTGCCCTGCTTTCCCCCCTGCAAAAAGCAAAAAAAAAATGTGTTCTAGTTTTTTTTTTTTTTTTTGGTTATTGTTTTCAGTCTTGTCTGACTCTTGATGACCCCATTTGGGTTTTTTTTGGTTTTGTTTTTGGCAAAGATACTGGAGTGGTGTAACACCAAGGAAAAGCAACTTCCAGGTTCTGATTATGAACATAGTAATTCTCCATTTATTCAGTAACAAATTAAGGCAAAACATTCATAGAAAAGAGAAAATCAAAATACAGAGTAACTCAATCATTTTGTAAGTTCTCAGTTCAATCACAAAGTACAAAAGTCAAAGTACTCTACCCCTGGTTAGTACATTCATTTAGTTAATCACAAAGTCTTAAGTCCTCAGTTCAATTACAAAGTACAAAAGTCAAAGTACTCCACCCCTGGGTAGTCTCAATTGGAGATTAGTTTCCAATCATAAACAAAATACATTCATTTGGTTAGTTACAAAACACATAGGCCATCCACCCCTAGGTCACAACTAGGTTACAATATCATCATAGCATTCAATACCCAAAGAGAGGTCTTTTCTTCATCTTGACCTGAGGCAAGTTCTCAGCAGTTTCTGTTCTTGGGAAGACAAGGCTTAACAAAGACACAACATAGATACACATTGCTGGTTTCCTCATCAATTCACTCTCTGCCTGTGAAATTAACCTAGACCCAACAACAAGGTCTGAGGAATTAGCACAAATCATCAGTACAGTCCCAGGACCCCGAAAACATCAACAAGACCCTCCTCCAGGATTTCTGTAAACATACAACAAGAAAATCCTCTTTCAGGGCTTCTGAACCAATAGCACGGTCCCAGGACTTCTGCAACAATAGCAACATCCTCCATCAGCAGACGAATCAGACAATGTAACATTGAAACAACAGACCAAGTACCGGCACCACAGTCATGCTTCCTCTCATTCAGTCCTCAGTTCTCATTTCTCTCTCTCCAGCAGTAGCAGCAGCCTCCAGACACTGACTCCCAGAAGTTCTTCTGACCTCTCTCTGCTTGGGCCTCTCTCTATCCACAGTACCAGCTCCTCCCAGTTCAGCCCCCTCTTGTCATGTCAACAAGTCCATCTCATTGTGGGGTTAAAATTCCGTTACCATTACAAGTGATTTGCCATTTTCTTCTTCAGTTTTTTTTAAAGATAAGGAAACTGAGGTAAAGAGGATTAAGTGGCTACCCCAGGGTAACAGCTAGTAGTGTCTGAGGCAAGATTTGAACTCAGGAAGTGTTGAACTCCAGGCTTGGTGTTCTATGCATTGCACCACCAAGCTGCCCAAAATAAAGAAAGAAATGTCTAGCCACTGTGTGCACTACCCAGTTTTTGTTGTTGTTCAGTCATGTCCAACTCTTTGTGACCAGGTGGACCATACTGTCATGGGGTTTCTGGGCAAAAATACTGGAGTGATTTGCCATTTCTTTCTTCCAATAGATTAAGGCAAACAAAGGTTAAATGTCTTGTCAAGGGTTACACAGCTAGTAAGTATCCAAGGCCAGATTTGAACTCAAGTCTTCCTGACTCCAAATCTGGTGCTTTATCAACTGAGCTACCTGTCTATAGGGGGATTAAGCAATGTCATGATCAATAATTACCACCATCCCAACTGCTAAGTCTAACTTTTTTTGGAAAGACTGCTGAGCCTAAAAGAGTTTTAACCCACGGGAGTTAGGAAGGAAGTTAATGTGGAATAGCAAGACCAAGTGAGTCATTGGGACACAGCTACACTGATTTAAACGTTGATATGGAGTCCCACAGACAGGTGGTAGAGCTAGTGACGATGCCATCTCGTCACTGATTTGTGTTTTCCTGTTGCTTAAGAGAGCATTCAGTGTCTTCTTTTGCTTTCTTTGTATGGTCGGTGACTGGCCATTGAAGATCAAGTGCTTAGAGCACACATGTGAATTTTCCTTTCTTAGTGGTAACACAGAGCAAAAACAATATGTCTTGCCTATTTCCAACCCAAGAGTTGAGATTAAATGAGCTCACTTCTGACCAGGAATGACTGATGCACCAGTAGATAACAGATAATGAGAAAAGTCTTCTATTTGGCTAAGGACTCTGCAGTGAGTAGACACACACACACACACACACACACACACACACACACACAAAAGGTTTAAGCAAATGATCTTTCACATTCTTCCCTGGAAGTTTTTGAGTGAGGAGGATTGCTGTAAATTCCAATGTAGGGGAACGGCTGTTGATCAACCTCCTACTTGGCCACCATGTCTTGACTCAAATGAAGACTGTTTCTTTTCTATTTATTCTTATCTGATCTTGGATGTATGAGTATCCAGAGAAAGAATGAACCAGATTATAAATTTTGGAGCTTCAAAAGGTTACTTACTAGCTGAGCAAGTGAGTGACTAGACAATTGTCAACACAACATCCCAAAGTAAACTTGGTGAAGACTTCTGAAAAAGAGAAAAGATTTCCCAGAGTCAGAAATCTCAATGTATTCCTCATTGCATATATTTCCAATGTGTATTCCTTTGTTCTTCAAGTGTGATTCCCCCTCTCCACAGAGTATTTTTCTGTGGGTAGCAAAAGGAGAGAATGTTTTTGTACTTCTGTTCTTGGTATACTTTGTTAGTAAATCTCCCTTTGTTAAAGTTAACTATATCAATATTGGTTAATCAATATCTGGGGTGGAGAACACCAAATGGGGGATTATAGGTAATAATATTAGAAATCCCAAACCCTCAGGGTTACCTCTAGTAGAGACCCTCTGAGGACTCCATCTGAAATCTGAGTGGGAGAGTAAGCAATTGTTCCATGTGTTTTGGCTTTCTTTGGACTGCCTACTTTTTGCCCTTAGGAACCAGGTTCTTAAAAAGCAGATAACAGAGGAAAGCTGTGGAAAAGGGATGGAAGGAAAGGCCTAGTTGTCCTTATTTTCATATTTACCAGTCATAAGGGATGCTATTTGGGAGTACTATAAAATCTCTAGTCATAGGGAAAACTGTCTAAATTGACCACTCCAATTGTCTTCCATACCCATCCTCCCACTTGATAATTCCCAACCAATTGCTGATACTCCAATTCAGGAAGATTCTAGTTTTATTTTCCTTTACTTTTTCTCCTAGAAAGTATATGTAATAACTCAAAAAGAGTTCAACCTGTCTATCCACACAGTAAAGGACAAGTGAAAGAAGAGTACATATAGCACATTTTTCAATATGCATTTGGAAGGAGCCTGTCCAACGTTACAAATATCTGAGACACTTTAGATGGACATTAGAGCCCCAAATTTGAAGAGGAGTTTGGGAACAAATTGGATGATTTTTGGGAAACTGCAAAGCTCTTCTACCAAGTCCAAGTTTCCTACGAAAGCAAGGGTATATCCTTTCAAAACTAACTTTTAACCAGGGTTGTTATCTCATCTGGGATATAAATGTGGAACACTACCATTCCCCCAGAACTAAAGACGAATATCACAGTGAGGTCAATGGAGAAGCACATGGTGACTTGTGAGCAGGCTGTAACATAAAACTGCTCTTAAGAGGAACAGAAAGAAAAGAAATGAGCATTTATTAAGTATCTACTGTATGTATGTACATATTTATACATATACATATGTGTATATATGCATGTATGTGTGTGTGTGTGTGTGTATATATATATATATATGTATATATATATCTATATACACACATGCATATATTTATATTTGACCTTGAATTAAATATCTTGCAGATTGTGCCCATTGGTTCATTCAACAAGAATTTATTTAGTGCTTATAATATTCCAGGCATTACGGTAAGTGCTAAGGATATAAAGACAAAACAACAAAACAATAACAGAAACAAAATCTCTGCTCTCAATTAGCTCATGTTCTTTTGAAAAACAAAATGAACACAAGCATTTACCAAATGTATGCATATATGTTTTGTTGTTGTTGTTGCTGTTGAATTGTTTCGGTTGTGTCTGACTCTTTGTGACCCCATTTGGAGTTTTCTTGGAAAAGATACTGGAGTGGTTTGCCATTTCCTTCTTTAGCTCATTTTACAGATAAGGAACTGAGGCAAGCAGGGTTAAGTGACTTGCTCAGAGTCACACAGCTAGTAAGTGTCTCAAGCCAGTTTCGAACTCATGAAGATGAGTATTCCTGACTCCAGACTTGGCCCTTTGTACACACACACACACACACACACACACACACACACACACACACACCTCTATATGTAAATAAAAAGCAGTTGGGATAACAATAAGAAATGATGTGGGGGGATAAGGATAAACTTTTTTTTTAATTTTTTGCACTTGAGCTGATTCTTGCTGGGAATTCTATGATGAAGAGGTAGAGAGGTAATAGGTTCCGGGGTCAGTCTTTTCAAAGGGAGATAAGACTTGAGTTGAATTGACTAAGAAATGGTAATTTACCAATTTAAGCAGAATATAGAATGCCCGAAAAAGGAATATACTATAAGATTGGAAAGGTAGAATGAAACCTGATTATGGAGGGCTTTGAATTGCAAACCGAGAAGTTTGTATATTATCCGAGAGACAAATGGGGCCCACTGGAGCTTCTTGAAAATGGAAGTTTTGTAGTCAGAATCATGCTTTTGGAAAATTAATTTGACAGCATATGCAAGCCTATGATAGAGAGTCAGAAAATTCTGAATCCCTCTACCTCATTGCCCTTAGGTAGGAGAAGCCTAGGTAGAAGATTTCCCATCCTTTTGTACTAAATTTGTCTTTGTTGCACAATAGGTCTAGTAAATATGGGCTTCAGCTGTGCAGTAATATAACAACATACAGGATATTAGCTTACATCCTAGTCACAACTTACCCTTCAGTGTTTATGCAATAACACAGGTTATATTTATGAGGACACTCAAAGAGAGACATTAGAAACTTTAAAAATTCCCCTGGCATTCACATGACAAGGAAATATGTATGCATTTGGAAGTCTGTTTCCTTTTATTTGAATTGTAATGCCATCTGCCAAAATTCACTCTCTCAAAAAGTGTCGCTTCTGACAGCATCAGAAAAGAACTTTGCATGAGAAACAGACATCTGTTCTTTACTTAATATACAAATGACACATTTTGTTTGCATTCACAAGGGCATTTTGCAAATTTACTGCCCAATTAATATGCCAGTTTGTGACAGTGACAAAATAATCAGATTCTTAACTGTGTCCCATTTCTTTTACAGTTTTAGCTCTGAAAGGCATGGCAGGAATACCTAGTGCAGAATACCAGCCCCCACTTTCAAGCAAACATAAGTCTTTATTTCCTATGTGAAGATGGCATTAATCACACCAGTGGGACACTCACTTTGAAATTCCAGTAATGGTGATGGATTTGTGGTGAGTCCCTGAAACACTGACGTCCCCTCCCTCAAAAGTACAACTACTGGGAAGAAGAAGACTGCAATCTGTGGTCTTAGAAAAGTTATTCCAATCAGTCAATAAATCTTGATTAAGTGGTACTATGTGACAGGTACTGTGTTAAGAGCTAGGGATACCAAGAAAGGCAAAAAACAGTCCTTGCCCTCCTGGAGCTTACAGTTTAATGGGGGAAGACTCCTCAAAAAATCAGGATGGGAATGCTGGAGAATTCCAGAGGAGAGTAGCCAGTTGGGAAATGAAGAGATAACTAGCTTGGTTACCCTCCTTAAGTGGAGGTTCTAGGAAGAGCTCTCTGCTGGCCAGCCTCCAATTAGAGCTAGGGAAGGGCTCCCAGGGCAGAGGATGTCGACAAGATAAGAGTTCCAGGGCTGAAATGTTCTTGCAAGATGAAGAGGTTCTTGGGGGCATAACAGAGAAATCCAGAAGAGGATAGTCAGTTAGAAGAGTGAAGCTAAGCTTGAGATGCAGCATTTTATGATGGAAAGAGCATGGGACTTGAATTCAGAAGGATTTGGGTTCAAATTCTATTTCTATTACTGGCTTATTGTTACTCACCCTTCAATTTCCTTATCTATAAAGTAATGATAATAAAACTTGAGAAGAGAGGAATACAGACAGTTCTTGCTTTATGTAAATTCACATTATGTAAATTCTACTTTACATAAAGAATGCTGAAAGCCATGGGGAGATGTAATAGAAACCATGTACAAAGTGAGTTTGGGGGGAAAATGTATGCCTACAGTTTGTCCCCAATTTTTGTGGATTTCACAAAAATGGAACATTCAAAGAAGTAACAAGACTGTAAATTTAGCCGGAGAATTGGAACTAGAAGTGGAAGAGAATGATGTGGAGGAGTTGATTGAGTCTCACAGAGAATTAGGACCTGATTGAGCTGCTGGCAGCAAAGATTGCAGAAGAAGAAAGGGAAGCTTTGGAGCCCAAGGTCAAATCAAAAAGGTTCACAACAAAACAGTTGGCTGAAGCATTTCATCTTTTGAGTAATTTTTTTTCTTGTATTGAATAGATGAATCAAAATATCTCAAAATTTTTAAAAGTTCAAAGACTGAATATAAGATTGCTTGCTATTATCAGATATTTGAGGAAAAAAAAGAAAGTCACTGTCCAAACACCTCTCAAAAGCTTCCTAAAAACAAAATTGTGAAGCCAACCACCTGTGATAAAGGCCATGCGCTGTGGATAGGGTAAGGAAACACACAGCTATGCTAACTTAATTGCACATAACTGGACAGATATTATCATTAACTTTACCTTTCATTTCAAATTCTGTTTATTATTATGGTACAGTCTTCAATATGTCTGCATTTTGGTACATTTTATGGCTTGTGTAATGGTATTATTTTTGTGTGCTTTTGTCATATAGGCTAAGTGAACTGAGTGGGTGGGGGCAAATTCACATTACGTTAACATTGCTTTACAGAAAGAGCTGCATAATTGTCTGCTTACATAAAAAGAGAATTATCTTTAGTAAATAGATAGCTGACCTCAGAGCAAAAAAAAAAAAAAGGTCTAGGCTCAGGTCCTGTCCCCATCACATACTACCTGTGTGACCCTGGACAAGTAACTTAAATTCTCTGGCTTTAGACAGTTCTTTAAGACTACAGATTGCAAAAAAGCTATTGATCTGCATTGACAGAGGGAGTTCTCTCATCTGGAAGTTTCCTATGCCAATGAGATAATGGATTCCATCCCTATTACAGCCCCTAAAAACTCTACCTCACAGGGTTATTGTAAGACTCAAATTAGATAATGTATGAGCTTTGACAAACTTGAAGTGCTATAGGAATGTCCATTATTATTTTCCCAAGTGAAACAAATCTCTATGATCTCTATGACATAAAAATCTCTATGACATTGGCTTCATTAGCACCTAGGTCACTCTTAGATTACTTCTCCATGAGTTGACTATTGAAAATTGAGTACTATAGGGCTGAGGACTACACCCCTGAGAGAGGTGGATGGAATAGGCTACTGATCTCATCTGTCATGTCATTTTTCTTATTAGTTAGCAGGCAGACAAAAGCTATCACCTATGGTAGCATGGGCAAGCAGTGGTGATAGGTGAGATATTAGTTTCACTTGTATTTCCCAATATGTTAAAGGATACAAACTTGGCACATAAGTGGAGAGGGAAAATGAATGCACTGTTTACCTCCATTCTTTTTCTAATGTATAGACAGTTGAAAGTTATGATATTCCCTTCAGGAAATAGGAGAGAACAGTATTCAAAACTAAAAGTGAAATCTGGTCTGTCAAAATAAAAGGATGTAATTACATATCAAAGAATAAATCAGTGCCTGTACTCTGTCCATAATTTTCCTCTGCAGCCCTATTTTTTTCAAGTTTAAAAGATGGGATTAGGAATTGGTCATCGATATATTGTAATCAGGTAGAAATATATTGAAATAAATGTCAAATTGAATCAACTAATTTGTGATCAAAGACAGGGCATGAGCCCAAACAGCAGCACTGACTCAGGTATTAAGAGAAGAACACTTGCTGTGGCTTGAGGGTGAATTTCTTTTGCTGTCATTCCTGGACCCAAAAACGTGGGTTAAAGTTCTACACCTGAACTTGACTTTAAACCTTGAATAAATACTGTTTTACATTACTGCTCAACTATAAAACCCATTGCCAGCTCTTAGCATTTCATCTCCTTTTGGATGTGCCCTGCCCTGTCCTGTCTTAGTATAAGTGACGGATCGAATTTCAACTTCTTCCTACATTAAAGTGCCTCTACTATAATCACAATTATATCAGGAGATCTCATATTCTTTCCTATTTCCTAATGTTCAGGTTTTTGCCAAGCTTAGGGCTGTCTGGCTTTTGATACATGTGAATAGAAGGTGGATATTCCAGACATATTAAGGAGTGACATGGAGAAAAGGAGTAAAATAAATAGAAGCTGAGAGGGAGGAAAAATAAAATTTAGGTCATGGCACAATATGAAACAATGTGGAGCAAAGGTATTACGGCCCTCTCCATGTGTTTCCTTAAGAAGTGGAAATTCAGTCATAGCATCATCAATTCAAAGAATCTTGTGTTAGAATCCATGTTAGAATTGATGAAGGGGATGGTTTGAGAGAAACCTGGGAAGACTTTGATGAGAAGGGATCTTGTCATCTAGCCTAATCTCAAACTTTTATTTGCTCACTGCACAGTCTTTCTTGAGAGAAGTCACAAGCACTGCAGGAGTCAAGGCACTTAAAAATTCTTCAACAGAAGCAGCTATTTTCTTGCTTTTAAAAAATGAATCCAAGTTCTAATGTGTGTTGAAATGAGTATTTATATGTAATGAGGAAGTTTAGTTCATTTGACTTAGCATAGTGCCTTGGACATGGTAACTACTTGATGCATTACAGTTGATTGATAACACTTATTAGGTATGTTGGGTAAATACAATTATATTAAAATTATTTATAAATTTTCTACAATAAGATAACATGAAGAATTTGGCAGAACACCAAGGGAATAGTGAGGCACAGTGGTTTGCCATGACACACACTTTGACACTGATCTTGCTAGATTTTTTAACAGCTCTAACAGGGCCGTCTATAAAATGCCAACCAATTAACCTACTTTTGTGGCATGGTGGTACATTAGAGTCAAGAAGATCAGGGCTTACAAAACCTCTGATATGAGCTGTATGACTGAAGGTAAGGAGCAATTTCTCTGAGACTCAGCTTCCTTATCTATAAAATGGGGACACTAATACTTGTTATACCCACCTCACAAAATAGTTGTGAGGCTCAAACAAGACAATGCAGCATGTTTAAAGCTTAAGTAGCTTCAAATTGCTCTAAGATTTTTGGAACATTCTTATACATAAAGTGTTTGGCAAGCTTTAATATGTTACATGTCATTTATTATAGTTATGTGACATTTTAGTTGAATTTACTAAATCAATGCATTTGCAGTAGTCACAGATTTAGACATTCTATACCACACCAAGCCAACATTTGGTCACCAACTCCTTCCTCAGGATAAGTTCACAAAGAAATGCAAGAAAAATTCCCTGTCCTCCAGGAGCTTATGATTTAATTATGTTTAAACTTAATAATATCCATTTTCAAATAAATGAGTTAACACCCTTAAAAACAATATATTTTCTCATACACATGAAAATGACTCCTCTTATGTATTTTTAAAGATAAAACTGTGATAGTCTAATTTTGAATCAACAAATAAATATGGGTTATAAATCCATAAAATCCATAACTTTCCATATTCTTGAAATTGTGCTGCTGCCTATATAATGGGAAACATATAAGCCATTATATAAGCACTCGTACATGCTCAGGCTGATGCAACATCCCCATTTTTTTTTAAAATTGATTTCTGAGCCAAAACATACAAGGGCTCCAAATACTCAACCATATACTCTCTTCCTGGCTTCATTCAAATGAGGAGGTGATAGCTGCTGTCCGTGTTTGGTAAGGAAGAGAGGTAGCACCAGCAATAGTGTCCTATATCCCCCTCTTGGGTTAAAGCCAAGCTATGGACACACAGCTTGTTATATATTGTCCTATTATATCTATTCTTTCCTGTCTTAGACAAAAAAACATTTGGTCATTGAAAAGACTGGGCTGCAATATTTTGAGCTTTAGGAGGTTGGGAAAACATGAGGAACAGAGGAACTCTTCCATCAATTTGGTCACATCCAGATGTAAATGTGGTAGGGCTAATGCTTTATAGCATCCCCTTTAAGAATAAACCCATTCTCCCTAGGGACTGAGGTGGTATATGCCCCTGGCAGGCCTAGATTTAGGGTTGGGAGGGGGATATATTTATACTTCTTGCTATATCTTCTCAGTAAATATCTGTTCTACCATCTAATTGATGTTAATTGGTTATTAATACTGACTAGTTGGAGACTAGGGTAAAACAGGAGAAAAACTGTCTATATAAAACCTGCATTTTTTAACATTACAGTTTCACATAACAAGAACATGCTAACAGGTATATTTTAGTTGCCTTCTCAGTCATTCTCAGATAAGGTGATGGAGACTGCCCTTATATGTGGGAAGTCAGGCTCCAATTTTTGAATATAAAACTAGGCATATTATTTGAGGGTGAGATGTGCTTGCATAGGATTACTACCATTGGGGATGGAACTGTGGGAAAAAACTGATTGGCCTGAATAAAATAGTGAGGGACTTTAAAGGGTTCATCGATATTATAATAATATAACATAACAGTATAACACAATATAATATGATATTTAATAAATGTTAATTGAGTGTTAAAAGAATGCTGAACATCATGGTGGTAGGTAGGAACTCTAAAGTTCCACTTTAAGGAAAAAGGCTAAAAGATCAGAGGTACATTTCACAGGAAATCTCACTTTTTTTTTTTTTTTTTGCTTTTTGGAGGGGGAAAGCAGGGCAGTTGGGATTAAGTGACTTGCCCAAGGTCACATGGCTAGTGTGTGTGTGTGTGTGTGTGTGTGTGTGTGTGTGTGTGTGTGCGTGTGTGTGTGTGTGTGTGTGTGTGTGTGTGTGAGAAATGTCTGAGGCCGAATTTGAACTCAGGTCCTCCTGACTCCAGAGCTGGTGCTTTTTTCGCTGCGCCACCTAGCCACCTGAAATCTCATATATTGCAAAAAAATAATTTTTAAGGAGGGATGAAAAAATTTTTTACTTGCTCCTAATTTCCAAAGGTGGTGGCCTTTTCACAATCTTCATCCCTTTTGACCTCTCCACAGAACATGATACTGTTGCCCTGACTCTCCATCCTGGATTACTCTCTTCTCTCTGGGTTTTCAAGCATTCTTCTCTGGTTCTTCTCCTATCTGTTTGAGTGCCTCTTCTCATTCTCCTTTGCTGGTTGATCATTCACATCTTACCTTTGATATACTCCAACATTCTTTATTTTTCTCTCTTTCTACCATCTCTCTCAGTGTACTCATCAGCTGCCTTGAGTTCAATCACCATCTTTAGGTAGAGGAGTCCAAGATCTGTACATCTAGCCCAAGTTTCTCTCCTGAGCTCTAGGTTCTATCATACCAGCTACCTATTGGATAAAATGGATTCTCAAGTTGAACATGTCTAAAATAATATTTTTTTTTACCCCTAAACTCACTCCTGTGCACTTGCCAACTTCTGTTCAGGGCACCAGCATCCTTCTAGGCATCAAACCCAGGTTCACAGTCTTTGTGCCATCCTTGACTTCTGAATCTCACCCATCTCAAATACCTAATCACTTGCAATGACTTATCATTTCTACCTATACAATATCTTTCTCATCTCTTCCTTATCTCTATCTGCATAACTACCAACCTAGTTCAGGTACTCATCACCGCTTGTCTGAACTATTTCAATAACCTCTTTAGAGGTCTCCTGGCCCAAATCTCTCTTTTCCTTCTCAAAACAATCCTACACACAGCTGCCAAAGGGATTATTTTTATGTGAGGATTTGAGCATGTCCCTCCTTTAATCAATGAATTACAGTGTCTCCCTATTACTTTTAAGTTCCAATATAAAATCTTCTCTTTAGCCTTTAAAGCCCTTAGTAACCTGGTCCCAACCTATCTTTCCAATTTTATTACATATTACTCTCCTTCACACATTCTTTGATCCATCCCAAATGACTTTTTTATTCTTCCTTATGAAAGTTATCCATTTGCCATCTCTATGCCTTTCTACAGGCTGTACCCTATGTATGGAATGTTCTTCATTCTCCCCTATGGCTCTTAGAATTCCTAGCTCCCTTTAAGGCTCAGTATGAAGCCTTTCTTAAACCCAAGCTCCCTCCTCCCCGCTTTAATACATCTACTCATCAAATTACTTTGAATTTATTTTGTAGATATTATACACATATATATACACACACACACACATACACACATGGACATATATGCATATATTTCTAATATATCTCTGTGCAAGTATGTATACATATGTATTTATACATATATACACATTACGTAGATGTTATCTCCCCAAACCCCCTCCATAATGTAAGCTCTTGATGACAGGGACTGTTTCACTTCCAAAGTGATTTTTCTACAGCCTAGATCTAAACATATCACCCACCACTCAACAGATACCAGTGATTCCCTATCACCTACAGGATCAAATACCACATCTCTGTTTGGTATTCAGAGTTCTTTATTACTCAGTAGCTGTCATAACTTTCAAGTTTTCTTATACCTTACTTCTCACCACATGCTCTTTGATCTAGTGGCATTGGTCTCATGGCTGTTCCACGAATAAAGCATTCCATCTTGTGGTTCTGGGAATTTTTTCTGGCTGCCACCAAGGCCTGTAATGCCCTCTCTCCCTCATCTCCTCCACCTGGCTTCCCTGAAGTGTGAACTAAAATCCCACATTCTACAGGAAGTTTTTTCTCCAGTCCCCCTTCTGGTGCCTTCCCTCTTTGAAGTATTTCCTATTTATTCTGTATCTAGCTTGTTTGTTCATATCTGTTTGCTTGTGTTCTCCTCCATTAGAGTGCAAGTTCCTCTAGGGCAAGGGACTGTCTTTTTTCTCTTTGTACTGCTAGCATTTAGTAGAGCGCCTGGAGCTTCACAGTACTTCCTAAATGCTTATAGACCAAGAGACTTTCGTGCTTTTATCCTTAGCACCTCATTGGTTACTAGGCAAATAGTATCAACTATGCATAATGAATATTTGTTGATTGAATGGTTAAATAGTCAATTATAAGTTTCAGTTAAATAGCCATCAAGGTAAAAAAAAATGTAGGAACAATTTGTGGGGGGGTCCACTTTCCTTCAGATTGGAGAAACTCAAAAGTCCGAATCTGTTCACAAAAGGCCACTTAACCTCCTTTCAGATAGCTCAGATTTCCCAATAATTGTTGCTCTTCTGAATTTTTAACTTGTCAATATCAGATGAGCTAAAATACTTTGCAAAAATCAGCACTATTGAAACTTTATTTCGTGACAGTGGTTTGTCTAAGACTCTCTAGAGAAAAGTTCTCACTTCTTTTTCTTGTTTTTAACAAGGGCATTTACAAACATAATGGTCCATTGTCACTGTGATCCTTCTAGTTAAAATATCCTAGCAGCAAGGTGAAAATCAAATTACCTGGAATCCTGCTAGGGTTTTTCCCTTTAGCATGGAAAAAAGAAAAAGGTCCCAAAACATTCTATCTACTTACCTCACCTGAGAGACTTCCTCATTCCTAACAGAGGAGATATAAAAATCTTTTTTGGGGGGATGGCAGTGAGGGTGGGAAAGCACAACATTCTGAAAATTTGATTTTACTTGGATCCATCTTTTGGGCATTTAAATTTGATTTCTGAGTCTCAGTTTTTATTGGGGATGTAAAATAATTCAGTAAAATGACACCCCTTCCCAAATGTTTATATATAATACACACACACACACACACACACACACACACACACACACACACAAACACACACACATGCACACACACATACGCACACACTGAGACACTACTTTTTTAATCACATACTCATTTTTTCATGAAGGGTGAAAAAATCCGGGTATAGTTAATAAAATTCATTGAAGGAAGATTAATTAAATCACTGGGAAGGTCAAAATAGTCTGTGCTCAATTCCTGATTAAGAGTTCCTTTATCAAAAATTTTACAAAGCTCTAGAGTTAGCCAAAAATAACATTTGAAGCCATCATCCTTTCAGGATTAAGACAACTCAATCTATGTAGTAGAAAAGAATTAATGGGATCTGAACTAAAAAAAATTCTCTCAACTCTTTCTTTGCTTCAGAGAAGCAAGATTGAAGTTGATACTACCATTTCCTTCCCAGTCTCATCTCCCATCTTCACCACTCTCCGACATACATTGCTGATTAAAATGATACATGTACGGCATCTCCTTATAGGATCTTATCTTTAGCACTATTGTAACCAGGTGAACATAGCATAACACTGAAGAAAAACAGATTTCCTTTTGCTCTATATTCATTCCCACAACAAGCATTCCCTCTGGTAGGACCCCCCCTCCTTGCTCTTCTAGCAGTCTTCCTTTTTAAAATAGGGAAGCACTATGATAACTGAAAGAGCCCTACAATCAGAGGCAAAAAAATCAGGATTCTATTCCCATCTCCAAAACTCACTATGGTTCCTTGATCAGTAAAATGGGGATAATTATAAAACTTTAAAACTTTTTACAAAGCTTTACAAAGATAATATTTGTAAAATGATTTGTAAACAATAAGTTTTATTAGTTTCCAATTTCCATTTATTTGTCACATAGCCACTTTTTCTACTGGACCAGAGCCCTGGTTTTGTGCCTTTATGAGAGACTTTCCATTTTCCTAAGAGATAAGGAAAAATTCTCAAGATAAAATTATATGATTTTTCTTTTCTTTTAAAAATGAATACACATGATGTAGCACTCTGAGGAGGGAGTAGTGGCGTAAGTCATTAAGATAGCAAATAAAAGAAGCTCCAAAGAGGTTGGGGATCAGTCTTCTAAGTCATCAGATAATGATGAAATCCTCTATTTCTTAAATGGGGTGTCAGTCAATTTTCAGAATAGACATATTTCTGCAAAATGCAATTTTTGTAAATCAAAACATATTTTTAATGCAGAAGGAGAGATTGTTGCATACAGGAATAGATACTTTTGGGAAATCGAATTTGGGAAGTACATAATTCTTTTGCGAGGAATATAGTGCTCACATTCAAACCTCTCTGTCTTGGTATTCTCATCTAGAAAATGAAGGAAATAATAACACCTAACTCACAGGGTTGTGTTGAAGATTCCATGACTTAACACATGGGTAATGTACTTTGGAAATCTTTAAATGTTTTGTAAATGCTATTATTATTTTTTAAAACATCCAGATTTTCATGTATCTGTTTTGTTTTTTAAAAAAGCTATGCTTCTGTATTAGTTAATTTTGTATTCCCGTCTGGGGTCAACGATTACATTTTAGTAAATGGTAAATCATACCTGGGCTCATTAAATTCAAATACCCTACCTGTAGAATTTTTTATACAATTTTCCACAAGTAACATTGTTTGCACTAATTTTTAATAGATATATATTCTTTTCCCCCGTCTTATATTAACTTCTAGTCTTTCTGAGTTTTTTTTAATAAGATATATTCATCACTAGGAAATGTTAGAAAAATTTTTTCTGCATCTAGGGTTGAGTTCTGCCCCTAAATTTGGGGCTTTGTTCGTGGTTTAGAGATCTTACATTGCATTCACTTAGCCAAAGCTAGAAAAAGAGAAGTATAAGATTGATACAAAGAAAGAAGAATCAAGAAGAAGGAAGTAGGGGAAGGTAGTTAGAGACAAAGAAAGTAAGGAAAAAAGAAAGGAAGACAGAGACCAGCAGGAAAGCAATCTTATTTTTCAGTGTTTGACTATTTGGGGAGTAAATGAAATTTGAAAATCAGCTGACTTCCATTATTAGATAAGTAAGGGAATCTTATACTAGACAACAGCTACTGAATGAACCCTTTTTTAATGTATAAAAATATAAGAACCCAAGTCAACTAGATGAATAAAAAAAGCAGAAGGCATAGAAATGCAGTGCAAAACTGAGAGGATTTAGAGCACAAGTAATTTCACATCAAGATGCACAAACAGGTTCTCTATCCATCTCTCTATCTAAAACTTTCTTGTATTTACAAATATAGATACATGTCTGTATATATGAGTCTATGTACACATATGTGTATATATGTGTCTGTGTATCCATCCATCCATCCATCTATCTATCTTTCCCCCCTCTACCTTCAGGTCCTAGCACAGTTTTCTGCACATAGAAGTCATTTAATACATACCTGTTGAATTCTATTGTACTTTAACACTTTCTTTTTAAAACTTGAGTGACATTTTTGATGAATAACTTATTGCATGTGCTACCTGTGTATTATAAATTTGGCTCTCAGTTCTCAGCACATAGGGAAAAAACCCACTAGATATGAAAACTGAGAATTTGATGCACGTTGGTTCTAATACATACTAATTGTGAAAAAAAAATGGTCAGTCCACTTCCTTTCCTGTCACTTGTTTAAAAATCTATGGGATCTGGCTTCTGACCTCATCAATCAACTGAAATAGCTTCCTCCAGAGTTTTCAGTGATCTCCTAATTGACAAATCTAGTGACCTTTTCTCAATCTTTATCCTTCTTGACCTCACCGTAGTCTTTATCAACATACTGTTACTCAGCTCTCTTCTTGATTGAATTGCCTGTCTAGGTTTTCTTGATACTACTCTCCCCTGGTATTCCTTTTGCCTATCTGACTGCTCCTTTTTATTCTTCTTTGATGGATCTTCATCATGGGCCATGCTCACTAAGCATGGATATCTCACAGGTCTCTATTCTGTACCTTCCTTTCTTTTCCTTCCATACTATTACAACTGGTGATCTCATTAGTGCTTATGTATTCAACGATCATTTTTATGCTGACGATTCTCAAATCTACTTACCTAGTCCTAACCTTTCTGCTGATCGCCACTCTCCCATCTTCAATTTCCTATTGGACATCTTGAACTGGATGTCCTAAGGGCATCTTAAACTCAGCATGTCCAAAGATGAAATTCTTGTATTTCTCCCCAAATACGCCTTCCTTGTAAACTTTCCTATTATTGTCAAAAGTACCACCATCCTCCAGTCACTCAGGCTCTCAAACTAATTCCCTTCTTATGAGATTTCCTTCTACTTGCACACATATATTTTCCATTTGTATAGTTATTTGCATGTTCTCTGTTGCATTAGAAAACGAGTTTCTTCAGGCCTGGGATCCCATTTTAGACCTTTCTTTGAGTGAGGCCCTGACACTTAGCACAGGTCCAGATACTTAATAAATACTTGCTGACTGATTGAGACCCCTGGATTTCTGTTGTTTGAGAGGTTTCCAGGTACAGAGATCTAGAGCTGGAAGGGGAATGAAAGACCATGAAGTTCAAACCCTCATTTTACAGATGAGATGATTGAGGCCCAGAGTAGTTAAGTGACTTGCCCAGAGGAGAGATGCCCTTTAAGTTCCATTCTGGCTGTAAGTATCCTCATCTTTTGATTGGTTAGCTTAGGATTTCAGAAACTATCTTTCTACTAGGCACTATTAGATCAATTCAATTAGGGGCCACTGTGTTAAGGACAGTGCCCCATTGTGGCTATATGGTCAGGTTGGCTAGTTGCCAAAACCCAGATGAATACATACTCTAGGTAATAAGATTTCTTTTTTCTATGAGATAAGACAAAAACAAACAAACAAACAAACCCAAAACAATTAAAATAAAAGTGTTAAAATGAATCAATCACCTTTTACCAGGAACATAGAAATAAGGTATTATGTAGAACTAAATGTCAGACATTGTGATAAGTGGTAAGGACACAAAAACATTGAAAAGACAGTCCTAACCCTGAAGGATCTTACAGTTTAATGATAGAGACAACCTGAAAAGAAATACATATGAAAAACAAGCTACATACAGGATAAGTAGGAAATAATTAACAGAATGAGGGTACTAGAATTAAGAGGGATTGGGTATTATTTTATGTATGTGCTGGGTCCAATTCAGTACCCTCTTCATTAAAGTTAAACTGCTGTCAATCACATCTTAATCCAACTCAACTTCGTCCCCAGAGGTTGAGTAGAAAGTTTATGGCGAATTGTTTCTAAAAGCAAGGAGCCTTCTGGAGCTTGTGCTCAGCTACAATTCTTCAGGCACATTTGACATTTGAAAGTGGGGGAAAAAAAAGGCTTTTGCTCACAGCTTCACTCCATCATTTATTAACTCTCTGCTTACAACTTATCAGAGAGGAATTCAAGCTTTGTCTCTGAACTCCCCTTATTTTGTGCCATCCGCTGGTCTCACTGCTTCACTTGCCCGTTTGCTTCTCAAGGATACATGGCTTTCTATTCCACATGCAGATCCCTAAGGAGGACCAGACAAAGACTCTGCCCCGGGCACGGATATTCAGAGGGTATTCAGCACTTGTACACAGTCAGCAATTGAGGGACTTGAGACCACTGAGCCAAGCAAATATGCAAGAGAGTAAATTAAAGTAGTAAGCTGTCATTTTTCTTCCTCTTGAGTGACCACATCCAAGGAGAACCCTTTGCACCCTCGCCCTGACTGCATCCCTCTGCCTCTCTCCTTAACCAGTCACTGTATAGAGATTGCAAGGTCTCTGTTCATGAGGGGCAGGGTCTTGGGGTCTCTCTCACTACAGCTACATTTGTCTTCGAGCGCACTTTTCATACTGCTTATTCTGGGTATATTTGTGATAATTACCAAGAGCATCAAAGTACCTAGTTATAGCTGTGCCCACAAGGCCATTTTCCCCCTTCCTCTCCATTCAAGCCAGAAGAAGTAAAAAAGCCCCATATGTATGTGCAAGTAGAGTTTGACTAAGCTGACTGATTTCTCTAGATCTGCACAAAATCCTATGGTGGTATATGTGTCTCCCATCATGAAAACTGTCAAACAAACCTCACTTTGTTTGCCTCATTTCCTACCCTTTGATGCCAGCTTGGACCAAAGGTGCTTAAGAAAATACTTTGATACTTGGGCAGATTTCCCGTAGTTTTGGAGTCTATATTCTGCCAGACATCTTTTTTGTAGGTCACAGATTGAGGTCTAGAAGGGACCTCAAGGCCATCTTGTCCAAACTCCTCAGCTAGTTTCCAGAGTTCCACAGCTAGCAAGCATTCAAGGATTCAAATCCTAGTCTTCCTACCTCCTGGTCCAATGCTCCACCTACCACATCACATTGACTTTCTTAAATGAGACCTGCCTTCTCTTCTGAACTTTGTTTGTTTGTTTTTTGCTTTTTGGAGGGCAGTTGGGGTTAAGTGACTTGCCCAAGGTCACAGGGCTAGTAAGTGTTAAGTGTCTGAGGCTGGATTTGAATTCAGGTCCTCCTGACTCCAGGGCCCGTGCTCTATTCACTGTGCTACCTAGCCACCCCTCTTCTGAACTTTCAATCAGAATAAAATAATTCTTAAGTAACACACATGCATACAGTGACATTTAAGATGTCATAGGGGAGGTAGGAAAAGTCTTCAGCCCTGTAAACTAGAGTCTTAAGAAAGTTATGAGAAAAATTACTGTATGACAACTTAACCTTCAAAATTCTTTAAGGTTAAGAACACTTTTTTGATAGGTCATGTTAACTGACTGTTTAAAATAAAATGATCCTGACCTGCTTTGGCATATTAATGGTTCACTTCTTTCACCGTAGAGAAGTGATCTTCTCATACACAGTGGTTATACTTTCTGGAAACAATTATTTCTCTGTCTCAAGGACAATTACACATTCAGACCATTTTTAGGCCTTATCACCATATCTCCACTCTCTCCATCTGAACAGAACTCAAAGGCTCACCTTCATAGTCCTGAACTTTGGTAAGCATTCACTAAATCTTACCTCATCTCAAGTCCACTAATCTCTCCCCCAGCCTTACAGCTGTACAAAGATCTTTATTCTTCTCTACCTGTGTGGTATAGTGGATAGAAATCTAGGCCTGGATTCAGGAAGACCTGAGTTCAAACTGGGCCTCAGACACTTACTAGTTGTGTGACCCGGGATAAATCACTTAACTTCTGTTTGCCTCAGTTTCCTCATCTGTAAAATGGAGATAATGGAGCACTTACTTTCCAGGGCTATTGTGGGGATTAAATCAGATAATAATTGTAATGTGCTTAGCACAGTATCTGACACAAAGTAAGCCTTACATATGTTAACTATTGTTCATTATTATTATTAATTATAATAATTACATTACATTTTGGGAAAAGACAAATCAATAATTTGCTCCATGTCTTCAGTTACCATTTCTTCTCATGTTTCCACCCAAAATACCTTCCTGCTTTTTCTACTTCCTATGTGACATCATAAATTTAGAATATCAAAATTGTACTATCTTTTCTATTCCATTTCCATTATCCTATATATATTGTTTCCCCCTACTAGAATATAAGCTCTTCAAAGTCTAGGATGGTCTTGCTTGTACAGTATCAGTATCTCATCACTTAGAACCGTGCTTGGTCCATGATAATTGCTTAACAAATGTGTTTTCATTCATTTATTATAAACATATTCATAATACCTTGAGAAAGCACAGCTTGAAGTCAGGGAACAGAGGTGAGGATATAAAATGTGACATATCTGTCATGTATATTTTTATCTGAATTTGAAACTACTGCTTCTTTTATGAACAGCTTTTTGCAAGAATAGATGTTGTTTGAAGCCACATCTGAAACATTTCTACTCCAAGATATTGTTTTTGAGTTTAATTAAATTTAAATTAAATTTGATTAAAAGATTATTGCTTTTTAAGACAACAAAAGTATTAGTAAACTAGTTGTTTAGCATAATGTAGACATAGTCTCTAAGGACAATGACAGTGTACAAAGGTGATGCTTTGGTTTCTTCAATGAATCTGTGATCTTACTGATGAAGGTTTTTTCTCTGAAGATGCAGTTGGAAGCCTATTCATACTTAGATGCTTATAGTTGCACAGCAGGCTATGCAAATCTGTCCCATTTCCTCTTGTAAGTCCTCCATGAGGTATCCACCCAAAATTCTAGGAGCCTTCCTCCAGACTTCTTGACATCGAATATAGATTCCAAGGAAGAAAGTCAGGGGGTCATCAGTAATCCCTTGATTAGTGATTGCTCCCCCTCTTGAACAACGACACCATTTTCCAATGCCTCTCTCTGATAACATGCTTCATAGCACTTCTGTGAAATTCTTCTTTGGTAACATGTGGTAGCATACTGACATTTCTCCATTGTTCTTTGGGTGAACCGCAGCTTTAATTTTTTTGATTGACTGTGGTATTCCATCTGTGGCATGCTCCATGGCATAAGTGGTAAGAACACTGGGCTTGGAGTTGAGATGACCTGAATTCAAATTCTACCTCAAATACTGTAATGCCAAGCAAAGGCAACTTCCAAGGTTCAGATTACCAGCATAGCAAACCCCATTTATTCAGCAAACACTCACACAACAGAGAAAGTCAAAATACAGTGTAACTCATTCATTTAGCAAGTAAGTTCTCAATTCAGTTGCAAAGTACCAAGGTCTAGGTAGCCCACACCTTGGATCAGTAGTCAAAGTAGCCCACTCCTGGGCAGTACATTTAGTCTCTTCTCAAATGGAGAATAGTTTCTAATCATAAACAAAGTACATTCATTTAGTCAATCACAGAGCACAAAAAGGCCAAAGGTTTCCCACCCTTGGACACTACTGAATTACAACACCATCCATTAACACCAAGCACTTTCTCAAAAAGGGCAGGAGAGCACAAAAGGCCATTCACTCTTAAGTTACAACAAGGTTAAGATATCATCTCAGCATTGAAAACCCAAGGAAAGGCCCTTCTTTCATCTTCACTCAAGGCAAGCCCTCAGCAATCTCAGTTCCTGGGGAGACAAGGCTCAACAAAGCCATAGCCAGTGTCCTCCTCAAGCCACTCTCTGCCTGTAGAACAGTCCCAGAACCCCTGAAAACATCAGCAAGGCCCTCTTCCAGGATTTCTGTGCAGCTACCACAAGAAAATCCTCCTTCAGGGCTTCTGAACCAACAGCCAGGTTCCAGGACCTCTACAACAGCAGCACTGTGCTTCACCATCAGGCGAATCTGGCAAAACAGCTTCAAAACAGACAAACAAAATACCAGCATCACAGCCATGCCTCCTAAGTCCTTGGCAGTTCCCGGTGGCAGTTCTCAAAAGTCCTGGGCAGTTCCAATGGGCTCTCAGCAGTCTTTCTCTCAGCAACTCAGGCTCCACGATACTGGATGCTGCTCTCCCAAAGTCCTTCTGGCCTTCTCTAGGCTTGGGTCTCTCTCCCAATTCATGGCTCCTCCCAGTTCAGACCTCATTCTTCACGTCAACAAGTCCATCCCACAAGCTCTGGGTTTTAACACTCAACCCAAAAACCAAGCCATACTGGGGCATCTCCATTAAAAATACTTACTAGTATAAGGAAGGGTGAACACTTCAAAATTGATACTTTTGAATTCTGGTGCTGAGCAAGACTTCTGAAAGTCTCGTGGTCAGCAAGGAGATCAATTGAGTCAAATACTTAAAGAAATTAACTGGAAGGTCAGATACTGAAGCTGAAGTTTGAATACTTTGGCTGCATAATGAGAAGATGGGACTCATTACAAAAGACCCTGATTTTGGGGAAAGATTGAAGGCAAAAGGAAAAGAGAATGGCAGAAAATAAGATGGATACATGGTGCCAATGAAACAACAAACATGAGGTTGGGCAGACTTTGGGAGATAGTGGAAGACAGAAAGGTCTGGTGTGCTATGGTTTATGGGGTCATAGAGAGTTAGACATAACCTAATGACTAACAACAACAAACAGTCTTCACAGGGTAGTCGTATAAAATGAAATAACACATTTACAATGCTTTGAAAATCTTAAGGTGCTATATAAATTTAGCTACTATTATTATTATTTTAGGAAGATGGATCTTTTTTCAGAGAGACATATGGAGTCATTGAAATTATTGTACAGCTTTCTAAATGCAACACAAACTTCTTTCTGCCTATCGTTGCTTCCAAATAATCCACTTTACTGATGATTTTGTCTGTCCAAGATATGTAGACTGATACACCAGTGCTATAGATTATCTCTTTAACTTCATGTTATAGTCAAGAAAATAATCATTCTTAAGTCACTCTCCCTCACCACCTCACCCAGTAGAGTTTGGCTGATTTTTTAGTGCTAGATGAGATGAGCACAATATTCAATGCAAACAGTGGTTTAGTCCAAGAATAGACTTCAGTCCTCTTATAAAATTTTGTTTCCTAATACATCTTTTATTTATTTATTTTGCTTTTATTACTGATTAAAAATTTTAAGTATATAAGCATTTTTATGTCACCATAAGTTTTATTGCCACTTTGAAAATTATTTTATTAATGCATCAAAAGCATAATAGAGCCCATATCACATAGTGGCAAAACCCGTGGATTAGGAATCAACAGAATTGGGACTTGGGTTATATAGGTGCTGGCTCTCTCACTTGCTCCCTAGATGACCAGGGCAAGTCCATTTCCTCATCTGTAAAACACACTACCTTCCTTACAGTGTCATTTGGAAGAATGAACTTTATGAATGAAAAAGCTTTATGCAGACATGATCTATTTTTATTACAACAATATTAGAGAAAATTTCATTTTTACTGTAACTTGCTCGATTAAAAAATATGCTATCACCTCTCATAATCTGTTATCAGTTCCTGCTGATTTTATCTCTACAATGCCATTCACATTGTCTCCATCTTTCTGATTCCTTCTGCAAGCACCCCAGCAGGATTCTCTCAACAGTTTCCTTACAGTTTATTCTCACCTCCATAGTCTTATCTAATCCATCATTCGTTGGGCTGTCAGAATAATCTTTCTTATTCCTAGATTTCTTTAAGCTATATTCTTCTGTTCCCAAAATAGCAGTGGTTCCTTAAAGTTTCCCACACAAAGTTCAATCAACCCTGCCCAATGTTTATTCTCCTTCCACAATGTGAAGCTAACCAACTTTTCTAGCTTCATGTCATATTGCTCCCTTGGAGCTAGATATCCTATACTGCCAAACTGGGCAATTCGCCATACTCCTAACATGTCACTCTCAAGCTTCTGTGACTTTCTAGAATGTTTCTTTTGCACTCCTCCTCTTTGCCCTTTGTGCTCCTATCTGTCCTTTAAAGCCTATCAGAAACATCATCACCTCCAGGTAACCTTCCCTGATCTCCTTCCTTGGTAATGATTTTTTCCTTCGGACATCAAGCAGAATTTTGCTTGAACAACTCTCTCTTTTTAAAAATTGATTTGTTTATTTACTTTTAATTTACAAGATTCAGTTCCACAATCCCTTGAATTTCAAATTTTCTCCCCTCCTTTCCACCCCCCCCACCCGTGGTGGCATGCAATCAAGTATAGGATCTGCAAATACTTTCAATATGGACATTAGTCTGGTTGTATAGAAGGGTTGTAACCAGTGGAGTGATCAATGGGAAAAAAGAAAGAGATCCATGAAAAAGAATGATAGCGCGTAGATTACTTCAGTCTCCATTTAAACTC
>CM053581.1:464743199-464768492 GCA_028627135.1 Pseudochirops cupreus | reverse complement strand
CATCTCTCATTTTTCTGCCAAGCTTGTTTGATTTCTGCTTTCTAAAACATAAAAGGCTATATATTGGTATAAGCTAGTCTTAGTCATAGTCTGTCTATTTGTTCCCATTAATTGGACGTTTCACCACCCAGAAATGCTTAGTGTGTCAGACTTGAAGACTATGTACTCCAAAACATTTATGGAAGCAAAAGCTGGTTCCTGCATTAGCCTCTCAAAAACCTTCCTGTTAACTATTAATCATCAAGAAACATTTTCAGCTAAACCCTAGCCTTTGTTTTCTTTGTTGAAGTCAATTTTCAAGTTTTGACAAAAAAAAATAATTCCACCAGTTATGGTAAATCAAGCACTCCTCTTTCAGGAGCCTATAACTATAGACCTGTAACATTGGCTTTTAAGTAGTCTAAACAATTGTGATTGCTAATCATACCTTATTTATAAACCACTCTCTTTTCCCCACTCCTCCCCCAAAAAAATTAGTAGGCTGGAGAGGTATTATTTTCTCTTAGGAAAATCGTATTGCTTATCTCACATGATAACAGTGTGTTCAGCATTTCTTTTCTTTTTAAAAACTAGTTTCTACTAGTCCTTCAGGTAAGAAATCCAAATGCACTGGTCTGTAGCTCCCAAGGTCTCCTCTGAAGTCTTTCCTCATGGGTGGAAATCACGCTGGCAACCCTCCAATCCTCTGGCATGGTAGCTGTTTATAACAGCAGTTTACATATTTAGCCAACAGTTTCACAATTTCACCCTTGAGTTCCTTCAAAACTCTTGGGTGAATGCCATCTGGGCCCAGTGATTTATTTAAGTCCAATTTGTCAATTATATCTAGAATGCCCTGTGCACTTACCCCTCTTTGATCTAATACCTGTGATCTGTATGATATTAACTTTCTTTATCCCCTCTCTCCCTTCCAGGCTCATTCGGTATATAAGCACCATAATCCTGTACAGAAGTTTTCCGATGTTGAGGCTGTGTTATTTCTTTTTAGAATTGCTTTGTTTTGTCTTTGCCTCCAAAATTACATAGCCCAACTAAATATAGTCTTTCTGTGAACTTTTTATTCCCATATCAATGAAAACCATGCCCCTAGATCTCAAGAAGCAAGAAAATAAGGACCCTAAGGCTTATCTTGTGACTCTTATAGCTGACCTTTCCAAGGACCATGGCAGCATTGGAGAACCACATTTTTTTTTAATACTTTTTCCTTTTTCAGGCAAGGTAAAATATATACTCATGGTGCATTTAAACATATGTAGTGGTACATGCCTGTAATCCCTGTTAAAGCATCTCTTAAGCTTTGGATTTCCAAACTAAGAGGGCTAAGCCAATTGGATGTCTTCATGAAGTTCAGCATTAATATGGAGAGGCCTTGGGAATGGGAGGCTGCTAAGCTGCCAAAGGAGATGTGAACAGACCCAGGTCAGAAATGGAGCAGGTCATAGAATCCATGCCAGTCGGTGTGGTTCCTACATTGCCAGACTGGTAAAATAGGGAGTCTTAGTCTCAAAGAAAAGTACAAACACATACAAAATTGTAACTGTGTATGTGTGTGTGTATGTACGTATAGTCAAGGTAAAAAGTAAAGCCCCAAAAAGGAGATAAACGTCATGACCTCCTAACTCGGATCATTTTGCTATTAAAAAAGTATCTGTGTATTTTCTAATATTTATTATTTTATTCCTCCCTCCCATATTTCTTTTAATGATTTGCATTCCAAATCTCTAAATAGACATATTTGCATTGAAGAACTGCCCCAAATTTTCAGCTGGGTGAGCAGTTTTTCGTTTTCTTGCCAGGAGCTATCGGTATTCACTGTTTTATAATTGCCACTGTTGAGGCCTCTGGAGAGACTTTATTCAGATGGTGGATTAAGTCATTTCAATTTCACATAAGCAGTTTGCATAGTATTTTAGGTATCTTTCAGATTTAAAGGAGTATATTTTTTAGTTATAATTTTATAAGAATATTTTTATCACAGTTGACAAAGGAAGAATCTGTGGGTTTCATTACTACAAGGGATTCCTTTTACCCATTTAATGACTTAGGTATGTGTTGGAGCCACATAGAGATTAAGTAATGTGCCCCATATCTTTTAAGTAACAGGCATCAGGATTTTGAACTCAGATCACCTTATCCACTGTGGCTACACTGTCCCCCAGTGACACACATAACATGACAAAAATTCTCATGGGATCATAGCTTCAGAACCAGAAGAGACCTCAGAAACCATCTCATTAAACTCCTTTCTTTCACATATGAAAAAACTATCCTAAGTGACTTGCCTTAGGTCACAATGACAGGAAATTTCAAAGAGAGAATTTGAACCCTGATTCTCTGAGTATTGTTCCATAAGCAACCCGTTCTATTGAACTGATCTACCTTCTTTCCCTGAAAAGTGCGGTATTGAAATGATGTATAATGACAAAGGTTCTAAAGATTCCCATTGGATGTGAGTAAATTTAGTTCTCTTTAGAACATAGCAACTGTCCCAGACAAATGGCTGCTAATGTCAGAATCTTGAGGAAACTGAGCTGCTAAGTATGACCAATAGCTGAACCTACCCACCTTAGCAGCCATGTAGAACTCTCTGGGTGGAGCTGAGGGGAGCCTCTGATCAGTGAGCAGTGCTTTGGAAGAGAACCTTGGGTATTTGGCCCCATTTTCCTTTGTTACAGACAGGAAATCTGAGCCAAGCAAACATATCTGGAATTATATGTAATGTTTGCCTTGTACAAATACAGTTTTGTTTTAAAATTTAAGACATTTTGGAATATACATATCTATATATGTGAATATATATAATATATACAAGGTATCCCAAAAGTTTTAAAGAAATTTTATAATTTAATATTTTAAACTTTTGAAACAATGTGCATATACATATACTTATGTATATAGAAATAATGTGTGTGATATACATATATATGCATATATATATATATGCATATATATGTATTAATCAAACTTGACAGTCCCTTAGACAGCAAGGAGATCAAATCTGTCATTACTTAAATAAATTAATTGAGGCTATTACTGGAAGGTCAAATACTGAAGCTGAAGCTTAAATACTTTAGCTGCATAATGAGAAGACTTATTGGAAAAGATCCTAATGTTGGAAAAGATTGAAGGTAAAAGGAAAGGGAGACAGCAGAGATGAGATGTATAGCTAGTGTCATGGAAACAAAGAACATGAATTTGGACAGAATTTTAGAAATAGTGGAAGACAGAAGGGCCTGGCATGCTTGGTCCATGGGGTCATGAAGAGTTAGACACAACTGAAAGGCTCAACAACATCAAATGTGATTGCCTTTTCTATATGATTGGATTCCAAAAGACTTTTTTTTCAAAACTAGCATAATCATTTTCACAGTTATTCATTATACTCATCAAAGGATTCTTGATTTAGAGCTGGAAGGGAGCTCAGGAGGGATAGCTAGGTGACATAATGGATAAAACACTGCAGTTGGAGTTGGGAAGACTTGAGTTCTAATCTTGTTTACTGTGTAACCCTGGGCAAATCAATTCCCTCTCTGCCTCAGTTTCCTCATTTGTAAATTAATTTGTAGAAGGAAATGGCAAACCATTCTAGTATCTTTGTCAAGAAAACCCCAAATGGGATCACAAAGAATCACACAAGACTGATACAACTGAATAAAATGGAACCTCAGAGGTTAGCTGGTCCAACCTCTGATTTTACCAGTGAGACATATGAGAAGTTAACACAGAGAAGTTAACTAACTTACCCAAAGTCATATAGATAGCCAGGCCCTCCAAATCCAGCACTCTCTCCAATAAACTGTAATTGTGGTGGTGGTGGTGGTGGTGGTGGTGTTGGTGATGATAGCTGACCTTTATATAACACCTGAAGACTATAGAATTCTTTTTGTTCCGGTATGGCCATTGCCATACATCATGCCAGTGATAACATCATCATTCAATTCTGAAAGAGCAGCCCAACAACTCACAGTAACGGTTTGTAAAAATGGTGCAAAATATGGCTGCTTTTTAGTTGCATTTGAATTTGTCCCTTTGTCTGGCCTGCTTAGAAATGTTTCCAGATTAGATAAAACCATTCTGCCCTACCCCTTTCAAAGCCAGATGGGGATGCTATCATTCCCATGTCAGTGGGGTGAATAGAGCTAACTGCTCACCGTGAGCCTTGTTAATATTTAGAAATTATTATACATCTCAAATAGTACATAATTAGCTAAGGAGATTCATATTTATCACTAGTGAGAAAGAATCTGGAGGAAAGGAAAGGCATGAGTTAAAAAGGAAACAGTGAAATAATTAACTCCTAGGGTGACTTAAATAGTAATTGTACCAATCAGCTTTTTTTAAATGGTGGGTAGCTTCATAGTTTCCTGAGGAGGCTCATAGTATGAAATTCATTATTTTCCTCCTCTATCACTGTCTCACATAGGTCACATTAGCTTATGTATTCCTCAGATAATAGACTTAGTGAAACCTCATTATTTGAATGTCTAACTTAATTATCAGTTGGAATCTCTAAAGAGAGATTATTTTACCAACTCTTCCTTGTATTTACCTATTTCTTGCACTTTGCAGTGCAGCTCTATTAAAAACATATTTAAGCCACATTAGCAAATTTCAAAGTAGTGATCAAACATATTTAACTTTTTGGTACGACTCTCAATGTTTGTTAATTAATTTCCAATTTAAGACTTGAGGCTGCCTGTGTTGTTTTGAGACTGACTTCCTTAAAGGCCTAGAGGAACCAAAAGACAAGACATCGGTTCTCCTGAAACAGAGAAAATTGAGAGTGTGTGTGTGTGTGTGTGTGTGTGTGTGTGTGTGTGTGTGAGCAAGCAAACACTTTAGCCCATCTAAGAAAAAGGGAGAGCATGTATCTGTCATCTTGTCTTTTTTGCTTTTTATAGTTTATTTTGCCTGTTTCATAAGGAAGTTATCATGTTTGCAGTGTGCTATTTATAGTAGCTCAGAAAATGCATAATATTGCTATTATGACAGATAAGCCGTTAATACTTGTCAAAGGGGGAAGGATAGGAAAAAGCCAACATGAGGTTTTTCTTTCAACCCTAGTTATTCCTTTTGTGACTCTTGCCAGTTAACTTCACCTCTGAGTCTCAGATTTCCTCATCTACAAACTGAGGGAATTGAAAGGGAGGCATTGTGAGGCCATGGGAAGAGTTGAAGTCTGGACTTAGAGGTGCTGGGTTTAGTTCCTGGTTCTATCACATACCATGTCTGTGACCTTGGGTAAGTTACTCAACTCCTCTCAGTTTGATCTCTATAAAGGCAGTTGGACTGGGTGACCTCTAAGATCTTTTAGCTTTCATTTCATGATCCTAAGAGCCTGTGAGTTAGTTCACTACCAAGTTCCCTTTGAGCTTGAAATCTTATGAAAAGTTGTACAGTAAAGAGGAAGTTATGATGATTTATAGACAGATAGATAGAAGTGATACAGATCATTCATATATATGTATATGTATTTGTGTGTGTATACACACACAGATACTTTGAAAGGCTTTTGATTTTGTTCAGTACATTATATTCATCAATAGGAAGATGGGGAAGAAAGAAGTGATAGGTACTTGTGTGACTGGATAAAGGGTCTGACAGAGATAATTGTTGTCAGAAGAACATTGACAATCTAGGATGACATAGATTTCCCATAAAGATTAATGTTGTTGGAGTGGTAGAATTCTGGGCAGATTGTCATCAACAATTAGATGGTGAAACATAAAGCATATTGACCATCTAGGTAGATGACCCTGAAGTAGTGAGAGTAGAGAACAAATTTCTGGGAAGAGAGAGAGACAGAGAATGAAAATGAGAATCTTACTATCTGCTAAAGAGTTTTTCTCAAAGTATGGAACCCTACAACATTTTCAAGGGGTCCATGAGGTCACAACTGTTTTCACAACAATACGAAAATATTTTAATTTGTGCCACGGTAAACACTGATAGATAATGCTCAAGTAAACAAAAATTCTTCAGAAGAGTTCTTGATCATTTTTAAGTATTTAAATGAGTCCTGAGACTAAAAAGTCTGAAAATTGCTAAATTAGAAACTCAAGGAAGGCTTCACAGAGGAGATAATACCTCTATTGACCATTGAAACAGGAGAAATATTACAACAGGCAGCATTTTGAAGAGGTAGAGTGTATTCCAGACATGGGGAAATCTGTACAAATACATTGAGGTGGGAAAATTCTATAGGAAACTGAATAATAGCCGCTACTATAGTTGTGCTGGAACACAAAATGTGTAAGAGGGAATAATGTGAAATAATGTTAGATAAACAGATTAGAGCCAGGTCATAGGAGGCTTTGAATGCTAGGCTAACAATGTTTTATTTTTCATCTTGTAGATTACTAATCTTCAAACTTTTTTTAATCATGTATCCCTATCAGTTAAAAAAATGAGTATGTATATTTTATTTCTTATAAAATTTTTATTACATTATAAAATACACAAAAAATTCATTTTTAAAATATGAGATAAAGATAAAATAGTATTTGGTTTTAGCATCAACAGAAATCATTGAGTTTATTGAGTTAAGTTAGACCTTCGCTTTAGGAAAACTACTTTGTCATCTTGCTGGAAAATGGAGTGAAGTGAGAAGGGACTTGAGGCAGGGAGTCTAATTAGATGGCTATTGCAATAGTCTAGGTGAGAATTACTAAAGAATGAGATGGTGGCTATAGGAGTGAAGAGAATTATGACAGATGTGAGAGATGTGAAAGAATATCCAGGAGATGATCTGTGGGGCAGGAGGTGGGGATGAAATTTTTCCAATTGCACCCACACAAGTACTGAAGGCAGAAGTTAGTTTAAGTAATGACTCGCCAAAGGGGACAATATTTGGCTCAGACTAAGGGAGGCTGGGAGCTTGTAAAGCAGAGAAAGGGAGACAGTAAATTGGTAGAATTCTGGGAGGACAAAAATAGGTGGAATTATTTTAGAGACAAATCCCCGTATTGGTTACCTCAGGAACTATGGATTGTAACAAGTCTTTTTACCTTCTGTTTAGTTGATCACATACTTCTTGTGATCAAGCCATGGCCCTCCTCCCCCTTCCACCTCCTAGAGCATGGTGCCTTAGAAGGGCACCAGCTGCCACTTTGGAAACCGCCAATAGAAAAAAATAGAGAATCCACTGAAGTGTTTTAAACAAGAGAGTTACATGAGCAGATGTGCTTTAGTAAGATTATATTTACGCTGGATTAAGGTGGGGAGAAATTAAGAAATTAGATTCAAAGAAAATAATTAAATTCCTACAAGATTCAGGGAAGAATAGATGACAACAATAACAACAAACTCTTCTAGAGCTGACATGTTGTTAGGATGGAAGGAAGGCCAGTTATTGTTCTAATAATGTACGGGAGAAGTGATAAAGGCCTCAGCTACTGAGGTAGAAATGTAGGGGTTGGGGGAGATGAGGAGGAAGTGGTGCAGGCTGCTAGGTGGTACAGTAGACAGGGTGTTGGCCCCTGGTGTCAGGAGAATGTGAGTTCACATGTGGCCTCAGAACATCAGTTCAAGTGTGGCCACTTAATAGCTGGGTGGCCCTGGGCAAGTCTCTTAACCCTACTGATCTTAGTTTCCTCATCTGTAAAAACAAACTGGAGAAGGAGATGGCAAACCATTTCATTATCTTTGCCAAGAAAACCCCACATGAAGTGACAGAGTCAGACATGACCAAAATGACAACAGTGACAAATGGGGAAGGTTTAAGGGGACCAGTGTCAGTATGAGAAAATAGTCATAAATAACTAAGGCTTCAAGCATTAATCACTGGAAAATGTTTGTCCCTCAAAAGAAAAAAAATGAGATTTCATAGAAGAATAATTTTAGGGCTAAAGATAATGATCTCAGTTTTGGGACACTTTGGATTTGAAGTCATCTAGCTGGGAGTTAGAAATGTGAGTCAGGAATGATAAAATGAGTTTCGGGCTAGATATATAGACTTGAGACGCATCTTCAAAGTAGTGACAATTGATGTGATAAGTGTAGACAAGAATTCGTTCAGGAAGAAAATTTCAAGAAAGAAAAGAGGGCAAATGACAAAATCTTAGAGAACACCCAAATTTAGTTTGTAGGAATAAGATCAACCAGAAGAGTAATCAAGTAGGAAAACCAGGAAAGAGATATGAAAGTGCATAGAAACCAGAGTCCAACAATATGTTGATTACAAGAGACACATTTGAAACTAAAAAGATACACACTGAATTAAAATAAAGAACTGGAGTAGAGTCTGTTATGTTTTAGCTGAAATAAAAGAGACAGGGCTAGCAATCTTGTTCTCAGACAAAGCAAAAGCAAAAATAGACCTAATTAAAAGAGATAATCAAGGAAACTACATTTAGATTTAAAAAGTGCATAGAGAATGAAGTCATATCAACAGCTTTTACAGCAAATTTCTCTAAGAAAGGTCTCATTTCTCAATTGTATTAGAAACTTGAGTCAAATTTATAAAAATAAGAGCCATTCCCCAATTGATAACTGGTCAAAGGATACGAACAGGCAGTTCTGCTAGGAGAAACCAAAGCTAAAAGAAATCATATGGAAAAAAAAATGCTCTATATCACCACTGATTCAAGAAATATAAATTAAAACGATTTTGGGGTACCACCTCACCCTATCAGAAATGGCAAATGCTGGAGGGAATGAGGAAAAATTGGCACACTAATAAACTTGAGTATTAATTGGTTAGTTGTGGACTGGTCCAACCATTCAGGAGAGTAATTTGGAACTATGCCCAAATGTCTAAAAAGCTATGCTTTTTACCCTTTGAGTTAATGATACCTCTACTCAGTCTGTACCCCCAAAGAGATCAGAGAAAAAGGAAAAGGACCTATATGTACAAAAATGTAGTAGCTCTTTTTGGGGTGACAAAGAATTGGAAATTGAAGGGATGCTCATCAGTTGTGGAATGACTAAACAAGTTGTGGCATATGATTGTGATGGAGTATTATTGTGATGTAAGAAATGATGAGGGAGATGCTTTCAGAAAAAAAAAATTGCAACATGTATATGAAATAATACAAAGTGAAGTTAAGAACCAGGAGATTTCTGTGCAGAGGAGCAGCAATAGTATAATGATGAATCAGTTGTGAAAGTTTTGACTACTGTGATCAATACAATAGTCCAAGACAATTGTCTTGTGAGTGATAATTGTCAATAAATCCAAAGGACTCATGATGAAAAAAATGCTATTCACTTCCAGGGAGAGAACTGATGAACCTGAGTACAAATTGAACTATAATTTCTCCCTTCCTCCCTCCCTCCCCTCTTTTCTTCCTTTCTCTCCCTCTTCCTTTTTTGTAATATGGCTAATATGGAAATCTGTTTTGCATGATTTCACATATATAATTGATACCATTTTGTTTGCTTTTTAAGTCAGTGGTGGAAAGGAGCAAGAAGGAGGGAATTTTGGAACTTAAAAATTTTAAAAAAGAATGTTAAAAAAAAGAAAAAAAACTTTTATATGCATGCCAGAAAAAGAAAATTAGTAAAATAAGGGAAATGGTTGATAACACAAGGTCTTACAGAGAACAGAGGATGATGGGATCAAGAGCATCTATTGGAGGTTTGTCTCTGATTTGTGTTGAGTCTGTATCAATAGAAGAGACAATGAATGAGAGCATAGGGAGATTTTGAAGTGTGGAAAAGAAAAGATCAGAGAGATCCTGGTTAATGTCCTCAATATTCTCTGCAAAGTTAATGAGATCATCTGCAGAGGGAAGGGAGGACTGTATAGTTAAGAGGTTTAAAAGAAGGAAAAATTTGAATATAGGTGGTGGCTCTCACCTTGCCTGTTGTAACAGCTTTCTGTTGCAAGGTGAGAGCCACTACCTATATAGCCTCCCTGCTCCAGTTCATTCTCTATACAACTAAAGTACAGGTCTGACCACCTTGACCCTATTAAATTCCAGTGACTCCCTATAGCTTTGAGAATAAAATACAGATATCTGTATTTGACATTTAATTTGACATCCACAATCCAACCCCTTCCTATTTTTCTTGTCTTTTTCTTTACTCCCCTTCAGACACACTACAGTCCAGTCATACTACCTGCTGTTCTTCACTGTATCCCCCACCATCTCCATCTAATCTTGTTGCCTTGGTACCTGCTGTTCCCTGGAATTCTCTCCTCTGCTTCTTAGACTCTTTGGCTTCCTTTAAGATTCTGTTTAATTACCACCTTCTACCAGGAGGCCTTTCTAGGTTCCCCCAGCTGCTACCATCTTCCCCATTAAGTTTTCCTTCCATCCTTCTGTATATATCTTGTACATATTTACTCATGTACATTAGTATGTAAACTCTTTGGGTCAGGGATTGTTTTTGCTACTTCTCCGTATCCTTGCTTAACTCAATGTTTGTCGATTGATTGATTTTTTTTTCCCCTCTAAATAGTTAGCAGTTGCAAATGACAGATTAGTGAAGTAAGAGGTTGAAATTTGCTAGCCACAAGGTACCGGAAGTATCAAATAAGCAGAAACTTGTGGAATAAATCAGTCCCTGTGGTCAAACATCGATGTAATTAAAGAACCTTTTCTAATACCCCATCTTAAGGTGGGACTCAGTCAGTTAATAAGACCAGGGAAGGGCCCAAAAAGGTTATTCGAAGGTACTGGAGGTTGAAGGAGGCCATTGTGAATTACTCTCTCCAGGTATATTATAGAGTGCATTGATATAGATAAAGCACAAATTGATTTGAGTACTTCTGAAAAAAAGTATGAAATAAATTGCTCGTTAAAGATGGCACCGTCAGTATTATTTTTATAGAAGAATAGAATGGTACATTTTATCTATGTATTTTCATGTTTTCTTTCTAGTATGTAAAAGAATCAGAGAAATTTAAGTTGAGATATAATTTAATGATTATCTAGTATGACCTTCTCCTTTGAGATGAGAAAATTTAAGCCCAGGAGAGATTAAATGACTAATCCATGGGACAATAGTAACAAAGAGTACACTTTTATTACTATTTCACTTCCTTGGGGATTTTTTTTTTTACTTCAGTTGGCAATAAGAAGACATGTACTCCATGGGGGAATTGAGACCTTAAATATCTTTTATTGTCTTGTGGAAGCATGGGAAACAGTTCCAAAGGAATGGTCGGGTAGGTATATAAGGGTGTGAGACCCAGGATCTCAAGGCCAGGAACAGGAGCTATTCCTTTGCAGTGGTTAAAACAAGCTAAAGGTGTCTAAGACCAAGTGATGTGAGGTCTTTAACAGAGTTAACCCCTCATTGCACCTGAATGTTCTTTCCCTTGGCTTTAGACTAAATAAATCAGACTCTCCTGGTCTTCTGATTCCTTCCTAATAACCCTCCTCTCTCCTTCACTGACTGCTTATCCTCTTCTGCACTATTGAAGGGAGATATGCCCCAGTGCTCTGCATTCAACCCTGGTTATTTTTCATGCTTCCTCCCTTCTTTGACAACTTCATTCACTTTGATGGCTTCAACTATCACTTCAACTTAAATGATTATTCAGTCATCATCTTTAGCCCTGACTTCTTTTCTTGCAGAAAACACCTGAGTGAGCCTGATCCGGGGTTGTCAGGCATTATCATATATTCGGTAAACTCCAACAGTTCCCTGTTACCTCCAGGATCCCATATAAATTCCTCCTTTTAGCTTTTTAAGCCCTTTACAATACGGCCAAAGGCTATTTGCCCCAAGACCTCTATTATAATTCCTGTCCAGGCAGAAGTAGTTTTTGGGTGCAGGGAAGCCTTCTACCTGAGCCTGCTGTTGTGAGGGAAAAGAGTAAATGGGTATCAGTTGAGGCCTGCCTATCATACTATTTAAGTCATGGAGCTCATTCTGTAATGTATTCCATTTCTCAAAGTATATATCAATAATCATAGATATATCTGTATCAATGAAAGATATAGAGAGAATCAGTTGAAGAAGAGAAGGTACTAGTTGCTGAGGGAATCAGGAAGGGCTTCATGTAGATGATACTTAAGCAGAATGTTTAAGGAGCATAGGAACTCTACAAGCCAAGCAATAAATAGCCAACTCATATTTATTAAATGCTTACGATATATACAATACACTGTGCCAAGTGATAGGATGCAAATTTTTTAAAACAGATCATCCCTGACTTCAAGTACATTACAATCTAATGTAATAACATTACTAACACACAGACGGTAGCTGAAAAGGAAGGATTGGAAGACTTTGTATGGACATGGGGTAAAAGTCAAGAAAAGTCCCAAAGCTGTATCTAGGTGAAATGTTTTGAAACTGTGCTCTCTCCTTACTTGAGATTTGGCATTCTTGACCTCAACCCCTCCTGCCCACCTCCAGCACCTGGCCATCAAAGATGCTGTATTGGTAATGGAATTTGGAGATGCCCCTGTATTGGCTTGGTTTTTGGGTTGAGTGTTAAAAAAAACCCAGAGCTTGTGAATCCCACTTGTGGGATGGACTTGTTGACATGAAGAAAGAGAGCTGAACTGGGCCGTGAATTGGGAGAGAGGCCCAAGCCTAGAGAAGGCCAGAAGGACTTTGGGAGATCAGCATCCAGTATCGTGGAGCCTGAGTTGCTGAGAGAAAGACTGCTGAGAGCCCATTGGAACTGCCCAGGACTTTTGAAAACTGCCACCTGGAGCTGCCAAGGACTTAGGAGGCATGGCTGTGATGCTGGTATTTTGTCTGTTTGTTTTGAAGCTGTTTTGCCAGATTCACCTCATGGTGAAGGACAGTGCTGCTGTTGTGGAGGTCCTGGAACCTGGCTGTTGGTTCAGAAGCCCTGAAGGAGCATTTTCTTGTGGCACCTGCACAGAAATCCTGGAATAGGGCCTTGCTGATGTTTTCAGGGGTTCTGAGACTGTTCTACAGGCAGAGAGTGGCTTGAGGAGGACACTGGCTATGGCTTTGTTGAGCCTTGTCTCCCCAAGAACTGAGATTGCTAAGGGCTTGCCTCTAGTGAAGATGAAAGAAGGGCCTTTCCTTGGGTATTCAATGCTGAGCTTAACCTTGTTGTAACTTAAGGATGGATGGCCTTTTGTGCTCTTCTGCCCCTTTTGAGATTCAGGGGTGGGAAGGGGTGGAGTAGTACCTCAATTGAATTGACAACTTATTTGTTAAAGGAACAAGTTGCAATGTATTTTGACTTTTTCTGTTCTGTGAATGTTTGCTGAATAAATGGGGTTTACTATGCTGGTAATCCAAACCTTGGAATTTGCCTTTGCTTGGCATTACAGATGCAGAGGGTAGTGATAAGGCAGAGTATCCAAGCTGATGACACCTTATAGGATTATGATGTTGTCCCAATAATAAGCTTCCTGGGCATGATGGAAAAGTCAGAGAAGAGTCAGAGGTGATAACCATTTATTTACATAATAAATCCTTTTCTGTTTCAGAAATAATGCCAAGGTAAACTTGAGCCTAATGTGTATGCAAACTCTCAAAATTTCAAATACGTGATTATATGTGAATATGTCTATATGTATATATGTGTATATATATATATGAGTATTTATAATATGTATGTACAATACATATAAAATAAAATTATATATTAGTATAAAACATTAGTAATGTTTGTTACATATAATATGTGTTATATGTACATTTATATACATGTCTTTATGGATAGAGAACTAGCCTCATAGTCAGGAAGTTCTGCCTAGACTTTCATTAATCAGTCCTTTACTAGTCAAATTCTAAACAATATGTTAGGGTCTTCCCACTAACCTGATTAAATTGAGTTTTTGTACTTTTACTATAATTCCCACTATCACTTAGATGGCCATGAGTATAAATGTATGTATGTTTAATTTATATTTAATAATCAAAGCCCTAATTTTGACCTTCCAAATGTTGTACCATTATAGTCCAGCTTGATAAGATAAGCTTGAGTATGCATTATTTAATTTTTTTTGAGTAAGTAGCTTTCAGCTGCCAAAGCCTCAGGGAAATATTGTAAAGGGGGAAAAAAGTATAGCAATTCACAGCCTACATTTTATAATTATTGTGAGAAAGCTTGATCTAACCTTGGATAGTAAAGGCCTGACCATACTTTAATTAACAAAAAGCAGAGACATAGGATTTGATATACTTCATCTTGAAGATTACAAATGGAAAATTTTATACATTTCACCTTGAGAACTTTTTCCCCTCACAGCATTACATAATCACTTACCAAGTCACATTGGAACTAATGTTGCCATCATTATTCAACAATGTACAAAATTAGTGTGCGAGTTGCATATTACTTGGCATAAACTCAGGAAAAGGAGCGTCCCCTGTGAATCATCTTAATTTTTCAGGAAAAACCAAAGTTAAAATATTGATGGAATACTCACAACTCAAGTATAAAATCCTTAGGGTATTGTTGTGTACTATTGAATGAATGTTAGCTATAACATATATACTCACAATTTATACAGTTTAATTGGAGAGAGACAGAGAGAAAGGACGTTCTAGATGATTGTTCAGAAAAAATGATAAAAAGATATCTTCTTACCATGGTTTTCTAAAGTAGAAGAAATTTCAGTAAGAAAATCAGATATTCCTCAAAGTTAGGTAATATAATTATACCTGGCTGTGCCTTCTGAAAGTATATCAATTCTACAGACTATCAAATAATATTTCTCTATATTATATAAAGTGCTGTAGTATGTTATTTCATCTTGGTTGAATTTCTGCTGAGCGTTACTGTCAACTTTCTCATATGGGTTCTGGAAAGGGATAACCTTTCTTCACTTCAAATTTATCATTTCTTCAGTTGGTCAAAAAAATAGTTTTCATACAATTCAAATGGCCAAAATCTGTTGGTTGATATGTTTTTAAAACATTTCCTCTCTTCCCCTACCAGTAGTGTGTAGATTTTAATCAATATGACTTACAAAATCTTTCTAAATAATTATATTACCCACTATATGGAAAGAACTTGGCTTTATAGAGGGGAAGGTAACTGAATGAATGGTTTTAATAACCCTCTGACATACACTAAGAGACCTAGAGATAAAATCTGTTCCAGCCAAAATGAACTACTTGCTCTTCCTGGAACTCAGCATTCCCATCTCCTGCCTTTGTAAGAATTATCCTTCATCCCTGATATACATTCTTTTCTCACCATCCTCTCTTAGAAGCTCTATAATCCTTCAAAACTCATCACGTGTCCCTTTCACTTGAGGACGGCTTTTTTTTATTCTTCTAGTTATTAGTGCTCATGCCTTTCTCAAATTTTAATGTCTGTTGTGTTTAGCATGTGGTACTCCCCTCCTGTATAGAGTAAGGGGACCATTTTTGTTTTGTTTTGTTTTGTTTTTGGCATTCCCAGCATTTAGCACCAAGGCCTTGTTCATAGTAGCAGCCTAACAAATGTTTCAGATTACTGGAGTGAATTAAAACTGATTCATCAAATCAAAAGGGAGAAAGTTACTCCCTTTTGGGCAATGGTTCTCAACCTTCCTAATGCCTAATAATCGGAAATAGGTGTTTTCCAATGATCTTAGGCGACCCCTGTGAAAGAGTTGTTCAACCCCCAAAGGGGTCGCAACCCACAGGTTGAGAACTGCTGCTTTAGGGTGATGCATTTTATCCCAGGCCATATTTATAAATTACCTCTTTGTCTTCATTAAATGCTACTCTTGAGCAGTTTCTAGGAAGCACATGGCTGAGTTGGTAGTTTGTTCATGATTTGGAATGCAATCATACTCTGGGAAATGTCAGGATCAAGTAAGGGTTCTTAAATGATTTTTTAAAAAATAACTATGTTTTTCCATAAATGGTTTCCTTTTTAATTTTATACTTAAATTTCTATATTTAGAAATATTGTTCTGAGATATCAGGCTTCACTCAACTGCCAAAAGGGTCCATGATACACAATAAATGTTAAGAACCCCTGGGATAAAGTCGCATGATGAAATTTCTTTCAAACACTGCTGTCTTCCTTAAGTACTCTGTACAATAAGTAAAAGTAGATAAAAATCCTACTGGAGCTTATTGAGTAGGGGTATGATATGGTAATACCTGCAATTTAGAAAAAAATCACCTTGGCAGCTGTTTGGAGGATGAATTGAAGCCTTGAGTCAGTGAAACCAGCCAGAAGGGTATTGAAATAGCCTGGGAATGAGATGATGAGAGCGTGGAACAGGGAAGTGATAATGTGAGCAGAGAGAGGGAGATTTTATATGAGAGATATTTTAAAGGTAGAAATAACACAGCAACCTGTTTGTGCTGTGGATAATACCAAGGATGCCTAGATGGCTGGGATAATTTTGTTTCCCTTGACAATAATAGGAAAGTTGGGAAGTGGGGAAAGTTTAAGGAAAAAGATATTTATTCTATTTTAGACATGCAGAGTTTGAGATTCCCATGGTACATCCAGGATAAAATGTCCAAAAGAAAGTTAGTGATGTGAAATTAGAAATCATTGGAGAGTTAAGGCTGGATATATATAAACCTAGGAATAATCTGTATAGAGATGATAATTGAATCCATGAGAGCTGATGAGATCATCAAGGGAGATAGTATAGGGGGAGAAAACAGGACTCAGGGCAGACACTTGGGAGATATCCATGAAGAGTGGCATGACAAGGTGAAAATTCAGCAAAGGAGATTGAGGTAGGTAGGAGCACCATGGGAGTCATGAAAACCTAGAGAGGAGAGAATATTCAGAGAAAGGTGATTAACTGAATCAAAGGTTACAGAGAGGTTCAGAAGGATAAGAATTGAGAGAAATCCTTTAGTTTTTAGAATTAAAAGACCATTGATGACTTTGGAAAGAATAGTTTCATTTGAATTGTGTTGGAATCCAGTTTGCAGAGGGTGTAGAATGGAGTGAAAGAAGAGTAAGTGGAGAACTGAGTGGACAGCTCTCTCAAGAAATTTAACCAAGAAAGGGAGAAGCGCTAAAGGACAATAGGAAGCAGGTAAGATAGAATCAAGTGAGAGTTTGTGTGTGTGTGTATGTGTGTGTTTTAAGGATGGCAAAATCATGGATATTTTTATATGTAGCAAGGAAGGAACCAGTATATAGAGAAAAACTGAAAATAAGAGGAAAAGTTGGGATGATGGGGGCAGTGTACTAGAGAAGTAAAAAAAAGTATACCCTGGCTTAAAGGATCAGGGTACATGTTGAAAGGTTTGCCTTGGCAAGGATAAAGACCATGTTTTTATCTAGACTGGAAATGGTGGAGAAAGATGTCCGACTTATGTGATGTGGAGAGAAGAGAAGAAATTGGATCTCTTAGTGAATGGCCTTGATTTGTTGTTTGGTTTGTTTTTTTTTTTGGCAAAATATAAATCAGGCTTATCACCTGAGAGAGTAGAGGTAGGGAGTGTCATGGGAGTATTGAGAAAATAAGAGAAGGTTTGAAATATCCACTGTGGAGGTTGGGATAGTAAATCAACTAGGAAGGTGTGGAATGTTTGCATTGTTTCAGTTAGGATCAGGTTGAGATTAGATAATATAAATCTGTGGTAGACCCAGCGTGGTTTCATGATTTCCTCCAGCTCCATTCAGCAATTCAAGAACAGGCAAGAAGGAGGTAGATGGTAGGAGTAATCCAGGTTTGAGGCTTCTCAAGATATTACTGACAATAATTTGAGGGGAAAAGGGAAAAGAGAGAGGAAGATAGTGATGAGGTGAATTGGTTTACCAAGAGCTCAAGATAGGGAAGATAGGAGAATATAGTTAATGCTAGAGTTATAGTCTGAGAAAAGACTGGGGATGGAGGTAATGGAGGTGATGATGAGGATGAAGAACAGGGTAAATGATTGTCAGGAATAAGGAAAGATGGAATGAAAAAAGTTTATGATCAGATAGAAGATGGATTAGAGTAAGGAACTAGGAAAATAGATTATTTGTAAGGATGTCAATATGCATGTTAGCCTCCTAACATGAGAGAGCAGATGAAGAGAGTGACTGTGAGCTAGGAAGGAAAGAGAATGTCCTCAGAGTCTTTAGATAATAAATCACCAGCATCTGGATTGGGTGATAAATTTGGATAGTGTGAACGTCAGAAGTTGCTAAATGAAGGTGGCTGAGGAAGGACCAGGACATTATCTCAAGCCTGGAGAAACAGATACCAGGGAGAAGAACAGATTGGGTTTTTTTTTTTTTAGTTTTATAGGTTTTAAGATGAATTGATCTTTGGTAGTAAATATTTTGCAGACCAGTAACACTTTGCAGCAAAATCTGGGAAATTCCATACTCACTATAAAGAAGAGCAGCAGACCTGAAGAGAAATCTGCTATAGCCACTGTATACAAAAAAATTAACTTATTCTTTTACTCAGTATGGCATGTAGTTAGTGCAGTAGATAGAATCTTAGACCTGGAGTTCGATAGATCTGAATTTAAATTCATTCTCTTACTGACAGAATGACCCTAGACAAGTCACTTAACCTATGTCTGCCTCTATTTCCTTATCTTTAAAATGGGTATAATAATTCTGCCTACCCTCAGAGTTGTTGTGAGAATCAAATGAAAGAATATAAAGCACTCTGTAAACCTTAAATCACTATATAAATACTAGATAGTATTAGTCATTATTATTATAAATTCTACAAATATTTATTCAATTCCAATAATTCCAATTGCCAGTAGGGGGACCAAAGATATTAATAAGAAACAAACCATTCATGTTGTCATAGAATTTATTAGAAAGAGAAGGAAAACATGTAAAGATTAAACCAACAACAGAAAGTCATGTAGGCAAAAGTAGCTAGTGTCTCCCATCTTTTCTGTGAAATCTTCCCTTACCATTCCATTCCATGCTAGTTTTTCCTTCTCTGGCATACTTACAGCCAGTGTCAAAGCCCACAGCTTAAACATTCTTCAGGTATTTCATATGTAATGATTGTTCTTTCATTTGTTAGTAATTATCATCTCATTATTGCATGTGTTAGATATTGTCTCCCAAATTAGGTGGCAGCTCTTGAAGGTTCAGATGTATTTTGATCACCCTTAGCTGGCACAGCCACAAGGTTAAACATATAATAGGGTTCAAGACCAGTTAATCAGAGATGTGATGCATAAAGGCTCACATTAATTTATCAATGATTCCAATCTCTACACCTTCATTAGAGTTCCTAAGAAATCGCTGATTATATTTTATGATAGAGTGTACAATTTTAGGCTCCCATACTGACTCAGTGTAGAAGGAAGAAATTCTTTAGAGAAGTCCTATTTGTAGAGCCTTATGCTTTCCCTAAACTAGAGAATGAAACCAGCGTTAAGACCCAATCAACTTACTCCCTCTATCTTCTATACCCTCTAGTCCATTGTGACATTTATCACCCTCTGCCCAAATGTTGGCTTCTTCAATACATGATTTTTCTTCACAAGACATTTAGAAACCATGGTGTCTTTTCTTCCCAGGGCAAAATATACTTGTTGTTTCACAACTTGAATCAAGAGGTCACTTGATGCTCATGAACTCTGGAATATGTATGTGTATGTGTATGTTTAAGACTAAACTGACCATGTAATCTCCATGGATTCTGTGTTAGTTCTTATGTTACAGCAGAATTTCAAAAAGGACATGTGTGAATTGACTATAATGCATTGTTATGGAGTCTTTGGGAAAGCTATTTAGTCATAAAGAATTGAATTGGGGCAAATAAAATCAGTAATTCAACAAACATTTCTCAAATGCTTACTGTTTATCAGGTACTTTGCTAGTGATGGGGTTACAAAGAAAGACAAAAACAGTCTTGTTTTTTAGGTTTTAAGAAGTTCACGTTTCAATGGGAGAAATTTTACATATATATATATATATATATATATACACAAAAAAAATATCATGGGCTTATGTGGTAAATACCATGTATGAGGATTATCTGAATGTACAGATGACTCATGGGTGGTGGTAGATAGATAAGATTTAATGTCTGACCAAGCTCTAAGGAGAAAAATAAAGACAAGGGTTGTTTCCAAACCACACCTTCAAATATTGGTAGTGTAAAATATTTTGTATTCAGAACAAAGCTGATGCCCTAATCAATTTTAAGAGAGAGGGTAGCCCTTTCTGTTTGGCAGCCTCCACGCTAAGCTTTGGTTTCATAAAAGACCATCACAAATAGTAAATAGTGAGTAAATATATTTATTTAAGCAAAAGAACAAACAGAAATAGGAAATATTATAAAGGTTACAATATACTATAGTATCCCTAAGCTAGGAGGAAGGCAAATCTCAACTCAAAGAAGGAGAGAACAATCTCACCTGAAATAGACCCATTCTCATCAGTCTCTAGGATTTCCTACAAGTCTCAGAACATAATGGGTGGGCCTGACTTCCTTTGTTTACATGCTATTCCAAAGACTTTCATTTTCTTTACCACTTCTCTAAGTGTCCTCATATGTCTCTCTAAATAATATCTTTAAAATCAGTTCACTAAGTCTTTATGCAGGTCTGTAGTGGTAGTCTCAGCATTTTTACAATAATCAGGACTCTTGTGACCCCTGCATACATAGCATCATTCAAAACCCACCATGCTTGGGTAGAAGCTGTATGTAAACATAAATGTTTACATACAAGATACATATGGAGTAGATGCAAGGTAACCATAAGAGAAAAGTACTGGCAATTTGGTTAACCAGGAGGGCCATCCTACAAAAGGTGACTTTTGGGCTGTCTTGAAAATTCTTAAGGGATCTAAGAGGTGGAGGCATGAGGGAAATCATTCCAAGCATAAAGAATATCCAGTTCAAAGATACAGAGATGGAAAATAGAGCATCATATCTGTAAAAATAGCAAGTAGGTCAGTGTATCTGAACTATACTGTTTGTGTAGATGAGTAATGTGCAGGAAGACTCATAAAATGGGAAGAGACAATGACCTGAAGAGAACTGAAGAGCAAAGGACTTCATATTTGATGCTAAAAATAATTGAGAGCCATTGAAGTTAGCTAAGTAGGGAAAGGGGGTGAATCTCATCAGACAGACTTACACTGTAGGAAAATCACTTTTGCACCTGTGTGGAGGATAGATTGCAGTAGGAATTCTTTCCTTTCATAATAGTCCAAATGGTGCGGACCTGAAGTAGGATCCTGGCTGTGTGAATGGACAGAAAGGAACATAGAAGAGAGATATTCTTGAGACAAAAAAAAAGAGATGTTGTTTGAGAACAGATTGGGTTGTGGGATGAGTGAGAATGATGAATTGAGGATAACACCAAAATTTGGAGCATAGATAACTGGGAAGATGATAATGCCAATGATAGTAAGTAATAGGCAAGTTTGAAAGAGAAATGAGTTTGAAGTAAAAATAATAATAATAATATTTTCGGTTTTGGACATGTTGAGTTTGAGATTCCTTTTTTGAATATCCAGCTGAGAATTTTCATTAGGCAGTTAGTTATAGAGGACTAGAAATAATGGAATAAGTTCTTCTCTAAAGAGATAAATATAAAATAAAAGCAATTTTCTTCCATTTTGCATCTTTGGATTCATATCAGAGCAATGTTTACATACATAAGACATGTCGTACTTTGTTTGTAGTGGGCACATTATGCCATGAAATTATGGCATAGTGGATAGGGTATTGTAATTGGAGTAAAAAAAAAGGTGCCTGTGATCAAATCCTGCCTCTGATACTTAAGAGTAGTATGGCCATGGTCAAATCATATAATCACTTTGAACCTCAGCTTCTTCATCTATAACATTAGGAGGTTGGTCTCAGTGATCTCTGAGGTCCCTAACAGCATTAAATCTATGATCATGTGACCCAGTATTCCACATATATAAAATGATTTAAAATTTATGAATTTTTTTCTTCAGGGCACTCCCATGACCTCTGTTATGCAAATGCTGATATCCCTATTTTATGGATGACAGAACAGCAACTCAGGGAGGTTAAGTGGCCCTGAATCACACAACTAGTTAACCCGTGAAGCCAATGTTTGAATCCAGGTCCACCATTATGATTAATGAATATTTGCTAAAGATTTTTAGTTGAAAAAAAAGGGCGGGATCCTCAAATAGCAAGAGTCTTAAAATAGGAGGTTATATATATTTTTAACATATAATATAAATTTTCAGACAATTTCACCAGACTTTCTTGACTTTTTTTGTGAACCACTGTCAACCCCCATCTTTCCTCCCTACCCTTTACTTCCCTCCCCACAGATGGTATTTTACACTTGGAGCAATTACCACTATTTAACTTCTGTCTTTATGTTTTTTTGGCTTCTTCATTCCCACAGTATTTGGTATCTGTGTTATATACTATGTAATTTTAGGAAACTCGTGGGCAGATTTTTTGAAAATTTAATCCACTTAGGGCATCTAGGTGGTGCAGTAAATAGAGCACTGGCCCTGGAGTCAGGAGGACCTGAGTTCCAATCTGGCCTCAGACACTTGACACACTTACTAGCCGTGTGACTTTGGGCAAGTCACTTAACCCCAGTTGCCCTCCAAAAAGCGAAAAACAAAATAATTAATCCACTAAATGAACCTAATATCTCAGCATCATGTAGATACAACCCAAGTACAGCCTTGTCTCCTGCTGAATAACATACTCAATGATTTCTCAAGATTCCTCTCCACTCTAGGACTCTGAAAAAAGACAAAAAAATGAGTTTTGTTGAATTGGGAATGAAGGGGAAGGAAAGGACTCTGAAACATTTCAGTGTTTCTAAAGTGTTGTCTCCATGGTTGCTCCTAAGTCGTCAGAATGAAAATTACTTCAAAATGGACAAACTTAAAACAGTATTTCTGGACCTAAAAATGTAGAAATTCAACACTGCCTTCTTTTGTGAAGAGTGTAGTGGGAAAACTTCCAGATAGGTGTCTTTTTGACAGTAGCATGATATGATATTATGAAGACAGAGTAAAGAACTTCAGGCTTTGCTTTACTCGTGAACTGTAATATGTTACAAAACAAGTATGAGAGGCAACATGGTATTTTTGAAAGAGGGTTACACAGAGAACATCCAAGGTCAGGTCCCAGCTCTACCCACGGAGACCTTGTTGTTCAGTCATTTCTCAATCATGTCTGACTCTTCATGACTCCATATGGGGTTTTCTAGGCAAAGATACTGAAGTGGTTTGCCATTTCCTTCTCCAACTCACTTTATAGATGAGGAAACTGAGGCAAACAGAGTTAAGTGACTTGCCCAGAGTAAAAAAAAATAGTAAGTGTCTGAGGCCAGATCTGAATTCAGGAAGATACCTCCAAGTCCAGCACTCTATCCACTGTACCACTTAGCTGCCCACATTTGTGTGACCCTGGAAAAATAATTTTACCTTTCTTGTCTAGAAATGAGTAGGCTGGATTAGATTTATTTCCTGTGTTCTAAATCTATGGTCCTGTGTTTGGGAATATATAGGGAGGAATGAATGCTCAAGAGATCCTACACACTTATGATTTCCTGTAAAATGTTTATTATATTGAGAATGCCTTATCCCTATCCAAGCTATAGCCCATTCATGAGTGTGCAGAAGAGTTTGGCATGAAAAAGAGCAACTGTCTTGAATAGGAAAGAAACCAACACATTTATCTTCCTTTGCTCACTTGTAAAACTCTGCTTAAAGGCTATGTCTTAACTGGCCACAGTCCAGATCCAAAGACACAAGACAAGCTATTATAGTGATAATAACAGAGATCATTAATGAAGAGTACTAGGTTTCATTAGAAAGTGACCAGAATCCTTTCTTCATCATTCTAGGGAGAAGACATGAATCCAGATAGTCTTCTATTCATCAACTGTCAGAACAAATTCAAAATTATAAAATTTTCTAGCAAAAGTTGGTTGGATGTATTAGATTTCCTATCCCCAAAGGGAAAATATAAATTCCATCTGTGTTTACATGTTTTGAAGGAAAGGAAGTATGTGTGCTTTGCATGGTATGCTCTTTACATAAAAAAACTATATTCTTTTATATCATATGTCACATCTGCACAGTGAGGGCACTAAGAGAGAACTTGAAAATTTGCAGTGCGATGGCAGAGATGCTACTCTAAAAGTATAATTTAAATAGCAGGAATAGTTCCATATATGAGGTGCAATCTGTGTTTATTGAAGTAAATGGAGGGGAGTGGGACATGTTGTAGAGAAGAATGCACTGAAACCATCATGAAAGACTCCGAGAAAGCTCCTCTGAACATGATCTTCAATCTTTATTCTGCATGTAAATATTATCCATAACATCCCATTTTCAAAGCTAGTCTCCGGTTCAAGGAGCTATTTTTTAATTTTACCCCACATTCAAATTTTGTCTTATAGTCATAATTAGATTAGCTATTATCCACATAATTTTATAAATTAATTTAGTAAATTTATATATGTATATATATTCAATATTATTCAAAAATTTGCATCATTGGTTGGTTTCCAGTCTGACTTTTAAAATTCCTGCCTGAGGGATGTTAAGCCTCAGGCCATAGTTTATGCAAGTCAATAGAATTTCCCCTAGGATAGCATATTGTTTATCAAAATTACAACCTACATATTAACTTAATAGGTACATGAGGCCACTGTTGATCTGTAGATCCTGTTTATATATTTGTGCACTTAGAAACAGATTTGCAAAATTCAAAAGTGATAGAGAGATTTGTTCAGAATACTTTTGAACATATTTGCAAAGAATTGGTAATGATTTTATACATGGAATGAGACAGTAGTCCTGTGGGGAGAGAAGTTGGAAAATACATAATTCTTCATTAATTTAATTTAAAATTATGACTCAGTGTAACACTTATTAAGTATTTCTTGTAAGCAAAGCTTTAGACTCTTCTTTTAGGCACTAGAAGAAGGGGAGGGCACTTTTGGAAAAATATGGTTCGTGTTCTTAGAGGGTTTTCAGTCTAAACAGACTTAGGGAATAAGACAGCAATCCTGATAGAGAAAATAAGTGGCACAGTGGATTCATGCTGGACTGGAAATCAGGAAGACGAATATAAATGCTATTTAACATCTGTGTGACTCGAGGCAAGTCACTTAACCTCTCTCAACCTCAGTCCCCTTCTTCATCTGTAAAATGGGCATAATAACAGACTGATCTAGCATCTGTAAAGCATTTTGCAAACCTTAAAAAGCCCTACAAATACTCTCTATTGCTCTTTTTTTATTAGCCACAATACAAAGTATTACATAAGACCTTCATTAGAGAGTTGTTCAACTATGCCCAAAGGGCTATAAATAATTGCATACCGTTTGACCCAGCAATACCACTTCTGGGGTTGTATCCCAAAGAGATCATAGAAGTGGGAGGAAGACCCATATGTACAAAAATATTTATTGCAGCTCTTTTTGTGGTGGCAAAAAAATGGAGATTAAGGGCATGTCCATCAATTGGGGAATGGCTAAACAAGTTGTGGTATATGAATGTAA
>CM053581.1:464696301-464742699 GCA_028627135.1 Pseudochirops cupreus | reverse complement strand
GTATTTAAGTAAAAATAAAATAGAGGTTAACATAGTTACATGGTCAAACTATAATGACATCAAAGGTGAAAATGTTGGATATATAAGATTATTTTTTATAGTGCCACATTTTTATAGGTTCATAGACCTTGAGTCCCCAATACCATTGCTTTATAATAATAGTAATGATTCACATTTATATAGTGATTCAAGATTTGCAAAGCATTTCATTATTATTACTTCTTCTGATCCTTGGAACAAGTATCTAAGGTAAATTCTCTTAATATACCCATTTCCCAGATGAAGAAATTGAGTCTCCCAGAGGCTCAGTGACTTATTATTATATATCTAGATAGTATATAACGTTATAGTTGAAGCTGGGTCTTGACTCCAAACCTTGCACTCTACCCATTCTACAACATCATCTCTCTACTAGTATTTAGAATCTTCAAGGTTACATATTTCATTTAAAAAGTTTTGAAAAAAGTGTTAGTCTAGATTATCCCAATTAAGCAAACAGCAACAACTTCATTTTAGTAGTCTAATGAATAAGCACCCCAGCACCATGTTTTGTATATAGCAGGCATGTGAATATTTCCTGAACTGAATGGAGTATGTGGCAAACTGAAAGAAAACTACTATATCCTAGGTGAAAGAAAAATCTTGACAAAAACCATTCAGACATATGCTCCAATCTAAGGGGTATAGAGAAATATTCAAGGACGCTAAGAAGTCAAAATCTGCTTCTAAAATCAGAGAAGGAAAGAAATGACAGACTGCTGTGACAGTTCACTGAAAAAAAAAGATGGATGGAAATATAGAGGGCATCTGGTTAATTGGCTTGGATAGCTGCCTTTGAAGTAGGGACAAGAAACACTTCAATTCCAAGTCTCAGGGATCTGTTTCTTTTACCTAGAGACAGCAATGACAAGTTCGTTTCAAGTATGTGGGAGAGGGAGGTAAGGGAGGACTGAACCTAAGCTCATTTTGTCTCATAACTCCTCTTCCTTTCCTCCTGTTGGGAGACAATGGTGCCAGGAGTGATGAAATGAAGGCTGCACTGCAAAAGGGCATCACAGAAAGATGAGGAACAGTGGAGGATCAGAATTCAAGACTGAAGTACAGAGAAACAAGGAAAAGAGACAACAGGACAGATGCCCAAATTCCTTAAGAGGAAGAGGTAAATAAAAATTAGGAAGAGGAGAGAGAGCAAATCTAAAAAGACAAAAAAACCCATCCAAACTCCTAAAAAGTGATGGAAAGAAGTTCTAGGGGAACACAATCTGCCAAAATGGGTCCAGTTTTCCAGTTTGTTACTCCAGTAATGGCCATACATGGTTAGACAGATGTGTGTTGAATGGCCCTTATTTGGTTTATTTCAATTTAATAAGCTTTCCTATTTACTTTCCTTGTGTGACCTTATGAAAGTCACTTGGACTCTATAGATCTGAGTTTCCTCACATGTAAAATGAGAGATTTGAAAGAGATTAGGTTTAAAATTCATTCTAGTTTTAAATTTTAGGATCCAATTAAATGCCTGCCTACTATGTACAAGTCACTAGCCAGGGGCTAAAATAAAAAGATATTGGCACTGACCCTGTTCACAAAGAGTGTGAGGAAATTTGAACAGAGGAAAAGACATGTACAGAGATAACTATGATACAAGGAAAAGTGGGATGACTGTGACGATCTCTAGGAAAAGTACAAGAAACTGAAGGAGGGAAAGACTCTTTTTTTTTATTTGTTTTTTTGGTTGGGGGAAGGCAGGGCAACTGGGGTTAAGTTACTTGCCCAAGGTCACACAATAAGTGTTAAGTGTCTGAGGTCGGATTTGAACTCAGGTCCTCCTGACTCCAAGGTCAGTGCTCTATTCACTGTGCCACCTAGCTGCCCCAAGGAAAGATTCTTCTCAAGAGGAAATGCTCCCTGATTTAGTCCCTGAAGGAAGAAAGATTCCTCAAAAGCAAAGATGAGGGTAGTAATGTCTATTCCATAGAGGACTAGTGTGAGAAAATCTATGTAGATAGAATAGGGCAAGAGGACTTTGGTTTGGCTTGGATGAAGAATTCATGAAGAAGAATAGTATATAAGATGTCTCTAATGGCAGGATGAAATTCCATTGTGAAGGGTTGGAGTTAATATGTTATTCTACAGGAAATAGGAAGCTTATATATGTGTGCGCACACACACACGCACCTACATACATATACACAAACACTTAATTTTAAAAAGGAGAATGATGTGATCATAGTTGGGCATTCAGTAAGTTGGAGAAGAGGCAGGAAGGCTTGTTAAGGAGGCTGTGATAATAGTCCAGATGAGGAAAGGTCTCAGTGTGACTATGGTAGTTTAAATGAAAATGGAAAAGGAAAAGAAGAAAGAATGAGATCATACAGAGGAGTAATTAATAGAACTGAGAAACAGATGTGGGGATGAGGAAGGAGGAAGATGATTCAGAGGCAGCTAGGTGATGCCTGGGCCTGGGCCTGGACCTGGAGTCAGGAAGACCTGACTTCAAATGTGGCCTCAGAAACTTACTAGCTGTGTGACCTTAGGAAAGTCATTAAAAAAAAACCAAAAAAAACCCCTCAGTTTGCCTCAGTTTCCTCAACTGTAAAAAGGAAATAAGAATACTTATCCCATAAGACTATTGCTAGAATCAAGTGACAAAATAATTTTTAAGCACAGCCCATCACACTGTAGGTAACAACAACAATGAAAATACTTCTGGGATTACAAACCTCTGGTATGGTGTGACTCATGGTACCTTCAGAGATAGCATCTTGCAATGGAAAGAACACAGAATTGCCACTAGAAGATCTGCATATGAATCCTGGCTCTATCCTTTACTACTTATGGGATCTTGGGCAAGTTATCTGAGCTTTCTGGGTCTCCTCAAATAATGGGATTAGACTGTATGGCTTATAAGGGTCTTCCAATGCTACATCTATAATGTAATGATTCATCAGTACCATGAATAGAAACAGAGAAGTTAGAGGAGGTGTAAATTTTGGGGAGGAGATAACAAGTTCAGTTTTAGATATGTTCACTTAGAGGTATTGGAGGGACACCTGGGTGGAACCAACCAGGAGGCTGAAGGAAATGTGTCCAAAACTCTGGGGAGACAGGCATGGGGATGAAATTTGAAATTCATATAGGTGATAATTGAAACTGTGGGAGTGGATGAGATCACCAAAAGACCAAATATAGAGTGCCAAAAATAGAATCTTGAACATGTCAAAATCCCTATTTAAGAGGTAGGAAAAGGATGAGGAACTAGTAAGGGAGGCAGAGAAGAGATGATCAGAGAGGTAGGAGGAGAACCACAAAACTGCTATATCATAGAAGCCGAGAAGATATCAAGAAAGGAGGAAGATGGTACCAAACGTAATAAGGCAGTCAAGAAGGATTAAAAAAGGAGAAAAGCCAGAGAAGAAACCAGTAATCCTGTAAGAAAATGCCAATTTGTCCTCTGCCCTCAAGATAACACTGAATTTTCTCAAAGCTAAGCAGATGATTACTGTATATCTATTAGATGCATTTGAGGTTACTGAATTTGCAAAAGGAACAAAATATCGTGAGTTTTTCCTATCTAGAAATAATCTGTCACGCAAACACTTGGCCTTAACTTCAAGTTGTTGGCTTCACTGCTAGATTTCCTCCATGCTGTTACTTCTCTCCTCCTCATTCTATGATTATTAAATCAAAGAAGCTCAAACGTGTCCCCATTGTCTATGCCTTTCACCAATGAACAGCTCTGGGCCAATTTCCCCTGGATTTTCTTTTAGTCACCTCCAGCTGAGGCCATCCCGGTACATTCTGTGCTAGTTTAAAAACGTTCAAAGCCAAGAAAACAAGGTACACACAAGTGGGTCCACAAATTGAGAACTGCAGGCAAAAGGCAATGGTAGCCCGCTATCTGCAGGCACAAAAGCTGCAGGCTCAGTCTTCTTCTAAAGTGGTACCTGAGGTCACATAAGGACCCCATAAGTGAACATTCTAACTTGGTCACCTAAGAAGACTTTAGCACTTAAAAATGTGCTTAAGCATTTTGCAGATGCAATTATACTAATCTACTGTTTATTTACATTCTGGGCATCCAAAGCAATAAAAAAAGAACATCCTTCTTGCCTTTTCTGGTTGGCAAAAGAAACAAATTTCCAAAAGAAAGTGGTTCTTTTCCTCACATGGACCCTTCTGCTGGGAAAGCCAAATATGCTCCCATGTGACCTCAATGGGGCCATGTAGCTAAGTACTGCTGACAGATGTAAACATGCTTTCCTCAAGGGCTTTGTACATTCTCAAAATAGAGAACAAGGTGAGGATGAAAAGAATGGAATGTCATTTAGATTGGGGTCTCCCACACAAGCGAGTCCCTTATGAACCTCTAGCAAAGATATATGGCAAGGTGAGCTGAGGCATTCATTATACTTTTAGAATGACACAGATGGAGAAATTGACTCAGAATCACATTTATTTAGCTGTGTAGGGGGAGACAGGTCAACGAGTTTCATTGCGCAGTTGGTCTACTTGGTGGGTGGAAAGGAAGCTCCCTTTGCACTAAGGAATCCCTCTCTGCAGGTTCCTGACAGTAAGGCAACAGTAACCCAATTAAACAAGTTCTGAAAGATCCCAGAGCAACGGGGTGAAAACCAATGAGGTTCAGGCCATCGCATCACTGCCAGCTCAGGCTGCCAAATCAGCCAGGGAACCTTAAGGAAGTGAACTTAATGAATGGGAAATCCTTGCAACAGACCCATGTCCCCTCCGCTTAACCCCACCAAAAATAATCACTGGCAAAAGGTCCAAGAGCATTCAGGGATGTACCGAGTTTTGATGTTCTCCTCACGTGAACTCTGAGAATGTCTTTTAAAAAATGACTCCAATACAAATGTTTTCTACTTGACTAACTGTAATGAAACCACATTGAAAAAAAAGATAACATTCACTATTTTATAGGCCCTGGCTGATACCTTGTGATGCCTGCCTTCCCTCCCTCCCCCAGCACCCCACAACACCGCAAAGAAGTCAGATCTATTGGCACCAAGCATTGACCTACTAATATAGTCCTAACTCTGAACCACAGGTACCACTGCATTCCCTATGCACACGTTCTACTGCACAAATGATGCCATCTCTCCCAATTATAACGTGAACTCCTTCACTACAGAGACTGTGTTCCCATTTGTATTTCTAGAGCTTAATGTCATACATATAAGACTTTAATAAATCCTCTTTCCTCCTCTTTTCCTCGTTCTTCTCTTCTTCCCCTCTTTTTTTCCGACCTCTCCCTCACTCCAAAATGTACTCACGCTCTTTTCAGAAATCATGTAAACATTCTTTAAAGTTGATATTCAAGGTTGAGAGGGTTGAAGGAAGGAAGCATTTGGAGGGACCCATATCAGGGGGATATTGGAATTATGGAAGTATGAAGATTTCTTCAAAACCTAAGGGGCGTAATAGGGAGACAGATGTGCGGAGGGTGAAGGGGCAGAGAACAGGTCCAAAAGGCAAATAAATCGATGTCATCAAGCTAGAGTGGTCTGTTTGAAAACGATAGGTGCTGGGGAGAAGGCTGTTGTTCAACGCCCACAAGAAAGCGAGGAGGTACCCATGATCCGCTCTGTAGTTTATGTGTCACTATGAGAATAGAGAGGACATTAAAAGATCACATTTATCCAGAGGTCTATGTCAAATGGCTCCCCTAGCTTCTACCTACATGATTAATTTGTAGATGATGGCTAACATAACCCTGTCTTAAATGAGAGCAAGGAAAACCAAATTCATATTTGCTTCTGTTATTACAGAAAGTTTTTTTCACACCTCATACAATTTAACCCAGTACACTGCTGTAAGCTAATTCTCTTGGAAAAGCTTTGAAAGATCCATGCAAGTTATCCCTTCAAAGGATGTCATACTTTGTAATGTTTCCCTCTCATAGGAAATGATGGGTTCTAAACTGAAGCTAACTGTACAATGTCCTAGTGAAGGCTACTTACTTGGAAAGCCCCAATTTAAATGCAAGTTTGATTTTCACTCCCATGCCAGAAATATATGCTGGTATTTCATTTTTCACATAGCTGCCTCTCTCAAGCCCTGACAGGAAATGAGAGTAATGGGCACATGAAGAGACAATACCAGCAGGACAGTCACACAGGGCTAATCCCATTAGGGTTAAGCTGCTGGACATGAACTGGTTAGAGCTCTAAGACATTTTAAAGATGCAAGGGCATCTCCACAGACTGCTCTTTTAGCATCTGCTTTCAATTTCCAAATGACAGATCAGGGTTCAGAGTATTTACTATGAACTGACAACAAAAGGGCAGCTATAAATGTTTAGGGTTGGGTACAGAACAAGAAAGACATCCTTTTGAACTGCACACTGTACAAATAAACATTCTAAATTCCTCAGTATCACTGGATCACAGGATTGTAGGTTTAGAGTTAAAAAGAATCTAAGGGGTTATGATGCCTAACCCTCCCCCTCAACTCATTCCCACTCCCCACCTGCTACCCACCATTTATAGATGAGGAAATGGAAGATCAGTGATCTTTGTCTGCTCGAGGTCATAGACATGTATCACAGAAGCAGAATTCAAATCCAGTTCTTCTGATCCTAACTTCAATGTTTTTTTCTATTCTGGTTCTTTAAAAGAAATAAGGAAATTTGGTTTGTTGTCTAACTTAAACTTTTCACTACAATTCCTAAAAGGCTTCATGATATACAACAAATAATAACAGGGGAAAATGACTCATGTGGAACATATTTCTCTAATAATTTACTAATATTCTTTATTAAATTACCTTACTGGCTGTGTATTCTCAGACAAGTCACTTCATCTCTCAGTGCCTGGGCAATTCTCTAAGACTATAAATTACAGAACAGTTGCTGAGTTGCATTGGTAGAAGTTGCATTACTCTTTCCTTACGTTCTTTAGATTATGGCCAACATAACCCTGCCTCAAACAAGAGCAAGGAAGACCAAATTCAAATTTACTTCTGTGATCACAGGAAGTTTTTCCATACCTCATACAATTTAACCTGGGACACTCCCTTTAGCTTGGAAAAGGATTCAAAGATCCATGAAAGGCATCATTCTTTCTCTTCTTTTCATAACACACATATCTTCTATGGCACACGTAATATGTATATACATCTATTTATGTAACAGTCTTCCCTTTCTGTTTCTATTCGGTGGGAGAACACATAGGAAAACAGTGTCCTAAAAGAAAAAACATCTTCAGGGCATTTTTTAAATGGATATTTTTGGATATATTTACTATGACATTTATATTTTTGCTTTGATATTTACAGCTTCAGGTTCTGCAATTTTATCTGTATGGGTATTCCCTCCACCTGTGAAGATTATAATCCCTGTTTATCGATAGAAAGCTTAAGGAGTCACTGTAGTCACAAATCATCATCGCTTGCTGATCATCCCTTTGGATCTGAGGTTCTCCACACCTAGCTAGGCTGGTCCTTCCTCACAGACATATACCTTATCACTGCACCATTCTTCTTTTTTTTTAGTCTTTATTTTTATTTCATTTTAGTTTACATCATTCATTTCCGTGAAATTTTGAGTTACAAATTTTCTCCCCATCTTTCCCCTACCTACCGCCCCAAAATAGCCATCCCAGTGTATCTCCCCTCCCCCAATCTATTCTCTCCTATGTCTTGCCCCCTCACTCCTCTGACTTTTCGGTAGGGCAGGATGGATCTCCCAACCACAGTGCCTGTGTATCTCAAGTTCAAGTTGGATGTAGTTAATAATAATAATAATAATTGTATACATATATATATATTAACATTTGATTATAGAACTTTAAATTCTAGATTCTTCCTCTTCCTCCCTCGTAACCCACCCCCACTGGAAGGACAAGCAATCAAATATAGGCTGAACATGTGTAATTACACAGAACCTCTCCACAGTGAGCATATTGTGAGAGTCTGATGACATGTCCCTTCTTCCTCTCCTGCCCCCCCTCCCTGATCCACTCTCTACCCTGTCCCTGTCCCTGTCCCTCTACAGAAGTGTCACTGCACCATTCTTACCATCTTTCCCATTGCATTGGCAACTCCATGCCAGGAAGAGACATTGGGGTTGAATTCTATTCTTTACTCTGATACTTTTTATATTTTAAAATTATTTTTATTTATTTCACTATATATTTGCCAACAACATGTAAAAAGTAACACTCCTTTAAAGAAATTTTGAATGACAAACTTTCTTCTCTCTCTAACCCTTGCCCCTCTTTGAGAAGATGAACAATTTGCTGTCTATTATAGATGTGAAGTCAAGCAAAGCATATTTCCATATAGCCATGCTACAAAAGAAAGCACAAAAGAAAACAATAAAAATAAAGAAAGTGAAAAAATGCAATGTTTCACTCTGCCTTCAGAGGTCATCAGTTCTCTCTTTGGAGGTGGACAGCGTCTTTCTTCATGAGTTCTCTGGAAATGTCTGGGATCACTGTATTGATCAGTCTTTCACAGTTGATCATCCTTACAATATTGCTTTGTTGTTATTGTTGTTTAGATGTTTCTAGTTGTGTTCAGATCTTCATGACCCCTTTTGTGGGTGTTCTTGGCAAAGATATTGGAGTGGTTTACCATTTTCTTCTCTAACTCATTTTATATTTGAGGAAACTGAGACGAACGGGGTTAAGTGACTTGCCCAAGGCCATGTAGATAGTAAGTGTCTGAGGCTGGAAGTGTCTGAGGCTGGATCTGAACTCAGGTTTTTCTGACTCCAGGCTCAGAACTCTATCCACTGTGCCACCTAGTCACTTGTGTACAATACTCTCTTGGTTCTGCTCATTTCACTTTGCATGAGTTCATATGAGTCTTCCTATGTTTTTCTGAACACATCCTCCTCCTTGTACTTATAGCTAGCTAGCTAGATAGCTAGATGTGTATTCCATCACAACCATACACCACCACTTACTCAGCCATTCCCACGTATCTTAGTGATTTCAGGTCAAAGGTTCCATCCATGTCACTTCATTACTTGCAGAATGGGTTTCTTAATGATGGCACTTTTACCCATCTCACAAAGTTGTTGTGAGGAATGAACTTGGTAAACCTTAAGCCATTTAATGAAATTTGAGGTATTATATGAGCCCTTGTCACTATCATCAACATATCCTTCCTCATCATCATTAATGAAGAAAAAATCCTTGAAGATATAATACATCTCTTATTCTAGATCACATTTTTCCCCCCATATTTTCCCCCATCAGATTGAAAGCCACCTAGATACTTGACAGATCTTAATATGTATTGTTGGAAATGTGCTTCCTGTTGCAGTCTAAGAACTCTTAGTGGCAGAACTGTGGTACTACTGGACAATTTCTTCAGAATATTAGCCAGAAGCTGAGTCTGATATCAGACATTGTCCTGTGACTTTAGTTGTTTTTTTTTTCCCTTGAGGAGAAATATATAAGTTGTGGCCAAAGCCATATATGCATTCATGCATTCACACACACAGAGACAAATATATACACACATACCCATATGTGTATATACACACATACATATATGTATGTATATATGTATACACACATGTACACACATATGGACACTCACAGTATGCCCTTCAGTTATACTGATAATACTTCCAAACATGGGCTTTGTTTTAAAAATTTCTCTTTCAGACACTTGTGCCACAGGGCAGCTGATCCTGTTTACTGAATTTTTGCACCACAGTTTCAGGGCACTGAGACAGATTCTCTTCTTAAAATGTGCATTTCTAGAATTTGGGATTTATCCCATCACCCAAGGGTATATTTAATGTGCACATCAAGATCAAGAATGGGGGGAAGGACACCACTGCAGGCTGTCCAGGCTCTCCTTTAGAAAGTCTAAATATTAATCACATGTATTGGTTACTTGAGTGATGAAAAACTGGATGATGAAAGATGAATGAACTGAGAAATGTTTTGGGAAGTTAAGATTTACAGGATAGATGTATCAAGCCCTTTGTAGTTGGCTCACCTGAAAAGTATCTTAGCCTGCCTTAGCAGCCCTTCTGATTACCCAAGATCTCAAAAGCACAGAATCTCAGAGTGAGAAGGGATAAACTTGTATTCAAACAAGAACCTCCTGTTTAACACACCTTACAAGTTTCATTTGGCTGAAGACCTCCAGTGTGGAAGAATCCACAGGGTTTCTGATGCTGGCCAAGACAATTGTGGATAGCCAAGTCAAGTCAAGTCAAGCCATGAAGCATTTGTTAAATGTGAACTCTGTACCTGGCACTGCACTAAGTGCTGGAGATAACAAAAAAAGACAAAAGACAGACGAAGCCCTCAAGGAGTTCAGTCTAACAGACAACATACAAATAACTGTGCATGAACAAGGTATTGACATGATAAATTTGGAGCAGTCTCAGGGAAGGCATTAAGACAAAAGAGGACTGGGAAAGGCTTCTTGAAGAAGACAGGACGTTAGCTGAGCCTGGAAGAAAACCAGGGGAGCTAAGAGATGCAGATGAGGAGGCAGAGCTCTAATTATTAGTTGGTTTCACTTAGATTAAGTCTAAATTTGAGTCTCCATCTTACTACCCTTGTTCCTAGTTTTGCCTTTTAGAGCTAAACAGAACAAATATGTTCCCATTTTCTCATAATAGTTGTTGAAGTACTTGACAGACAAATCTTTTCATCTCCAGGCGAAACATCCCTAATTCCTTCAGTGATCCTGATAACCACAAATATCAAGCCTGTTGCCATTGTGTCTGCCCTTCTCTGGATGCTTTTAAGCTTGTCCATATCCTTCCTAAAGTGTGGTGCCCAGAAGGTAACACAATTTTCCAGATCTGGCCTGATCACAGCAGAGGGCAGTGGTACTACCATTTCTCTAATCCTAGACATTATATTGTTCTTAATGTAGCCTAAATTGGCTTTAGTTTTCTTGACCCCCATATTACACTGTTGACTCATATTGGGCCTGTAGTCCACTAAAATCCCTGGATAATTTTTCAGGAGAATTCTTACTAAACTTATTCAAATTTGTGCTCCATAGTTATCCCTGTCTTGCCCTGACTTGAAGTACAGAAGTCATTCAAAAGCCTCACTCTAATAATGATGGAAATTTTGACATTTTCTATTTTTTATGACTTGTACTAGATCATCTCCTTCAGCAACCTAAAGGCTCCCTGCTCTTAGCACTCAAGATATTGGTCTTAGACTTAGTGTGGCTATCCACTCAGCTTTATTCTTACATCAGTCAGGACTCCTGAGCTAAATCAATCCATCACCCCCAGTCTTCCTCAGCAGAAAATATTACAGATGTGCTCCATCAAACCAAGCTTACATTTCTTATTAGATTTGACAAAATGTCGAGCCTATCAAGATATTTTTTGGATCCTAACTCTATCACACAGAGACTTATGTATCATTTCTACCTTTTTTTTTTAATCTGAAAATTTGAAAAGAATATTGTCTTTGTCTTTATCTAAGTCACTGAAGAAAAGATTCAAGATTGCAGAACCAGGCACAGATCTCTGGGGCACTCCCCTGTTGATCTTTTACTGAATTAACTTTAAACCATCAGTCACAACTTTTTGGGTCTAGTTATGTTACTGATATTGAAATGACCAAACTTTATTACCCATAAATCACAAGAATTTGACTGACTTTTTTAGACACTTTGCTAAAATATCCCTGATCTGCTTCTCAAATAACCCTGTCAAAAAAGGACATAAGGTTAGTATGACATGCCTTGCTCTTAAAGAAGCCATGCTAACTCCCTGTGAGCAGTATATCTTGCTTTTGATGATCTGGGTTTCTATTGCACATTTGGTCCAGTGGCTCAGTCTAGGATCCAAACAAATAGTCTTTTCCTTAAACATGTCTTTAATATTAAGTGCTATCATTTTTTTTAAACCAGGAATCAAGTTCAAGTTCTCCAACATGTAATTTGCAGGCTCTGTTTTCTTGATGTTGTTGAAGACCAAATTTTCCCCTTTCCAATGTTGTGGCACTTCTCAGCACATTGATCAACATTGGCTAGTTCTGTCAGTGTTCTACGGTACAGTTCATCTGGGTCACATAACAAACACATCAAGGGTAGTTAGGTGCTCCCTTAGACCTATCTACTTATCTTGGTAAGGAACTCCCATTAGATATTTATGTTCTGATCTTTTCAGTCAAAAGACTGTATGCTTTGGAAGAAAAACAATAACAACCACAAAAACAGAAGCAAAATAAGAACTGAAGAGCTCTGACCTTTCTCTGTCATTATTCCATTCTTCCTCAGCAGGGCTCCTTTTCCTTCTATGATTCTTTTTTTTTTCTCAAGACAGTAATAAAAAATAAGCTTTTTGATATCTGTAGTTTGCCAAATCAGTCACAGGCCAGCATGAGCTTTAGCACTATATGCCCTACCATTATTGTTAATTTTAAAATTATATTTTTTTCAATCAAAAAACATTTATTTTCTTTCTGTTTCACTACTTCCCTGGTTTAAAAGAAGAAAACTGAAAGCCTTTTTTTTTAAACAAATATGCATGGTTAAGCAAAACAAATTTCAACATCATCCATGTCTCTTATCCTTAAAGGACAGCACAACTCTTGTATTCATTTTCTGTTACCTCTTCTTATTTTTATTTTCTGCCTGTATTTTAAAAATCTAAATTGATTGGTGAGTACATTGTGAACTCACAGTAAATATTCTAAGAGGGAGTGGTCATTTTCTTCCTACTCTTCCTTTAAGGTAGCCATGATTTTTGCCTCAGCAATAAGTTCCTTGGTATTGGCAAGAATCAGATCTAGTGTGGTGATTGTCCTCGTTTATTGTCCCATCTTTTGAAGAATAATATTATTACTTATTAGTTTCTCTTCTTTTGGCACATCATTTAGGCAAATATGTGGGAAAACAAATTTCCTATCACCATTATATCATTCCTCTGTTCTAGACATGTGAATTTTCCAGAATTATTCATTAAGTTTTCTTTTTGTCTAGGTGGTCTGCAGCATATTTGAATGGAAAACATCACTTTTATTTCTATCTCCATTGTCTTTGTTTAAATACTCTCCACCTGGCTTCTTTGACTGAATATATGGATTTTCTCACATAAATATATCTTCTAAATATACAATGGTACTCATTCTCTTTTTGTCTTTTTTTTTTAAAGGCATCTTTTCCAGGGATACATTATAATCACAGCATTTAGTCCATTAAATCACAGTTATAGCTAAGATTCCAAATTTACTTTCTTGAAAAAGGATCACTTGTTTCTCATACTTGCATAAACATTTGAGGGAATGGGATTTATTGCTGGCTCCTTCCATCTTTTTTTTTTTTGGTCTTCCAGGTGCTTCTACTGCTAAATATTCTTCCTACATACAGCAGGTACTCGCTTATGGTATCTAGCTTCATGATAAGCATCAGAAGTACCCAGGGAGATACATTCTTGTGATATCAAATTCAGTGTTTTCCAGGACTAGCCAAGATTTTAGGCTTAGAGTTTTAAGTCTCCTAATTTTTTTTTTTTTGAGAAATCAAAGTTAATCCTTAGTCCTACATGAAGAGTAAGGAATTCTGGTTTGGGGCACATTCAGATTTCCAAAGAGAGGTCTATTACTGACAGTTGTGGAATGGACAGTGTGAACAAATGTGATAATGCCATTCCCATGATCAGAAATTTTCACTTATGTCCTACTGCTTACCAAATAAAGGCTAAACTCCTTAGCCTGATGCCATAGAGGTAGACCGGGGACTTCTCTGATAAAACTGGGAAGTTTCCATCTATGAGTTAATTAACCTTTAAAGCTTTATCTAGAACTGTCACCTTCTATATACTTTAGGTTATAACCAATCACTTAGAAAGCCTGTACTTTTTACCTATGTCTTCTCTTACATCCTTCTCTTGGCTTGGATCATCCTTTCATGTACTGTCCATATGTAAAATTCCTAGCCACCCATTAAGACCCAAGATTTTTTTATGTTCTTTTTACTTGGACCATATATAACACATTCATTGTACTTGACCTATAACCTTATTCTGTTCTGCATTATAGACTTATTTCCCTGACAGAAATAATATTCATGAGGCCATATCTCTATGATCCTTTTACAATTCCAGTACTGACCTATGTATATAGTAGGTACTTAATAAATGTTTGTTGAATTAAAGGTCTATTTCTACTTCTAGTAATCAATCAATAGGTTTTTGCTGAATACTAATTATGTGTCTGATGCTATACTACTAGGGAATCACAAAGAAGTGTAATACATGGTCTCTTCCCTCGAAGAACTTGCCTTCTAGGCAGGGAAACAAATGGAATATCCTGGACCAGGTGTTGACCAAGTTCTAGATGCCAGCTAAAGAAATGACCTCTTGAATGGGATCACTTGAGGCACAGGAAGCTCTGCATCCAATTTCCACTGGAAGTAGCTATGAAGAAGAAATTTTCACCCTCACCCCAAGATTTTGAGCCCCATTCATTTGAGGGGGGAATGATGGGGTACTTGTGCCTAAGACTCCACCCTAAGATACTATTTTATGTGTTTATTTTCCATTTTTTTTAATTTTAATTTTTACTTTTTTGCTTTTTGGAGAGGGGAAGGCAGGGCAATTGGAGCTGTGACTTGCCCAAGGTCACATGGCTAGTAAGTGTTAATTGTCTGAGGCTGGATTTGAACTCAGGTCCTCCTGATTCCAGGGTCAGTGCTCTATTCACTGTGCCACCTAGCTGCCCCATATGTTTATTTTCTATTATCAGTGTTATATTGTTACAAGTTCTATTGACACCAGTTACCCCACCAGTTACCCCTAAACTCCCTTTAATCTATGTAATGAAATGTATTGTTAATGTAGTTTTGCTGTGTAAGGGACATGAAAGATCTTGGGGCCGAATGTAATGGCAATGGAAATTTGAAGATCTTCCCTGCCCCTTAATAGGCTGAATGTAATCACATGGAGCCTGTGGTGGGAGCAGTTTGCAGAAGGGTGGAACAGAGCCCACAGGAAGCTAAGAGTCAAAGCAGTTAGAGAGGGAGGGAGGAGAGAACACACCCGAGGGAGACTATTAGGCTTGTAAGTAGATGTTGGTTGTTTGCCACCTGCTGTGACAGTTAGGCTTGTGTTGGTTTGTGGGAAGCCTAAAGGATGATGTGACTCTCTGCTACATTATTGTATATTAACTTCTATGTTGCTATGATGGATTTGGTTTCCTGGTGTTAGGATTTGGTTTTCTGATGTCTGAATAGTTATTTTGCTTCTGTCTTTTATATGGATAGTTGGTTATATTTTGCAATTGAGCACTATGCCAGCATATTTATAGTCTCCGTTGGTGCTGTGAATATTGTGTTGGCGCTATATGTGCCCAATGCTATACTACTGGGGGATCAAAAAGAAGTGTAATACATGGTCTCTTCCCTCAAAGAACTTAGCATCTAGGTAGGGAAACAAACAAACAAATAAAGAAACACTCATGAAAGAACAAATGAATGATTATCAAATTATCTAAGTTTCTTTGGAGTTCTGAAGAGAGATCAGTAAGATCAGAGTCATTGGCAAGGTACCATGGAGGTGATGTGATTTGCTCTGATCCCTGAAGAATAGGCAAAATTTGGATGGGAAGATTGGGAATTACAGGTTAGGATGGAGCATTAGCATAGTCAAAGAGATGTTCTTTATTCACCATATCACCCACCACAATAGATGTTTGTTAAATTGAACTAAGATTAAAATTATTCTTGGAAACTATAATCTGAATTGTCATGTTTCATGTTATAGACTCTGAATGCAGTTTTAGATTACTTATTCACAAGTGCCCCACAATACCCAAACAATATCAAATAGATTATTAGTTCCAGTCCCCACCCTAAAACAATCCACAATTTTAATCATCTTTTTTTGTCTGAATGCTTTCAAATCTATTCTGTATGATTTTATATGTCAACCTCAATAAACCGTAATCTTCTCATCCCTGAAAATGTACAACTCTTGGGTAGGTCTTCAGTGATCCTCAACTAATTGCTTTTAGAAAGTCAGTCATATGTGACCACTGATCCATATTTGAACTATATTTAAACTAGCCCAATATTTGTTCTCTTTTCAGGATGGGTTATTATTAAACCAGATCAGAACTTTTGAGAAGGAAGAGAGTTTTGGAATCATTGAGAGGAAAAGCAAAGAGATTAGGCAGAGCAAAAAATAGGACTGGGCTTTGGTGAAGCAAAAGAAATTGCCAAAACAAATATTTGGCTCATCCTGGTTAAGGAGAAAGCCAACAAGAGCAATCAAACCCAAAACAAATGTGGACTGTTTGGTGCTATCCAAAATACTGAGTGTGATGCTGTACACATTCTGAATGAACTAATCCATCCCCAAAACCCACCCTTCACTTTGAGATTTGTTGATGATGATGATAGTAAGCATTTTATAAAGCACTTTGCAAAACACTTTACATATGTTATCTCATCTGGTGCTCAAAACTACCTTGTGAGGTATGTGATATTATTAATACCATTTTCAGGTGAAGAAACTGAGGCTGGAGAGGTTAAGGGACTTGCCCACAGTTATACAGTTATTCAGTGTTTGAAATAGAATTTGAACTCAAGATCTTCCTGACTCCAAGTCCAGGGCTTTATCCAGCATATCATAAGTATTAATTTGCCTTGAGAACATAATGAAGTTAGTGAAGATTTTTTACCACCTCTCCCTTTTTCTCTTCTTACCCAGGGAAACTACTCTGTGAATACCTTGGTCATCATCAACAAAAAATTGCTGAGTGCTTACCATGTTCAACCATCATTTAAATTCTAATCACGTATGGTAGGATGATTGTCTCGTGTTGTCCAAGATTTTGCTGGTGGAGAGGCAATGTGATATGCTAGAAAGTCATTCAAGGGACTTGAACACTCAAGTTTAACTAGGTGGGTGACCTCAGGTCCATGACTTCATCTCTCTGGCTCTCAGTCTTCTTGTCTCCAAAATGAGGCTGGAGTTTAGAATGGATGATTTATAAGGACCCTTCCAATGCTACAATTCTATTATCAATAAGGCAAGACAGATCTTACCAATCTTAACCAAAAATGATTACAAATTTAATTACAGGGTGTGTATTTTTTATACAATAACCAGACTAAATGTGGAGAGGCTCAAACAAGAAAGATGGCCAATAGGTAATGTGTTTTGTTTTGTTCTGCCACAGAAACTCACCAAATTGTCTCCTCAAGAAACTGTCTACTAAAGTAGAGAGAGGCTGTAATATGTACTGGTGTAAGGAAATAACCTTATTAATAAAATCATTGGTATGTTGACGTCTTGATCTAAGAATATATAAAGCACTATGTGGACCTAGAGTCAGGGAGTCCTGAATTCACATCCTCATATACTTAGTTGCTGTGCAATTCTGAGCAAGTCACTTAACTTCTGCCTCAGTTTTTTTAACTGTAAAATGGGCATAATAATAGTACCTATTTTCAGGGTTGTGAGAGGATGAAATGAGGTAAAACTGGTAATGTGCTTCACACAGTGCCTAGTGCCATATAGAAGGCATATAATAAATGCTTGCTCCTTCCTTCTTTCCTTCAGTCCTTCCTACCTTCCTTCCCTCCTTCCTTCTTTCCTTTCCTTTCCTTTCCTTCTTCCTTCTTTTCTCCTTCCCACTCTCTTCTTTCATTTCTCCCTCTTTTCTCTCTTCCTTCTTCCCTCCCCTTTTCCTTCTCCCTTCCTCTTCCCTTTTTTTCTCCTTCCTCCTTTCCTCCCTCTCTCCTTGCCTCCCTTCCTCCCTACCTCACTCCTCCCTTCCTTCTTCCTTTCCTTCTTTTCTTTCTTCCTTCCTTCTCTCCTTCCCCCCTCCCTACTATGTCAAGGTATCAGAAATAAAGTTATGACACGCTTTCTCTCTTCAAGGAGGCTTTGCTACAAGTAAGTGTGAAGAGGGACTGAATATTATTATGTATTTTATGTTTGCTGTTTTGTGGGTATTCTCTTTCTTAGTTCATAGATATTCTACTTTCCCCCCAAATCTATGCAAATGGATCCACCAAATGCTCAAGTTCCTCTCTTGTTTTAATTTGGAGGAAACTTTTAAGACCAAGCTCAAGAATGACCTTGTTGGGAAATGAATACAGTAATTCAATAATACTCTCATAATTGTAGCTAAAATCCCATTCACACCCTGTTACAATGTATAAGTGGATTTAAGGTTTGCACGAGAAACAGATTGTGCTCTGCTGCAGCATTTACCCAGTGGATTTACAATAATTTAGGAAGTTTGGCAAATATGAAGCAGTAGGACTTGTAATATTTATTTGCTCTCTCAGCTGTGATTTTAATCCCCCAAATAACAAGCTTAGACAATATATTAATATGCTTTGTGCTGCTTATCAATATTTACTTGGATTTGTTTTGGGAGAAAACCACCAAATGGGGCTATTTAACATAATTGAGCATTAAAGCTATTTGATTTGGTGTTCACTGTTTTTGAACATACATAATAAACAAAAAGAGTAATTTATTGATACAAACCTTTTTGCTTTCATCTACAACAGGAGATTAGAAAGGGCAGTTTACATATTCAGCTTAAGTAAGTAAGCAGAAACACAACTCAATGTCTTTCTCCTATGTGGACAGACACTGAAAATAGACAGAAGGACCCATATGACTTAACTATCCCTTAACATGCCATTGAGGAGCAATAAATGATTTGTTTTCCATTCCCAATATCTTTTAATACTGACTGGGCCCTATACCTCCCATTTTATATGACAAATACTTATACTGCTTTCTACTGTATAAGACTATTTAACAGATGTATATATATAGGAGACTCTATTTCCTTTTTTTTTTTGGAGGGGAGAAGGCAAGGGAATTGGGGTTAAGTTTCTTGCCCAAGGTCACATAAGGTCCTTGTCTGAGGCCAGATTTGAACTGAGGTCTTTCTGACTCTGGGACTGGTACACTATTCACTGCACTACCTGGCTGCCCCATAGACCCTATTTCCTTGAGAAATCACTTATCTCCCTATAAACGTTTTTGGAAAGAATATTTCAGCTTGATTTGGGAAACTTTCTGTTAAAAAGTGACACTATAACACATGATGGGAAAGTCCTCATTGGGTGAGAATATGTTGGGGCAGTTGGTGCCTTGGCAGTTCCTGCTTTGAAATGACCTATTTTTAATCATATAAGGCATATTGCATGATATCACAGCATTATAACTTTATCATCCTGAGTCAGCCAGGTGGCACAGTAGATAGGGGTGAGGTAGCAATCTAGAACTGTGATATCTCAAGGGACAAGGTACTGCTTACAGACTAAGTCATGCATATGGCTGAACCTGGAACCCTGGGCAAGTTCCATAATACTAACTTCTTCATTCTTATTTGCATCAAAAGGCGATTATGCTTAGAAATTCTGAGGAAACAACTTGGGAGCAGATGTTACATATTATTTTGGGTAGGAGGGGCAAAACAGTCCTGCTGTCTCTCTCTCTCACTCCTTCGGAGAAAGTATTTAAGAGAGAAAAGACTTGATCATTCAGAAGAGATTTTCCTCTTCAATTCCACATGTCACTCCAGGGAACAGTAATGTGAGTTATGTGGGTACATCTAAAAAGGAAATCCAGAGTGGTATGCAACAATCCTCAGTCCTCTTTGGAAGCCCTGGGAAGGAAAAAGGGAAACTTCTTATTTAATTATGTTTCTCATTAAAACATGGATCATGGATTTAGATTTATCGAAAATACTGATTAGTATTATTATATTTTGGAGACAGCTACTGCTTCAAGACTTGGCTGGCCAAGGAATAATTAAAAAATGGTTAAATCAAAACAACTTCCAGTTGCTCACCTATATGAAATGAATTTCCTTCTCTACACATGGTCACAAAAACTTGTTAGAACAGGTAAGGGAATGCTACAGAACAGCAGGCCACTGGTAAGTTTTCCAGGGTCATGCTTTGAAATGACCTATTTTTAATCATATAAGGCATATTGCATGACATTACGGCACTATAACTTTACTATTACCTCCATCCTGAGTCAGCCAGGTGGCACAGCAGATAGAGCCAGCTAGACTTGGAGTTAGAAAAACCTGAGTTTTAATCTTTCCTTAGCCACTAGCTTTAGAACCCTGGACATGTCATTTAACCTCTTTTGGCCTTGACCTCCTTATTTTTAAAATGTGGATGGCAACAGAACCTACTTTACTGCTCATACCTTGTGTAGATAAAATGATATAGTACACAGAAAGGTATATGCAAACCTTAAAACTCAATATAATTGCTAGCTATGCAAAACAATTCTGCCACTAGCTGCATAGACGCAGCATCAGAGAATTTCAAATAATCAATAAACATTTATTATATGCCTACTATTATTATTATTAAATGCCAGGCACTGTGCTAAACATTGAGGACATAAAAAGGCAAAAACCAATCCCTGCCCTCAAGGATAATCAATTTCATTATGATATCCTCTGATCCTAAGGAATAAACACTTAATTTACATGTAATCTGAGCACAAAACAGTATCTAATGGCTAATGTTGCCAAATAAATGTTATCTGTGAGGAGGAGAGAGACAGGCGTGTTTGCTTTGCTGAATGACATACAGAAACTGAGTTAGCTCCAGGAGGAAATGTGAACAAGGACTGCACTGGGCACACATAGGTCATTGCCACTCATTCCAGTCTTCTTCTCCACATAGGCTAACAATATGAGACAGCAGACATATGCCTAAATGCCCACTGGGGTAGTCTGGACCTTCTTCCAAAAACATTATCAAATTTACTCTCCGAAGACAAAATATGCTCTGAAAAACCTAACATATCACACACATAGGAAAGTAACTTATCAGAAGATAGTTTCTTCACTAGGTCAATGTTGTATCACTTGTAGAATAATTGCTGCTGTTGTTCCTCCTTCATTTTTGAAGAGGACCAATGACATCATGAGGTGATGTCTTGACTTGCATATGAATTTGATTTAAGTGAGGCAGAGCTGAATAAAGTCATCAACCTCACTCTCCCTTCCTGAACTATTCAAAGTCCAGTGGCAGAACAAAGGTTATTTGTAGAACAATTTAAAAATGTATGTATATGTGTCCATGCATACATGCTTATACATGCATATAATATATGTATTGTTCCACTAGTAAGTTTCTGAAGGCATCATCTAATCATAAAATTAAAACTAAACATGACAGAGAATGAAGAGTCAACACAAGGAAAGACAAGATGTTTAATTTAGAAATGACAAAGTGGAAATGATATTGAAAACCTTAAAAAGCAAAACTCTTGCAATAATACGTAAAAGTTGCATAGTTTGCAAAGTACAGTGAGCACATAAAAGTATCAAGGAGCACCGAACTGATCTAGGAAATCAAATGCATGAAGAACATCACTTAAATGCTATGGAAACTTTTTTTCAAAACTAGACAAACATAACGCAGTCCTGCCCTTCCAGAAATGGATCAGGGATGAACTTGTCTTCAGATCTCTCCAATTCTCCCTTAGTTTAAAATCTCAGCACTGTTAATTACTACTTATGTGACCTTAGACAAGCTAGTTAACCTCTTGTGACACCAGTTTCCAAAATGAGAGAGCTGACTTGCAAAGATCCCTTTCAGTTCTACAGCTAATTCCATGATCGGTTCTATGCTTGCAGAATGCTGTCAGCAATGTCTTTGGTCTTGGACTTGACTTGAGGCAGTGTGGTGCAATGGAAAGACACTGGATTTGAAGTGAGAGGGCATGGGTTCGAATCATGACTGCCATTTTAAATCTGTGTGAGCTTGGGCAAGTGATTTAACTTTTGTGATCCTTAATCTCCTTATTGGTAAAATGATGAGGCTAGATTAGAAGATTTCCATGATTTCTTCTACCTCCAAGTTGAAGATCTTCCTGTTCTTCCTTTCCCTCTACTAATTCACCTCCCATTGCTCCTAAAACCAAGATACTGTCATCACCACTTCCCTTGTCATAGTTAATGTAGAAGCAGCCACCCATGTGGATTCCTAGACATGGGCATCTAAGTGAAGATGGTGCAGAGTAACAATAAGTGGTGTTTGATGACTCCCACCCTCCATCCCAGACTTCCAGATGACTGAAGAGTCTACATCACATATAACTTCATTTTGCTGTCAAAGGACAGAATATAAATGAGACTCGAGTGTCTTAGGCAGAATTAGTCTTCTACAAAGTTCTCAACTCAATGGATAGAAATTTTTTAAAATCTGTGAATGTCCTACAATTGTTCCACCAATTTAGTGACTCTCTTCACAATTAAAGCCTTACTATTAAGGTAGAGAATGCTGGAAGATGGCAGACTACTGTCCACCGCTGCTCTACAGTAAGAGCAAGCCTATTAATGATAAAGAATAGAGTGCCTAGATACGTGGAAGTGATCAAGGGGAGAATATGCTGATGTATTTGGCAACAGTGGATTTTGGAGTCCATAATTTTCCACTTGGGAAGAAAGAGTAAACAACAATAATAATAATGGCAATCATAACAACAAAAACTAGCATTTAACATGGTATTTTAAGGGTTTGCAAAGCAGTTAAATAATATCATCTCATTTTATTCTCACAATTCTGAGAGGTAGGTGCTATTATTGTCCCATTTCACATATGAACAAAGTGAGGCAGATGGAAGGTAAATGATTTTCCCAGGATCGTAGAACTAGTAAGTGTCTGAGGCTGAATTTGAACTCAGGTTTTCCTGATTCTAGGATTTCCATTGTCATTTCCCCCCCCTCCCACAGGTATAAGTGAAGTAAACGTGGAATCAGACTAGACAGTGAATGTTTATATGTGTTTGTCCAGGTCACTAAGGAACAGCATATAATCATTGGCAATCCCCCAATGCTTATTCAATACAAGAAGTTGTTATTAATTTCTCATTTTGTACCAGGCACTGTACCACATGCCAGAGACACAGACACAAAAACAAAAGCCCTGCCTTCCAGGAATTTACACTTTGCTGGCAAGAAGACAAAACATGTACAACTGTAAGGAGCGACTGTATACAAAGCAATGAAAACTAATTTCAGTAAGGAGATTGCTAATGACTGGTGGGACCAGAAAAGACCTAATGTAGGAGGTGGTATTCAAACTGCTCTGAAGGAAGCTAAGGATTCTAGGAGGTAGTGATGAGGAGAAAGTACACTCTAGATGAAAATACTAAACATCTTCCAGTAATTCCATCTACAAAATGCATTTAGATGCAAGGAATTTTAGGGGAAAGTTTTAAAATTAATTATAAGCTTAATCATACCCAGAGGGCAGAAATAAAAAAAAAAAAGAAGGAAAGAAAACCTAGTTAGAAATATAATAGATGCAAGGCTATTCGTATCTTGAAATTATCCCCATTTAGACATAATTTAATCAACTTGAAAATAAATGCTCTTTTATTTTTCTCCCATTAATGAGCAGGCTCAGTTGGATGCGGCATGTAAAAAGCATAAGCTTCAATGAGATGAAAGTACTTTAACTCAGCATTTTTAAATTTTCACGACTTGAAATAAGAGCATCGTTAGACAAATTGGGAGTTAGTGAAAGGCTGCATGATGTAATAGAATACAGAACATGGGGTCGTAAGACCTTGATTTGAGTCTGAACTCCAAGACATAATCACTGTGTGAGTCTCTTAACCTCTCTGAGTCTCAGTTTCCTCATCTGCAAAATGGGGATAATAATTCAGGTTAGGGTAGTATTTCCTCTTAAAAAAGAAAGTAAAGGGGCTGAAGGAATGCCTCTGAAGACTCCAGTCAAAATGAAGTTATGTCTGATTTAGCCTCTTCAGGCATCTGGAAGCCTGGGATGAAGGGTGGGAAGACAAGGAAATGTTCCTTAAAAAAGAAAAACCCTGGGAGAGGAGTTTCTAGGATTGCCTACTAGTTCTAATCCATTTTGTAAGGTCATTATATGGAAAGCATTTGATAAACTGTGATATATTGTAAAATTACAATTATATAATGCTTTTCCATTCATTCATATAACTAGGAGTTATTCTTTTTATTAAAACAGATCTAAGGGGGCAGCTAGGTGGAGCAGTAAATAGAACACCAGCCCTGGAGTCAGGAGGACCTGAGTTCAAATATGGCCTCAGACACTTAACACTTACTAGCTGTGTGACCTTGGGCAAGTCACTGAACCGCAACTGCCTTCAAAAAAAAGGAAAAAAAACCAGATCTAAGTCAATCAATCAATAAACATTTATTAAGCACTGACTATATGCTAGGCACTGTGCTAGATAATAGGGATAACATATCCAAAGAATGAAACAATCTTTACTTTCAAGGAACTCACATTCTAGACTAAAAATAGGGAAATTTATTCTAACTTCCATTGACTCTTTGGTGCATATCTGGTATCTTATATAAATTAATTATATAAATTATATAATAAATATAATAATAAATAAATTATACAAATATATATAAATTCTATAAATGATATGATCAATAAAGAAATCATATAATATATAATATATATTATATTATATATATAAATAAAAATTATATAATAAATAAACAAAAAATATATAAAATAATCTTATATAAATTAATTATATAAATTAAACTCATTCTGTTTGCAGATAAAAATTGAAGCTAAGAAAGCTTAAATAATTTTCCCAAATGCTGAACAATAAGTTCATAGCTGAGTTGGGATCAGAATCAAGGTCTTCTGCTCTCTAGTCCATCCATCTTTTCACTAGAGCACATTCTTCTTTAAACAATTAAAGGGATAAGAAAAGACAAAAAGTATATAGAAATAGGCTCTTTAAGAGAACTGAGATAATACTGAAATTTTAAGTTATTTCTCTATAGTCAAAATAACTGAATACAGAACAAATTAAGAAGTACAATTCCTTTCAGATAGTATCCTTAACGACTTGCGATGCCCTAGTTGTGTTAAATGAGAAGATCATCAGTACTTAAGACATCCAAAGAGACAATGTCCTTGGCTGTTTGGCTGTTCCAGCCCATTCATTTAGCTGCCAACCCATGACTAAATATCACCTGGGCACAAGAAAATGGCCTGGGTAAGTAAATGGTCTTCCTATTCAATACACTTAGATTTGAATCTTGAGATGATCTTTCTTCAAGCCATTGGCCTGAAGAAATTTCAAATACTAGAACTGGTGTACCTCTTCATGTTAAAAGAATTACTCAGGAAACATGATTAAAAAATTACTCAAGAACTACTGCGTACATTTACAAAGTGCTTTAAAGCTGGCAAAGTTCTTTCCTCAGAACAATCTGTGAGGTAGGTTTTATTTGTTATTTACTTTTGGCAGATGAAAAAAACTGAGGCTTGGAAAAGTTAGAAAACTTTTCTGAAATTATACTGCTAGTAGTTTTATGAGGCAGGATTTAAACCCAGGTTTTCATTCTCTGTGTCTTAACCTCCAGCCACTATTGGTTGGTCATTGCTTCTCATTTACAAATTGGTAAATAAACATTTGCTACAAGGATAATAGTAGAAATAGAAAATAAATATAAGCAAGCTACTGATAAATCAATAAATGAAAGCTCTTCATCAGATTATGGAAGAATATTTATGTTTAGCATAAGGGGATGGGTACACACTATCTTATAAAACTTCCCTTTAGGTTGCTGTCACAAAGAGGTCACTGAATTAGTTGGATCCTGGGTATGATATGGAGCAGTAATATTTATTCCACACACATACATATATGGATATATACATATATATGTACACATATAAACATGTATATATATATGTATACACACACACATACATATATGTGTAGATGAAAAAGTCGCATCTTCTACCTGATCTTCACTTGGGAGTTCTGCAAGAATCTCAGGCTTCTAAGCCTAGTTAGACATCCTGGCACATCAAAAATATGGTTAGCAGTGGCTATTATTTGTAGCTTATTGTTACAATACAAAATTCCAGAAAATTCATGAATTTTTGGATATATACATACATACAAACTTGTATATAGGTATACACACATATTTATGCACACACACATATGCATGGATATATATATGGATTTTCCTTGATAATTCAAGAAGACATTATTTCATTGATGTGGAGATGCCCTCCATTGACCCAGATCATAACCCCTTCTAGAAAGTATTAGTAAATGGTCTTGAGTTGCTATAGGAAAAAAAAAATTAAAAATCATCAACTAGCTTTCAACTTTTTGCTGCTTAAGCTAATCTAAACTTAACTACTTTGAATAACAGATGATAAATCATCACGTTCTTCTCTCATCCTCAGGCTTATCCACATAGCCTTTCCAGGCTGGCCCTATCAGAACCTCCATTATAACAAAGATATAAGAAAACAAAGAAATAAAACTTGAACTTTATGAATTTTAGAGGAAAAGATTATTGCCTCTTTGGGCAAAAACAAAATCAAATACCATTAAGATGAAGTTGTTGCTATCCTCTAGAGCCAATAAGAATTTGGGGAATGTGGTGATTGTGTGAGGGTTGGGGAGGGGAAGTATTTTTCCTTTCCTGTGAAAGTCTCATGTGGAATTTCCAGCTCCAGCTCTTTGTTTTTGGTGTGGTTGCCTCCTAATCATGAGACATGCCATCAAGCCTTTACCTCTGCAACTGCCCCTCTCAAAACAAACACATAAGGTTGAAAGGAATCCATATTTGCACTTGGGAGATGCATACTTTCTTTTCTCAGCTCTAAAATGGAATGTCCTGCTTTTCAATTACTGTTTTTGTTTTGTATTGCCAAAGTTCATATCTTTCACTCTTCAATTTATGACTGTTTTAGATTTTAGATGCATCATATTCCCAATAAATAAATTTGATTACTCCAAGACTGACTCCATCCTGTTTTCCACATTTGTGTTATTCAACTTAATATGGAAATTGCCCTGGATGCACACTAATCTGCTCCAACCACATTGATAATATGATAAATCATTCTGGACACTATGTCTGAAGAAAAATGTTAATTAATTATAGGGTATCCAGAATATAATGAAGTGACAAGGATTGTAAAGGACCTCAAGATCATGCCATAAGAAAATATGGTAAAGAAATAGAGGATATTTAGCATGAAAAAGCTGACTTGGAGGGAACATGGTAACTGTACTGAAAGGCTACAGAAGGGAACTAAGAGTAGAGTACTATTTGGTTCAAGGAGACAGAACTAAAAGTAATGGGCTGAATTTTTCAAGAGGCAAATTCAGGCTTTAAACTATTCCAAATCAGGAAGTAGTGGCTTTCCCCTACATATATCTTTAAGTGAAAGTTGGATAATCTCTTGTTGGAGACAATGTAGAAAGGGATGCATTTTTTTTTCAATTAAAGGAACAGATGGTCTCTTCCAAATAAATATGGGGCAAAAAATCTACTAAGGCATGGAGGGGTTCCTATGCTAGGGGTTCCCTATGCTAGGGAACTCATGACTCTTTTGAAGTATTCAAGTATGCTCTTGCTAAGAAGGGAGAGGATTGTGTAAAATGAACAGTGGATTTTAGAAAGATTTCCATGAGAAATAGCTGACAAAAACTTAAATTTAAAGGTAAAAACTGATTTGAGGGGGAGATTCATTTATGCGGAATAGCTCATTCCCCAGAAAAGTCAGATAAATGCTGACAGTGCTCTCTTAATGACAGTTGACACTTATTTACTTCTCAGATATTCAGGATGCTCTCTTCTCTGTAATGGTCAGACAGAAAGAGCTGAAATTTTTATCATCAGTTATTAATAGGGACATTTGATTAAGAAAAGATTAATGATGACATTTTATCTATACAATTTTTCAGAACAGATCAAGTGACCATATTCCCCAAATTGCTTTACAAAGAATGGTTATTTTATTAATCCCCCCCAAATCATTCAAGCATTGTTCTCTGAAATATATTGTTAAAGATCTATACAAGACATACTTTAAATATAATCTGCAAATTTCCACCTGCTCAATTTTATTTCCCAAAGATTATATGCATTTGCATGAAGACTGGATACAGCAACCAATTTTTATATACAAGCATCAATTTGATTACAGAATTTCCCCATTTTATGCATTGTTCTCCAGGCATATTGAAGGAATTGCTTTGGGAAATATGGTTATGCTCAAAGAATACAAGTAGAAAAATAGAATTAATTGGAAAATCAATCAGGCAACAAGTATTTGATTTTATAAAGAAAATTTAGTTTCTCTTAGGAGAGTATGTCTAGACAACACCAAAATAACTGTTCAATTTGGAAAATTTAGTTCCTGAAAAATCAATTAATTTGGTAAAATAATCAGTTAAACCAATTGTTTAGTTTCAGGGAAAAAATAACTTCAATACATTTTTCTATGTAATATTTAAAGGTAGTATAGTGTAGTAGATAGAGAGTAGATCTGGTAATAGAAAGGGGTCCAGTCTTGTTTCTTGCACATTCAAGTTGTGTAAATACAGACAACTCATTTACCCATTCAGTGATGTGGGAAGCTCTTTAAGAGTCAAAGTTACAGATAGCTGATGATCAGTGTAAGTTAAAGTTATTTCCACATGATGCTCTTTTCACTCTGATAAAATCACAACACTGCTTTTTTATTCCAGGTAAACAATCTTAGAGTTGAAATTCAAGGTTATCTAGTCAAACCTGCAGAAATCTCCCTCCACAACATTCTTGTCCTGTCGCTTTCTTAGCCAATTCTATCTGACAACCGTCAATGAGAGGGCACCATCCCTAAAGACAAACTCATTTCATGGTGGAGATATAGAGTACCTAAATACTTAGAACAAATTTTCTTAAAAAGAATCAAGTTCTCTCTTTGAAGATTCCACCTATTTTTCTAAGAAAAGAAAGCAGAATTACTTTTCTATAGGAAACTCTTTTTATAATGAAGACAACAGTCAGTTCATAACTAAATCTTCACTTCTTCAGATTAAAGATTCTCATAAAGAAATTTTAAAGATATTTCTCATAGAAAGGAAAAAAATCTTCTTTTTTGACACTAAAATTAGACAAGTAAAATTTAAAAACTGGACTTCACTCTCAAAAAATATGAATTTTAAATGCTGTCTTAACTATTGCCAGCAGTGGTTCCCAGTATTGTCTGCATGTTTTCTTTAGCACTGAAAAAAAAACATCATCTGACCATAGAAGTATTCATTATTCTAGTATATCAAGAATGAAGTCTGCCAAGATCTTTGTATAATGAACACATGTGTACTTTCCCTTACAAATGTAATAGATAAGTACCTAGGAACCGTGGTGACAGGTGCTATGTAAATACACAGATGGGGAAACTGAAGGACTTCATTAACGCCATGTAATCTCACTAATGGGCTGTATCTTTATGGTAGACTGTTTCTTCAGGGATGAAAACAGAAAAAATAATGATTTTGTAGGGCTGTAGGTTGGAACTGAATTTCTTTAGGCCTTTGAAAGAACCAGCACAACTGCTTTTTGAATTAAAGCCCTTGCTTGGAATGTAGTGTGATAGGAAGTCAGAATTAATTGCTGAATCTTCTGAGTTTGTATAGGACAATAGCATCAGGCATCTCTATTTACAATGTTTGTGCCCATAAATTCAACTGACCAAGAAACACTTATTAAACATCTTTTATGTGTCAGGAACTGCATCTGGCATCAGAAGCACAAAGAATAAAAAAAAAGAAACAATTTCTACTCTCAAAGACAAAAAGTTACACATAGATATGAACACTAAGCTATATCTATATGGCACCTGTACAAATATATGAAGACAACAAAATAAATATAAAAAAATTAAATACAAAATAATTAGGGAGTAAAAACACTAACAATTGAGTGGCGGGAGGGAATATCAGGAAAGTCTTCCTCTCTAGAAGGTAATGCTTGAGCTGCGTCATGAAGCAAGAAGAATATTCTATGAGGTGGTTGACAGTGAAAAGGGACTGAATTCCAGGCATATGAGCCAGGAAATGGAGCACTGTGGATGAGGAAGAAAGGGAAGGTCAGTTTCACTAAGTGTAGAGCATAGGAAGGGGAAATAATCTTTTTTACAAAGTTAGAGAGATAGAGTGGGAACAGGCTGTCAAGGGCTTTAAAAGCTAAACAGAGGAGATAGAATGGAATGGCATGGGATGGTATGGGACGGGATGGGATAGGATGATAATTCAAGATGCAATAGGGAGCCACTGGAGTCTACTGAATAGGGGCATGATAAGGTCAGATTTGTGGTTAAGGAAAGTCATTTTGACATCTGTATGGAGGATGGATTATGGAGAAGAGACTTGAGGCAGGAAGACCAATTAAGAGGTTGTTGTGATAATCCAGGCAAGAGTTATTGAAGAGAAGGTCTAAGATGGTGGTTCAATAAGGAGAGGAGAGCTGCCAGATGAAAGAATGTGAAGGTAGAAATAGCAAGAATTGGCAAATGGCTGGAAATGTGTGGTGAGGGAATGTGAAGAGTCAAGGATAAATCTGAGCTTATGAACCTGGGAGACTGGAAGAATGGTAGTGCCTTTCAGAGAAATAGGGAAATTTGATAGGGAGAAAGGTAGTAAAGGAGGGAGGGAAGGATGGAGAGATAATGAATTCTGTTTTGGACAAATTGATTTTGAGATATTTCTGAGATATCCAGTTTAACTTGTCCAATATCTACTTGGTAATTCTGGCCTAAAGCTTGATCTTGGTCTAGTTTCATGAATCTGGCATTATCTACATTCAGAAGATTAAATTCATGGGGGTTGATGATGATACAAAGAAAGAATATAGGGAAAAAAGAGAGTTCAGAATAGAACTTTGGGGAACTCCCACAATGAGAGTGTGAATAAAGACACAAATATCATACAAAGAGTTTTCATAACACTTTGGTCAACATCTTACAGTTCCTTGAGATAATATGCATCTCATAATATGTGCTTTGCACAGTACCTGGCATATAGATGTTTTTTTAATAAATGCTTTTTTCACACACATCATGCCTCTCCCCCAATATGGAATGCATGTTGCCAAGAATTATGAATTATGAATGTAACAAAGCAGTGAGGGTTAGAGGTACAAGTTGAGGAGTGGCCCACTGAACTAACTATATTATTTAACTCTGTATGTCCTATTTTCACTTTTAAATTTGATAAGTGAACATAATAAGAGGTAGCAACAGTCAGTTCTACCATGGTATAGAAGGGACTTTGGGAAGATGGACAAATGGACAGATGGACCAATGTGGAACAGTGCTTAGAATCCTGGACTGCGTATGAGGAATACCTACGTAGCAAAAATCCTGCTTCAGACACTAGTTGTGTGACCCTGAGATGGTCATTCAACATTTCTCAGTCTTCATTTACTCATCTGAAAAGTGGGGATATTAGTAACACCCACCTCACAGGATTGTAAGGATCCAATAATATGTTATGTATAAAGCGCTTTGCAAACTTTAAAGTAGTATGGAAACATTATTGTTACTGACTTTATATGATTCAGGTAACCAGATTTTATTCTTTTCACTCTGTTTTCTTTATATGTTTCATATGCTTAATTACATCTTTCTAAGTTTCTCTGAATTCTTCATATTTTTCTTTCTTTTTGACACAGTAATACTCTATTTTGCCCCCATAGGATAATTTATTCAGTCATTCCCTCATTACTTACATATATTTTGTTTCCAACTTTTTGCCACTCTACTATTCTGAACGTTTTTGCACATAGGTGCTTTTCTTGTGATCCCTAATCTCCTTAGGTTATAAATAAAACTTCAGTAGCTAGATGGTTTAATGGATAGAGTGCCAGGCCTGCAGCCAGGGAGACTCATCTTCTTGAGTTCAAATCCAGCTTCAGACACTTTCTAGGTGTGTGACCCTGGGCAAGTCACTTAACCCTGTGTGCCTCAGTTTCATTGCCTATAAAATGAACTGGAGATGGAAATGACAATCCAGTATCTTTGCCAAGAAAATCCCAAGTGGAATCATGAAGATTTAGATACAACTAAAAATGACTTAGTAACAAAGGATCTACCTCAAAGGATAATTGTGAGGAACAAATGAAATAACGTATTTAAAGCACTTTTATTATACTTAGAGTACTATTTGAATGTCTGACTATATAACCTTGGGCAAATCACTTGTCATGTTGGTGCCTTAGACAATGCTCTGTGGCTACCAAGCTGCAAAGAAGCTGCCTGTGTACAACAATGGCATGAGTTTCTTCATTCAAGGAGTTCTCTACAACAAAGACATTATAAATCTAGTGCCTCTACTATTTTATCTTGTGAGGTAACCTCTCTCCCAAGTTGTCATTAAGATCAAAGGAGATAAGGCACACAAGGGGCTTTAGAAACATGTAATGTGCTATGTAAACATGAGTTCATATTAATAGAATACAAAGAAATAGGTGAAAAATAGGAAAGGGATTTTAATAAAAAAGTTATGCCTGGAAGCCAGCAATTTTGTGAAATGTTTGTACTCCTTTTTGTATGTCAGCAATATCTTCTTCAACCACTAAAAATAGTTGCCATTACTTGGGAAGAGAGGAAAAGAAGCTGCCTGTCAAAGATTCATTCTTTGATCTGGTTTGTATTCTGAGGTAAAACATCATATTGTTCAAACAGAGGAGCAGGCAAGTTATAAGTTCACCTTCTATCGCAAAATCAATGGATTGGTAACTGATACTCATGAGAAAGGACAAATAAAGAGATCCAGAATTATTCTTAGATTTTTTTTTAAGCAGTAACAATGACAATTATATGTGTTTAAATTTCATGAGATAACATGGAAGACACTTTCCTACCACATCAACCATACCACGTTTTTAAATGTATTACAGAATTAAAAACAAACATGTTTAGAATACACTGAAGCAATTTTAGCCCATTATCAAAACAAAAGGCCTTGAAAGGAGTTTCTGAATGTCATCGAAAAGTGTTGAGCATTCACAACTTGGGAATAGATGAAACAACCTGAGATGCTTAAGAACATTTTTTTTAAAAATATTTTTGTTTAAAGTTTTGCGTTCCAAATTCTTTCCTTCCCTCCTCCCTGAGATGGTAAGCAATCAGATATAGGTTATACACGTGCAATTACGTAAATCATTTCCATATTAATTATTTTGTTACAAGAAGACATGAATAAAAGAAAAACTGAAAGAAAGAAAGTGAAAAATAGCACGTTTCATTCTGTATTCAATCAGCATCAATATTTTTTCTGTAGTCCTTTGAGATTGTCTTAGATCACTCTATTGTTGAGGAGAGCTGTCATTCATAGTCCACTGAACAACATTGCTGTTATTGTTTACAATGTTCTCCTGGTTCTCTTCGCTTCACTATACATCAGTTCATGTAAGTCCAGATTTTTCTGAAATTATCCTGCTTGTCATTTCTTACAGTACAATAATATTCCATTACAATCACATACCACAGCTTACCTAGCCATTCTCCAATTGATGGCCATTCCTTTGATTTCCAATTCTTAGTCACCACAAAAAGAACTGTGATAAATATTTTTGTACAAATAGGTCCTTTTCTTTTTCTTTTTGATGTCTTTGGGACATAGAACTAGCAGTAGTATTGCTGGATCAAAGAGAATGCATAGTTTTATAGCCCTTTGGGCATAGTTCCCAATTGCTCTCCAGAATGGCCGCATTAGTTCACAACTCTACCAAATGTGCATTAGTGTCCCAGGGTTCCCACATTTTCCATTTTTTGTCACATTAGCCACTCTAATAGTTATGAGGTGGTACCTGAGATACTTTTAGCTCTTAATCTTGGAGAACAGATATATCTGGGGCTCAGGGTTTAAAGGGAGGGGGGCAAAGGACACTAATAACAATTTATGCCTTTTTCTCCAACAGTGAGAGGACCAATAAAAGAAGCTCTGAATTATTTAAATTCACTGGCAGAAGGCATAAACCTTAAGAGCAAAGGTATTTTCAATTACCTTATTCTTACGCATTTTGGAAAATATATTGATATGAGGCATTTTCAGTAGTTTAATGGTAACACTATTTTCTCATTAAGTGAATACTGTAAGCAGGAGAAATAAAGATTTCCTTAATTAAGTGTACAGTGAATACCATAAACATTAATTGAATACTTTCTTCTCATGCATATGTTTTGTCACTAGGAAATGTTGATCATGTCATGTTCTATACTGCATTTAAATGATCTAACACTGTAACAAATGAGGGGAAGAGGCAACGAGAGAGACAGAGGAAGAGAGAGAAAGAGAAAGAGAAAGAGAGAGAAAGAGAGAGAGAAAGAGAGAGAGAGACAGAGAGAGAGAGAGAGAGAGAGAGAGAGAGAGAGAGAGAGAGAGAAACAGAGAGAAAGACAGACACAAAGAGTGTCAGCCTGGTATAGTGGATAGAGGTTGTACCTTATTTAGAGTTAGGAAGACCTAGGCTTGAGTCTGTCACACATTGTCCATTCTTAGCCCAGCCAAGTCACATACACTCAGTATACCAGGTGCTAAGATGGTAAGTTATAGAATAGTTGCTAATTTGTGTAAGGTATATAATAATTATCAAATAATTAATAATTAATAATATGATTAGTAAAAAAAAGCTACATTTATATAGGGCTTCAAGGTTTGCAATGTACTTTACAAATATGATCTCATTTTATTCTTACACCAATTCTGAAAGGCTGGTGTTATTATTATTTGCATTTTATGAATGAGGTCACTGAAGTAGAGAGAAGTTAACTGACTTGCCCAAGGTCACACAGCTAATAAGTGGCTGGGACTGGATTTGAACTCAGGTCTTTCACTCTCCAAGTTGAGTGTTCTATCCATTGTACCACCTAACTTGCTGTCTAGTGGTAAAGAAGTAAATGGTAAAGGATGTTTTCTCATTGGGAATTCCCTATATCAATGAAATTATAGGTCTGGATAAAAAAAAATTCTTAAGAGACTATATTAACATTTTAATGGAAACCCAGCCTTCTCTAGTTCCCTGAGGCATTAGTAAATGACCTTTAGATTTTGAAGAGATAAATGCACCCTTGCCATTTCAAGCTGGCAGAATAAAAAGAAAAAGTCTATATATTAACCTCTCCCCCCTACCAACATTATGAGTAATCCACAGCAGACTTAGTGAATGCAGAAATAATAAACATCTACAGACTTCACACCCATCAAACTCCTTTTTACTAATAGTTATCCATAGAAGTTGCTCCCTAGGTTTCATAATTTTGCTCATCATGTTCTCTAATTTTTCCGGAGAGACAAATCAAATAACTGCTTGATTGATATACACCTCCTACACCTGGCTGGTTTTCACATTAGCAACTGCTTTGATACAGCATCACATGATAATACTTATTCTTTCATATAAATTATTCAAGAACTCTCTACAGTACGGCACAGGTTAGTTTGTGGAGATTTAGCTAGATCTACTCAAAGGCTATTCTGGGACACTGTCAAACATATCCAAGTATGCAGATTTGGGTGAGGAAGGAAATTCACCATCAAAATATAATTATATTTTGATGGTGAATTAATATATATATTAATATAATACCTTCAATGCTTTTTAGTGGTATCCGTTTGCCAGGAGCCTATCCATCAGATATTCAGTTTTCTTTTGCCCATCTTTAAAATGGAACTTTGAACCTTTGCAAATATTTGATGGACTGAGACTAACAATTCACTTAGTTCCAAAACTCTGATTTTTTACAGGAATCATCAGCTATTTAAAATTACCTAACCTGAAGATTTTTCTTTGTTAATGAAGATATATTTACTTACAAATTTATGTCCACAATATACATTTATATATGGACATATATCTATAATATATGAATGTAACACCTTATATAGATTAGGGATATATGCTGTACGTGTATAAGAGTGTGTCATCATGTATATATTAGTTAAATTCCCATGTATTTTTGGACAGGGAATCAACATTCATTTATTCATCCAAAATGTTTCTAATTCTTGCCCCTAAATCACAAAGACAAGAAATGTGAATTTTGATTAAAAATAATACTAGGAACAACAACTCGTCAAGCTGGAAAGTGGTCATTCATGAAACACCCAAAGGATTTGTTCTTTGCCTTGTACTATTTAACATTCCCTAGGAAAAACAACATAGATGTCATGCTCTTCACATTTGTAGGTGCCACAAAATTGTGAGGGATACCTAATTAAAGTCAATACAAGTTTATATAGAGGCTTACTAGTTTATATAGAGGCTTCTTACACCTTTGCTTAGAAGAAGTGATTTGGAAATATATTATAGATAATATAATTTATAAGATAGAATTTAAAGAGGCTTAATAGATAAATTATTGCTGAGGACTAGAGGAGTAAGATCAAGTAGTAACTTTCATAGTAAGCAGAAGTTTTGGGAGGGCAGGTGAAAGAGTGTCAAGTCAACCCACCTCCACAGTCTCAAATATCATGTTAGAGTTGGAAAGCTTTTCAGGGTCATATAGTATCATGTTTGGATTTTACAGAGGAAGAAACTGAGACTTCAGAGAGGGGAAGTGACTGGTTCTCGATCATCAATGAAGGCTCATTCAACTCTTGCTGGAATTTAGGCTGAATTGATTTGGAATCCAATTGAATCTGGGCCTGCCAGATTCAAAGACTGTCAAAACAAAACAAAACAAAACAAAAAAGACTTCAAGGGACATCTTGGCAAGACTTCTCATTTTTCAGGGGAGGAATCAGAGACTCAGAATTATTGTTAAAGTATGGGCTTGAACCTAGTTCTCTTGACTCCCAGAGCAACATGCTTCCAGTAAAATTACTGAAATTTGTCCTTTCTTGAGGATACTGACCCTTCTAAAACAATAGACCCTGGTCTTATGGGGTTCAATGAATGAATGAAAAAACATTTATAAGTGCTTACTAAGTTCAAAGTACTGTGCTAAGTATTGGGGATATTAAGAGAGAAAACAAGTAAGTTCCTTCTTTCAAGGAGCTCACATCTTCATGGGGGGGTGCAATAAATACAGAAAGTTTCAACTCTAAGTGAAATGGAAAAACCTCCTTCATTGTCTTTAGGGTTTAGCGGCAAAGCAGATGGTAATGCCTCTTATTTATTTTTACTTCCATTAATAAAATCCAGTTTCTTAAGGCAAAGCTTTTGAGCACGCCAAAAACTTTGGTGGTGAAAACTTTCTTTTCCAGGTCTTCAGTAGCTATGATTGCAATAGAGACAGAATCTGTCAAACCTGCAGAAGAAGTTGCAAGGTCACAGCTTCATAAAGGTTGATTCCCTGGATTATGACTGCTGAGGATAAAGTAGAAGCAGGGCTGGTGGTCCAGCTATGAGGAGGGCTCTTTGGTTCAGAGCGTCTGGGCTGCCTCCATTCACATCTGTAGGGAGGCCGTAGTTAATGTTAAGGCAATGGTTTAGCTTGTCTAAAATATGCTTCCTATCACTCTCACAGGTTCCTTGCTGCTTCAGTGAGACTGCTTTGCCATCAGTGTAGTAGCAGACTGGCAGTTGGTAGGGATAATTGGTGCCTTCTCCGCTGGAGTTCTTCACCTATATATCAGCTTTTAGAGCACGGGCTAGAAGCAGAAGTAGGCTTTTTTTGTTTGTTTGTTTGTTTTTGTTGGGGGTGGTGGTTGTTATTTCTTCGGATCTTGGGTTAACTTGTCCATTGATCTCAGTTGATCAGTGATGGGTATTGATGGTTATGGGAATTGTAGGTATATTTTTCACAGTAACTAACTTCTTGTTTGATGGACACCGGAGCCAGGCTGGAAGAAGGATCATTGATTTGTGGGACACTACTATCTCCAGGTCTTTTGAGCTCTGGGAATAGGCTGTCTAAAGTAGGGCTTGAGGAAACAATTCTAGGACTCTTAGAGTAACTCACTCATCTATCAGGGCATCCATAAGCTGAAGAAATTGAACCTTAGAAAATAATCAAATTAACTGTCCAATGTCACAAGGGTAGTTGAATTCAGATGCTCGAAATCCAAATGCACCATTTTTTCCATTGCACTATACTGCATCCTCATTTATTATCTCATTCCAAATTCCTCAGAAAGACCACTTAGGAAATGACATAAAAACTTTTTGCTTATAAGATATATGTGCCCTGTAAGATACAATGTGCCTACATGGGTTGTCTAATTCTATCAATGAGGCTCACAGAAAGTATGGATAGATATATGTCTAGAATCAGTTGCATTCCTCTCCAAGGGAGAATATAACTTTTGCTTTGAGGGTAACAAGAGAAGGACTGTGAATAAGTGCTTATTTCTTTCTTCATCTTTCTCCAAAGGGCTTATTAGGCTAGATTTATATTTATCTATCCCCATCCAGCAAGCTGCTGATCTGGGGGGTGGGGGGTACAATAGATTCAGAACAAAAGCTGTTTCCCTGATGGCTCCTGAAGGGAAGTATAGGCCTTTCGCTAAACCTTGTCAGTTCAAATCCTTTCTATTGAATGCTGTTTATACAAAAGACAGTCATCAATAGTAAATGGTGGATAAAAACCATTAATTCAAACAAAATAGTAAGCAGAAAATGGAGAAGGACTACAAAACATGTTATGCTAGAAACTACACCAGAGTGAATGAGATCCTCTGCATCTGCTGTCTTCATTAGAACAATGTAATGGCTGAGGCAACTCTGTTTTATTTTCCTATCCATGGTCAAAGCTCTGAGAAGCCTGACCTTTCTATAGGTGTGGGTTTTTTGTTTTTTGTTTTGCTTTTTAGAGGGGGGGGGGGAAGGGCAATTGGGGTCAAGTGACTTGCCCAAGGTCACACAGCTAGTAAGTGTTAAGTGTCTGAGGCAGGTCTTCCTGACTCCAAGGCTGGTATTTTATTCACTGTGCCACCTAGCTGCCCCTATAGGTGTGGTTTTATACATAGGTTTCCATTTTTACAGAACTAGAGTTGTTAAGATTTCTATTATGCCTTTGTTAACTACAACTGCTGCTGCTGCTGCTGCTGCTGCTGCTGCTGCTACTACTACTACTACTACTACTGCTACTACTACTACTACTACTACTACTACTACTACTACTACCACTACTTCTGCTTCTGCTTCTGCTTCTGCTTTCTCTTCTTCTTCATTTTATAGTTACTTGGAATTTAGAATTAAATAAAGCTAATAACTAACTTCTTTACCATACCCCAGGAAGCTCATTATTGGAGATAACCCTTCATCTTGCAAGATTTCATCAGTCTTGGTATTCTACCTCCTTACTACTCTCTGGCATTCTGATTGGAATGTAGGGCCATGAACTTCAAACCTCTATTTGAGGATAAATCTCAGCTAAGACATTTCCTGCTTTGCCCTATTCCCTGTAACTTCACCATGCCATCAGGCACTTCTCCCCCAGGGACTATCCTTTTTTGTATCTGTATACTGGGAACTTAAGCACAATGTCTGATGCATAGGAGGAGTTTAATAAATGTTTTTAAACTATTTACTGACTACTGGCTAATGTACAGTTGAGGCAACATAATGGATGGAAAACTGGCCTTGGAATAAGAAACCTGGGTTTAAGACTCACCTTTGTCACACACTAGCTATGTAAACCCAACGAAGTCTTTGGATTCTCAGCACTTTAGGCAATTCTCTCAGCCCAAGTTTCAAGGAAGATGCTTAATCTCTTTTGAGAGAGAGAATTCCTTCATCTCTGAATTCTCTATATCAATGAAATCACAGGTCCCATTCTTATCCCTAATATTCATTAACTATGATCATAGACAATGAGTTGGGACAAAAAACTTAGATGCCATCTAGCCTAACTGTATCATTTTATAGATTAAGAAACCAAGGCTCACAGAAGATGCTCAAGGTAACATAGGAAGTCAAAAGTTGGATTCAGCTGCAGATTTCTGGACTCTGTAACTAGTATTCTTTTACTTTTTTTTTCTTTTTTCACTAAACAGCCACCTTCACATGATGATGAAAAGATTTACAGTGGTGGTGGACACCATAGGCCATCTAGTACAACCATCTCATTTTAGAGATGAGGAAGCTAAGGTTCGGGGAAGGTGAATGCCTGGCCCAAGATCACACAAACAGAGGCACAATTTGAATATAGGTCTTCAGACATCAGAGTCAGTGCTGCTGTTTTTATTATGTTGTAAACAAACTGGTTTGCTAAGGCAGTTTATTAAAAAAAAAATCATTGGATTGCCAAGATCCTTTCAAATTCTTCTCCCAAATAATATAGAAATATATATACGTACTATATTCATATACATGTAATATATGTTCATGTATTTATGTAGGATAGCAACAGTAAACAATTTACTGATTAGTTAATATGAAAAGAATAGGTGAATTTTGTTCCTAAGCCACTGTAATAATTTAAGTGTGCTGAAGAAAATTAACTTAAGTAAAATGCCTTTGGAGACACATAGTGAACAGAAAGCTGGACTTAAGCCTAGAAAACCTGTTCTTCTTTTCATGTCCCTTTTTTGACACTTGTTTGCTATGTGATCCTGAGAAAGTCATCTGATCTCTCAAAGCAGTAGGCAATCGTCTAAGGCTGTAAGTTGTAGAAGAAGGGCTGACCTGCTTTGGTAGAGAGAGGAAGCAGCCTTAGCTAGAATTCCCTATACCAATGAAATTCATAGGTACAGTCCCTGTCTATCTCTATCCAAAAATCTCTTTAGTTGACAAATTTCACTGGTAACCAAAATTATTTATCATGAAACAATTACTGTCTTTAAAAGAAAAAAATGTTTTTATCCAACGCCTTATGTCAAGGTACTCAGAACTTTCATATTTTTCTTATAAAATTTCAATGGGCTCATGGCCATATGCCTTGTTAACACTATTCTCACTAGTCACTCTGTTTTCTTGCCTTTCAATTCCTCCCTCAGTCTTTCTATATTCCTTTTTCCATGAAGCTCTTACAATATTTATTGTGCCCACCTAAAAAGTAGAATGTGAAAAAAAAATCAGGTCAGGGGAACGGTTCTTTTATTTTTTTTTTAGGCCATTGTAAATAGGTGCTTATTTTTTCCCTCATCTGTCTCCAAAGGGCTTATTGGGCTAAATTTATATTTATCTACCCCCACCAAGCAATGTTGTTGTCCGGGGCCAGGGGTGGTGGTAGTGGGTACAATAGGTTGATAAAAAAGGATAAATAATAGAAGAAAGGAAAGAGTATAGAAGGGGATCAAAATGGAAGTGAAATCAGAAAATTATTTTATTAATAAATAAAGAAGACATTCTGTTAATGGTGAAAATCAGTCTCAGAAAGGAGAGTAAATTATTGTCAGTATCCGAACCAGAATGGTAATTAAATTCCAAGTGAAAGCTTGTTTTTACTACTGGGGATCTGTTGTCAGTTTCAGAAGAATTGTGATATTCTTGCTGAAATTATTTTGCTTCCAGCTAAACCTGAGGAAAATGCATCTGATTCCAGCCCTTTAACTCTGAGTGGAAGCCAACCTATTTGAACCTGATGGAGTTTAAGAAGTGCACATGGATTTTAACAGAAAGATTTCTCTCATATGCAATTAAAAAGGCAATTTATTTGTGAAAAGAATGATTCACGTTTTTTTCCCAAACAGGTAACATCAACACTTTCCTTGAGTAGCCCCATTATATTGCAAAGCTCTCCTTTTTGAGGCCATTCAAAGTCACAGTAGGTGGGGATGGGGAAGGGAATGATCTCCTGCCATGATAACCCAGCATGGTCCCTGAAAATGTGGCTTTTTAGCTTGCTAGTGGCAAGATTTCAAATGCAATGTTGCCATAATCTACCAATGGTTTGCACAAAAAACTTGATGTCAGACTACAGCTGGGGGTATAGTGTTCTATAATGAAGGGGAAAGACTTTCAGAACAAGAAAAAACAAATGGTGAGTTGTAGAAAGTTCACCAGTTGGTGCTAGAGTATAACAGATGGAAATGTAGAGATTTAGATAAGTTATGGAGAGGCAAATTCTGACATTAAAAAAAATACCACACACATTTTATCAGTGGCACCTTCTTAAGTATTGGATAAGGCTCTTGGATTTCCTTCAGGGGAAATCATTGGTTGGCTTTCAGAGAAGGGAAGCACGGCCAAAGTAATAGGCAGAGATAATGATTTTCATGGTGACAGTGTGGACAGACTGGAAAGGAATTATGCTGACTTCAGGAAATACATCAAAGAAACATGTATGATAATTGAGGAAGAAGTGATCACTGACTAAGGTGGTTGTGGTCAGGAGAGAGGTCAGATATAGGAGATGATGTGCAGGAATAAGTGGAAGAATTTTGGGACTGAGTCCAACTTTATGGGACCGAGATATTTCAAAGATTACTTTGAGGTACCTGGCTTGGAATATCAGAGGGATAATGGTGGTACCCTCTGTCATGGTACAGCTGGGCACAGGGGAGAGTAGTGAAAGGATGATGAGATGCTTTGTCTTTGTTCTGTTCAGCTTGAGTTGCTGCAATCTGGGATGCTTTGTAGAAAATATTACTCAATACTGAACTGGTAGCTTAAGTTTTCATTAAGCATTTGCTGTGAATACACTGATAAAAACTGAAGATGGAGGAATTGATATACAAAGGATCTTTGATAGAGAACTGGGGGGAATCTTGTCTTGGAGGTGATTTAGTCTAATTCCATAATTTTTCAGGTGAAGAAACACAAGCTTAGTGAGATTCAATGATATGTCCACAATTCCTGACATAAAAATGGAGGAACTCAGACTTTTACAATCTTTTTACCATTATGCCCCCTACGAGGTACTAGAGTTTGGTGAAAACAGTAAAAGGCTAAGGATATATGTGTGTGTTCAGACGTTTTTAGTCATGTCTGACTCTTTGTGACCCCATTAGGTGCTTTCTTGGCAAAGATACTGAAGTGGTTTTTTTCTTTCCTTCTCTAGCTCTTTGCACAGATGAAGAGACCGAGGCAAAAAGGGTTATGTGACCTGCCCAAAATCATACGGTTATTTAGTGTTAGGTCAAATTTAACTCAGGTTCAAGACATCTTCCTGATTTCAAACCCAGTGCCTTATACCTTATGCAACTATCTGAGACTCTAAAATACTGGTGGATCACAAATCTGCATTGGAAGGAGGAACTGTTTTATCATGAGTTCCCTATACTGAAACTCACCAGGATAAAAAAAAAATTGCTAATATTTTTAGTACAGTGCAGTTGTATCATTTTGGTGGTGAATACAAAAAAGTTTTGGCTGAGCAAGTGCTAATCTGTGACTTTAAAGTAAGGGATATTATGATATAATTTTAGCTATATATACATATATATGTATATATAATTATTGCATCAAATATTGAGTTTCCTAAGGTACTCAAAATTACACATGTCAGAAAAAAAGTAAGGAAAGAGCCAAAACTGTTAAGATGAAGAGGAGTCTAAGTGCCATATTAAGAGTAAGCAATAGGTCATGGGATGAAAAACTGCACAGGCATGAAGAAGAGAAATCAACTAAGTTCTTTGAATTCTGCAATGAGGAAATCTTCAGCATTGCTATGAAATGGAATGTGAGGAGCAAATGCAAGAGTGAACAAGGTCAATTTTTGAAGAAAGTCATAGTATAAATAAAAACTCTGCTCCTGGGTCTGCACTGTCTACTGTGTCACCCAGTGGCCCCAACGTTGGTTTCTTAAATATTGACACATCTCAGCTCCTGCAGGCAATCAATGGTTAAAAAATATTTTAACCATTTCAGTATTTTGATTATTTTTTTCCTCCACCATGGCCCTACTTAAGTTAGGTTCACACTCTTTTTAGCATCCTTTTATATGTTGTCTTCACCCATTATAATGTGACCTCTTTGAGGGAGGGACTGACTTCATTTTCACTCATTTTTGTATTCTCAGCATTTACTAAATGCTTAATAAGTGCTTGTTGACTTGACTTGAAATACAACATAATATGAGTAGTGGTGTGTTTTTAAATGAGAGAATAAAATACTAGACAGGATTAAGTTTTGGATGCAAGTAGAGGGCTTACCTAGAAAACAGACATCACATTGCTTTCTAGGACAACACAGGACATAGTACGGCCAGAGAAAAACATGACATGGCTGCTGGCAGGAACTCCTTTCCAGTGTCCTTTAATGGCTCGCTACATTCAGTCCTTTTAATCTCTCTCTAATATGATGACATGCACTTAAAACTATCTCCCTAACCTCTCACCAAGCTATCTTTTGGTCAGTTAAAACAATTCTTGACAATGTACCTGCTCTACAAACGCTTGTCTGATGAGTTAGAGAAGTGATAGGTTCTTTGTTCCCTAAGTACCATTGTGGAGATTTTGTCCTAATTACTTGTTGATGCTTTTTTTACCCTGAATATGCATTCACCCTGGACCCGGATAAGATGGTAATAGCTTTTGTCCATTTAGCTACTGGTATAATATTCTTATTCATCTGTTTGTCTTCTATATGCATACTTTATCTCAGGTTATCTGATTTCAATTTTGATCTCCTAGAGGTGAGGTGATAGTAGTTCTCATTCCCACTTTCTAATGCAGTAAAACATAATTAGTTTGCTTTCTGATTGTAATGATTATAATGGATGAAAATAAAATAATGGAAAGGTGTGATCATCAAGGAATGAAAACCAGTACAAGAAAGAAAAAGACAGTCAATGTCTTTACAGCCAAGAACATTGTGTAACAGAGCAGAGGATAAAGAAAGGGGAAATGCATGTCATTAATAGAGTAGTTTATGAAACTAAAAAAAAAGTGCTGATGACAACAGACAGCAACAAAGAACCGAAATACATAGGGGATGTTTGGAAAACGTTTTTTTTTCATTTGTAAATAATTGATAACGTAAGCAGAATTTGGAAGCACTGTTATTCTCTTATATATTTTAAATTCCTATGTATGATAATCTTTCCATCTTTTAAAAAGGCCCTTCCATCAAATGAAATTTGCTCACAACTGAGAAAACAAAAGACAGTCCTTTTCAGCTTGGTACAGCCTGTCAGTTTGAGTGGTGCCTGAACTTTTCAAAATGATTACACAATCCTACATATCCCTATATGTATCCCATGAAAAGGGATATAGTAACATCCTTGAAAACAAGTTGGAGGCAATTTTGTGTTTCCTTCTTTAAGCATCTCACTCTCATTATTCTCTACCCCAAGGATAAGTTTACACATTATTATATTTTCATATTTTATGCCATAGACTTTGCTTTGATTGCCATTTTTTTCATATTTGTACTTCAGAAAAATAAATGCAAAGTTTATCTATAGCAGTGCCCCTAAAATAAATAAGCAAACTTGAAAACAAATGATGAAAATTTGCCAAAGCAAGATGCATCTTACTGTCCTGGTGTTAACCAAATGGAACCCACTGAAACCATTTATTCTAAGTGCTCCTGGGCTTCAAATCCATCCACATATGGTACTGCTGAACTAACCCAATTTGTACTGACACATGCAGGTATCTTTAGGTAGGTCAATGAAAGTCACCACAAATCAGGGTAGATTTTTTGGCATCCAATCTCAACTTGCAAATGTACATTTTAATTGTATGTTTAACTTCAACTTTTATATAACAAAATAATAATGGATGGATATAATGTGATTGTATATATGTGTGTATGAATCTATGTTATATATGTATATTCCTTGATTACATAGCATGGTACCTACCTGGCACAATATGCTGTATAAAATTGTTGTACAGTTAACAGATGCCAAAGCTTACATTTAACAGTGGCACCTTAGGTTGTCCTCTGGAGAAGTTGCTGTGTCAAACATTTACATATGTCTCATATGGCATGGAAAAAGGGATAATTAAGAAAATAAATCTACTCTTAAAGTGAGAAATCCCTCAAGAACTCTCTTTCCTAAACCCTAAGAGTATGAAGGCTCTTTTAGCTCCATGATGGTCAGACAAGTGCAGGTGATATTCTTATTGGTGAAATAAATGGCCCTCAAATTTCAACAGTCAATAATCAATAGAACTAGAAACATCAAGAAAGGACTGAAGCAAAACACTCCAATGTCTTAGCTTTAGCTTTCTTAACACTGTTCTGCCTGGCCCTGGGGAAAGGCTCAATGGATCACAGATTTAGAGCTAGAAAGGACCTGGGGAATTATCTAAACCTATTTATTTTACAGATGAGAAAATAGGTTCAGCAGAGTTAAATGACTTGCTTAATACTTATCATGGATTGGAAATGAAGACCTTCTATTCATGGTGAAGACTGGAGCCTAGTAGAACAGGAAAGAAGGAAAGGAAAAGCCCTGAATGTTCTCACACAAAGGGTTATGAATACTGACTCTGAAGCACCTAGTCAGTTGCTGAGGATATGGTGTGTGAGAGGGAGTAGTGAATTGATGGTCTCTGGCAACAGGCAATCTAAATCAGAGGTTTGGTTTGGTTCAAATGATGAGTGGACAAATTCTTCAAAGCATTCACAAAATTTTGCTGGCAAATGAGGGCTTTTATTCGTGGCCCCATGGAGTTGGCTTCAGATTCCTTTAAATTAGTCATAGAAACATGGCTTCCTACAGCTACTAATAGTATTACTCTCTTAAGGGCAGACTCTAGAAATTGGTGCTCATTCCTATTCAATATTGTTGTTAAAAAATGTCCAGACTCTCATCATCTAGTTAGTCATGAAG
>CM053581.1:464668786-464689889 GCA_028627135.1 Pseudochirops cupreus | reverse complement strand
CAGGTTGGGGCACGTAGTAGTACAGTGGATAGAGCGCCAGGTCTGAAGTCAGGAAGAACTATCTTCCTGACTTCAAATGTGACTACAGACATTTATCTGACTCCATTGACCCTGGGCAAGTCACTTAACCCTGTTTGCTTCAGTTTCTTATCTATAAAATGAGCTGGAGAAGGAAATGGCAATTTACTCCAGTATCTTTACTAAGAGAACCCCAAATGGGGTCATGAAGAGTCAGGCATAACTAAAATACCTTAACAGCAACAACAAGAAGGGACCAAGTGATAAGCTATATATGCATTATTATTGATAAATGTTAAACCAAAAATCTCCTTTCTATAGAGATATCCCACAAATATCTTGGTAGAATTTAAAGTGCCTCCTAATTGAGGCAAGAAGAACATTTCTTTATCATTTACGATGAGCGATTACAATTTTGAGAATAGTATTCATGGCTGAGCACAAGGCTTGGACCAAGTGTGCTGGTATAAACTGGGAGAGCATTACTATTGGACCTTCCCCCACTCTCTGGGCAAAAGCCAAAGAGAATGATTCCTTAAGGTGAGCTGACACTCTTGCCCTACCACTGTATAAATTCTTATCATTATAATTTATAGTTTTTCATGTCAAATTCAATTTTCCAAAGTACTTTAGATTATCCTCAAAATATCTACTTCTTTACAAAATGTATCCATGTTTCCTTTTACAGTACCATTGGATAGAAAGGCTTGTATACATATATTGTATATAGGATCTTAGATTTGAAGCAGGAAGCATCCTGAGAGGTTATGTAGTTGAACTTCATTTTATGGCTAAAAAATATCTGGGGCTAAAGACAGATAAAGGACAAACCCAAGAGGGGGATGCAATTGAAAGGGTATAGGCTTTGGAGACAGAAGACCTGAATCCAAATCTTACTTCTAATGCTTATTACTTATGTGACCTTGGACAATTCCTTTAAACTCCCTGGGGCTGTTTCCTCATTTACAAAATGAAGTGGTTGATTACATTGCCTTTCAGATCTCTTCTAGCTCTAGATCAGTGACCCAACTATTTTCAAAGGTAGTAAGTAGCAGAGCTAGGATTCAAAATCAGATCCTTTGACTCCAAAGCAAGTATGTTTTTCAGGGGGTTGTTGCATTGTTACAGCCATGTCCAACTCATGGTGACTCTGGGGTTTTACTGACAAGGATACTGAGGTGGTTTGCCATTTCCATTTCCAGTGCATTTTACAGATGAGAAAGCTGAGGCAAACAGGGTTAAGTGACTTGCCCAGGATCACAGAGCTAGTGAGAGTCTGAGGCCATATTTAACTTATGAAGATGAATCTTCCTGACTCAAGGTTTAGCATTCTATTCACTGTGCCACCTAACTACCTATTTTCCAGGTTACCAGACCTAAATGTATAGTATTACAAAGTTTTTTGATCTAAAATACATCTTCAAATCAAAAAGATGAATTCTTCAGTCACCATGAATATTCAAGCCAATGCAGCAGACTATAATGTTAATAAGAACTAAAGAGCCATAATCTATGTGTCTCAAGGCAGCAAAAAGAGGTGAATGAAGAGGTTTTTAATCCAGAAGAATTTCTCTGAAGGACTGCACCTCCACTTTGAAACAGCCTAAGCATTTAATAAGTTTCAGGCAAATTTTCCCATCCTTAAGGGAGCACTGTATTTCTAAGAATGGCAGGTACCATGTGCACTGGCTGATACTAGAGTATGGTAAAGGCAATACCATTCCACTTAATGGCATGTTATAAACTCAATGGAATGGAGAGAGAGAATTCAAGCATCCTGACTGGCTAATGTACTGAGCATGAATTCTCAAGATGCACAATAATGGAAAGTGCATCACCCATAAACATATGCTGATGTTTTTGTTTTTCCTTTCTACTTGTGGTAGCAGCAGAAGCAGCTATTGGAAGGAAAGATTCACTGGAAATCAGTTTCAGTTTTCTAACAAATCAGTGGATGCTTGGGAATGAATAAAGACAGCATAGTCTAATGCAATGAACCTCAGACTGAGAGTGTGTAGGGAGGAATTCATGTCCTGACTGCTATTAACTAAGGTTATGTTATGTGGGGCAAGATATTTAACCTTTGTTTATCTTAGTGTTTCCCACTGTTAAAATGAGATGAAAATTACTTGTATCCTATATTACTGAGTTGTAAAAGTAAAAACGAGTATGCATCAAAATTCTTTGGAAATGAAAATCACCAACAATAATTCTTCTCATTGATTCAGGAAAACTGAATCTCCACAACAAACTAACAACATTTATTATGCTTTCCACAACAGAAATTTATTGTCATCTGCACAAAAAGTACATGGGCAGCTACATAGTTCTGTGAATAAAGAGACATGTTGGGAGTAAGGAAGATTCTCTTGAGTTCAAATCTAGTCACTGAAAGGTATTAGCTGTGGGACCCTGGCAAGTCACATAACCCTGTTTGCCTTGGTTTCCTTCTTCATGAAATGTGCTGGAGAATGAAAGGGCAAACTATCCCAGTGTTTTTTCTAAGAAAACCCCAAATGAGGTCACAAAGAGCTGGACATGACTGGAATGCCTGGACAATAAAATGAGCGCAAAGGTACAATAGGGAAGGTATGAAAAAACATAGTAATACTTCTTTCCATATTGGGGACAGAATAAAATTCAGGGATGAAAGAGAATAAAAAAAGTTCTCTGGTCAATCTCCTTAAATATGACAACTAAGATCTACAGAAATTGTATTTTACCCAAGCTCACAAGTGACAGAATAGAACTGGGATTTGAACTCACATTTCCTGACTTCTAATCTATTTCCATTACATCCCACAGTGGCTCTAAAACTAATGGGAAAGCAAATTTTAAAAAAGTAAACTCAACTCTCAAAATAGGGCTGCTGTTAACTATATGTGGAAATGTTAAATGAGGTCACATGGAGAAAAAGTTTTGGTATCTCCTTCCCAGTTTCACACCATGTAGCTACTTTTCAGTAGAAGAGGCTAGCCTATGTTTAGAAGCAGCTCAGTCCAAGAGTAGTGAGTCAGTCAATCAACAACGTTTATTTCATGGGCACCCACTCTATTCTGCAATGTACCCTAGGATGTGAAGAAAAGACCTACTTTCTTTTGGTAGAGAAAGAAAACACACATTACGTTATATAAGCCTTCAGTACCAAGCGCTAAACTAAAGAGAAGAGTAATGGAGGACTGTTAGTCAAGGTAGCCACAAATAAGCATTTAGAAGAAGGGGAGAATTTCCCCTTTTCCAAGCCACGCTGTATGTCATATTCGATCCCTGTTTAAGACCTTCAATAGCTTCTAGTTTCCTAACCTTAAAATGATCTCATTGACATGAACATTCTCTTTAATGACACGTTTGCCTGTCCTATACAATTCTTGCCCATAAATTCCTACCTGCTCAGCCTAAAGGCGCAGTCTAGCTCACTGGGGGACTTCCTCATTTTCTCTTGATAACATGAGTAGGATTATTTTGAGTTGTGCTCTGGTTATCCTTTTTCTTTCCATATGAGAAGCACATATTAAAAAAAACCAAATCATGTATTTCACAAATCATAGATTTCTTAAATCATATTCTTAATTCCAGTTCTTTGAAGTTTCTGTCACCAAGTGCCTTTCTATTGCACTAAAATTCTCTTTCATTGATATTCACTTTTAATTATTCTGAGACTTTACTGACTCACAGGATTCATAGCCTTATAAACAATAGTGGAATATCAGCATAAATCTTTAGGTACTTGTTTTTGGGATAAATGTGGGAGTTTTGGAATTTCCCAAGGGTAATACAATCCATTCTCATCCTACTACTGTTTAACTACTTTGGTGATATTTTATTCTGTCCCCAATTATAAATATTATACACACACACACACAAACACACACACACACACACACACACACACACACACACACACACACACACACACTGATAGACAAGCTCAAAGACAGGGTTTATTGGGATCCATGAATTCATCTAAATTTTTAAAAAAATAAATGCATTTTAATAAGTTTGTTTCTTTCATAATCCTATGTATTTAATTTCACAATGACAAAGATAAATGTTCATCATTTTCCAATGACTTTGGAAGTCCAAAGTGATCATGAACAAAGAAAAGGCAGGGAAATTTTTCAACCTCTAAAAGGTAAGTGTGAGTTAAGGGCTCTTTCCCTACTAACGCAATGCTAAAGTTCATAGAGATAGTTCTATTTAGAGAGAAGTAAATACAGGTAATCTAATCAGAAAATACCACTCCCTTCCTTAAAAAAATGGTTTTTCCAGAATCAGACATATAAATCAAAGACAAAGTATTTAGACGTTGAATGGTTGGATGGACATGATATACATATTTTTTTTAAAGTTCCAGAAAATTAAAATCACTTTTTGGTAAATCAAGTTCAAAAAGTCCAAAGGGTAGGATAGCACTTTTAGGACTATAGTTACATGCCATAAATTTTTATACTTTAAGAAAATTATGATGGCCCTCATAGCCCCTATTATTATTTTTGGTACTGAACAAGTAACTTCTTAGATGGCAACGGTGCTATTCAATGGCTTCTATATCATTAAAAAGAACCTGGAACTTTAAGCTTCCAGACTAAAAGAAGTTCAACAACATGTCTCATTTCCAAAGTTATTGTATAAAGATTTTTGTTATTGGTGGTTGGACCTTTTATATCATTGGAATAGGAACTCCATGCTGAGGAAACTGCCTTTGTCAATGAAGATTGACAGCTGCTCTACAGTTTATAGTTCTGGGGACTTGTCAAAGGGCAATGAGAGGGTCTGTGATGTGCTCAGGGTCACAGAGCCAGTTTGAATCAGAATTAGAATGTGAACCCAGATCTCCCTGGTTTAGGCTAGATCTTGATACTCTAAGGCAGCGGTTTTGAACCTGTGGGTTATGTTCAGTTTGTAACAATGAAATACATCCTGCATATCAGATATTTACACTACAATTCTTAACAGTAGCAAAATTACAGTTATGAAGTAGCAACAAAAATAATTTTATGGTTGGGGGTCACCACAACATGAGGAACTGTATTAAAGGGTCGCAACATTAGGAAGGTAGAGAACCACTGCTCTAAGGCTTAAGTTAAGCAATGCTGCCTCTTATTACAAGGATACAAACATTAAAAAAAAAAAATCAGAGTGAAAAAAAATAGAAAATATCACCAGCAGTTTGGCAATATACCCAAAGATAAATAATAGAGTGAATTTGGAGGGAAATTAGGTAGAACTTTCAATGGGAAGTAAAAAAAAAAGAAAAAACCCAGAACTTGGGTTAGCCTTGAACATCATCAAGACTAAATGCTTCATATTAGAAATGAGCAACCTGCAGGGTAATTATCATTGGATTGCCACATGGTTCTTTTGTGGCAAAGTTGGGACTACCATATAGTCTCCTGCCATTCACTCCAATTGTCTTTCCATTACAATGTGTTGCTCAGTCTTGAACTAATTTGGAAAGTATGAAGGAGAAAAGAAGACTTTCTAGTTTGTGATTACGAGACATGAAAAGGGATGTTTATTTATATACCGGTATTTGCAATAGGAAACAGTAGAAAGTAATAGATAGGGAGTTGGTCTTGGAAGGCAGAAGGTAGAGGGGCAATTACTGCTTCTAATATCTATTAGCTGCATGACTCTGGTCAAGTCATTTGACCTCTCAGTGACCCAAGAGAATCCCCATGACTCCCTACTTGATGAAGTAATTTCTTCATTCGGAATTCTCTACACCAGCGAAAGTACAGGTCCCAATTAAAAAGAAAGGCGATAGAATGGATTAGAGAAAAATATGAGTTTGATGCATGCCAAAGAAAAATGGAATAAATTACACAAAAATAAAAACCAACATATTAATATGGGTTTTAATGATTAAAAAAAAAAACAACCAGGAGACATGAAGGGCAGAAAGTTAAGAACTAAGACTTGTAAATGTCCTTGAGATATGAGAAAAGGAAGAGAAATTATTGAAGAACTTAAAGTGGTGGCCATTTTGTCCAAAATGTAATACTTTGTATGATGAATTTTAAGAGTTATATAGGGAACACTGTCCTTTGAACAATTAAATTCTATGTTCTTATTTTTATTTATTGTTATTTTAAAACTAATTCCTTCCTTTATTTTCAATCTGACATGATCTGCATTCCTGTCTTTTTCTTTACCTTTATTGCCGCTACTGTTTTAAAATTTTCTTTTCTTCCTTCGTTCCTTCCTTTGTTCCTTCCTTCCTTCCCTCCTTCCTTCCTTTCTTCCTTCTTTTCCTCCTTCCTTCCCTCCTTCTTTCCTTTCCTCCTTCCTTCTTTTGCTCCTTCCTTCCTTCCTTTTTCCCTCCTTCCTTCCCTCCTTCCTTCCTTCCTTTCCTCCCTCCTTCCTTCCTTCCTTCTCTCCTTCCTTCCTTCCTTCCTTCTATTCTTCCTTCCTTCCTTCCTTCCTTCCTTCCTTCCTTCCTTCTTTCCTTCCTTTGAGAATGCGTCCAGTTTCATGACTTAGCTATCATTGTTATGTAGATGACTTTCAAACAGATATTTCTAACCCTGACCACTCTCCAGAGCTGAATTTGCCTACTGAAACTTGGATGTCACATATTACTTCAATTGGAATATATTTAAAACTGAGCTTATTATCTCCTTATCCCCAAATGGCTTTTATTCCTGACATCCCTAGAATATCATCATTGTTAGAGTCATCAATTCCTATCAACTTTGCCTTATTTCATGCTTTCTCTTGTCATTCTAGCATTACCAAACTGAAGCCCAGGGAGAAATTTCTTACCTTTTATCTCTGCATTTAGGATCACTAACTTCTACTTGCTGTATGATCTTACTTTTCTTTTGCATCCCTCACTGTACTAGGCATATGGTAGGCACCTAGTAAGTATTTTTCAATTGAGAGATTGCCCTTAGCTGACTCCTTAGGCCCAAAATACTTTTTGCTCCTAATTTGAGGTAAAATGAAACCCTGGAAATTAACATTAAAGACTACTCAGAAACTGACACAAATTTACCTTTCCAATCTTATTTTCTACTATTTCCCAACATGAAGTCTCCGCTCCATCCAAATTATTCACTGGACTCAATATTCATATTCCTCACTCAATGTTTTTTCTCATAACACTACTCTTGCCTGTAATATGAGTGGGATAGCCTAAATTACTCTGAGATTCCCTTTCTCTCTATAAATCTAGGACCTTATGAGGTCAGAGATCATGTGTAATATGTGTTTGAGCCCTTTACTGAGTTTGGCACACTGCTAATTCATAATAGAGGAATTCAATATTTGTTGAATGTACAAATAAATAACTAATGAGCCTGCAGTGTTTACTGAGAGAATAACTATGTAAAAAGTGTTTAATCCAAAATTATGAAACCACTTAGCAGCAAATATACAGGAAATTTCAAAAGGAAAAAATAATTAGGTCAAAGAAAGCATGGAATAAAGTTTAAAAGATAACAGGTGAAAATTATCAACATTTCTAGGAGAAAAATATTTCATAAATCTGAAATATTACCATTTGGTTTGAGGAATCAAAACTCAGAAAGAATATTATAATGACACCCTCTTTCTTTCTAGTTAAGAGTTACATTAAGAAATCTAATCAATTCAAATTTCATAAGAGTACTAAGACTCAGACTAGGAAAAACAGCTGCCCTACATCAATTTGAACTCCTTTTCTCCAATTCATATGGATTTTGTCTCCAAACACCAAGTGCCACTGTTCTGCCCTATGAACTGATACAAAAAGCAATGTTTGTCTTTTTTTTTTCTTATAAAGGAACATTTTTAAGCTTCAGGAGTTCCCACAAAAAGCACATAAAACCATGAGCTACTGAAAATATAATTCTATGAAAACATGGGTTTTTAAAGGCAACGCTGACATATCCTTAACTACAGCATCAAGAATAGCATCATTTAACACATATTGTAACAAGCACTTTGGGCTGCTTAGTGGTTAGGCATCAATCATCCACAGGATTATGTCATAAGAGCTCATCTTTTTTTTCTTTCCTAAGTGGTAAAAGCAGGTTTTTTGTTTGTTTTTTTACAGTCATCAACTTGTTTGCAAACTGTTTTGTGAAGTAGAATCTCGGCTTCCACTAGCAAATCTTAGAACAGACAGGAAAATCATAAAGGACCAAATTAACAAAAGTTTGTATGGCATAGAAACTAGGAAAAACCACCCAGCTTCTATGTCATACTAACTTTTAAGCATCTAGTTGTTGATTGAAGGTCTGCGGATGTTTTCACTGTGAAAAGTTAAAATTTTTTTAATATTAGAAATATCCAATATACAATTTTTGTTTGTTTTTTTATTTTACTGAGCTTTATAAGTCCTATGTGGTTGAATGATATTTAAGCCCTATTGTACCAATCCATTAATACAGAGTTATTAGTGACAGCAAGAGGAATCACAGTAGACGTTGTGGGTTTGAAGGATGGAAGTCTGGGGTAGCAATTCTACCTCAGACCATTAGCCATGAGTCCTGGGGAAAGTCCCTTAAATTTTATGTACCTCAGGCAACTTTCTAAAAATTATCTCTTGTCAGTTGATGGAGGGAGTTCCCACTCCAGGAGCTGCTTTGGAAAGCATAAACCCTTTGTGACTGCCACCAACAGGGTAAGTAATATTTCACATATATGTTGTGCTTTACAATTTACAAGGCACTTTCTTCACAAGCATTTTGTAAAACAAGTGTGATCATGACCTTTTTAATTGAGACTCCAAATTCTTAAGCAATTTGCATGAGTAACTCACACAACTAGTAAGTGTCAGAGGCAGTATTTGAACTCAAGTGCTGTGGCTGTAAAATTAATATGTACTCTTCAGGTGTAGCAATTTCTCCAGAAGAAATACTGGATGGAACTAAAGCTAAACCATAGATGGAAATTATGAAACCACTGGGAAGTCCTATTTCAGAAAAGTAAAAACACTGAGAAAAAGGGAAAAAATTCAATGTTTTAATGCACTGTATAGCTTTAAATACTTTATTGGTTTACAAACATAAAATGTGTTACTGTGTGATATGGTTTAATAATAAAAGAACAGTAAGTAGTTTATTTTAAATATATGAAGAACTAGAAAAACGGAGAAATTGCGGAACAACCATATGGTTTATCCTTCATTCTCTCCCCCCTCCCTCAAATTCTCAGGAAATACTAAAAACCTGTTCTTGAAAAAAAAACATATTTTTACCTCAAACCTCTTACTATTTTTTTTTGCCTTCAAATTTTTGTCTACTGCTGATCAATTCTACCAAAAATTGCCTTAAGGAAAGAATTAGGGAACAGTTTTGACACTGTGCATGGAGAAATGAGCCTAATGACCTCTTGTAGTTTTAGAGAAGTAAATGTCTAGTGGAAAACCACAAATAAAAGGAGTAGATATAAATATTGCATAGAAATTTCAAATAAAAAAATAAATATATATAGTAAAAGAGAAGGAGGGAGAAAAGAAAGGAGAGAGAGAAGAAATGGGAGAAGAGAGAAAGATGGCCAGAGAGTGAGAGAATGACTGTCATCTTGAAGGAATAGAGGCACAAATATTACAAAATAGTTTATAGTAAAAAAGGGATAAATACATGACTTTTGAGTTAATAATATGGAAAATTTACTGAGGACATCTATATTCTGAAATCTTTTTGAATATCTATGGCTCTAAATTATTTTGCTATCTCTAAATATTCACCAGTTGGAAGTAGGAGATGAACCAGAGTTTAAATAATCAGGGTGAATCCTGCCAAGTAGTAGAAAATCTAGTATGTGGACAAATAACTTCTACAATATGAGTTATCCATATGGCAGCCATCAAGAATTGCTTAACTTTGGAATTTTTTTCTCTTTACCAGTGTACTCACAAATTATTTTGCCATACATAATGGCAATGGGAATTTGAAGAGCTTCTCTGCCCCAATAGTCTGAAAATCACATGGAGCCTGTAGTGGGAGGAGTTTGCTGAAGGGTGGAACAGAGCCCAGAGGAATCTGGGAGTCAGAGCAGTTAGTGGGAGAAAAAGGATGGCAGGCAGGCAGACAGCTCGGATTGTGAGTGTTTGTGAGAAAGCTAAAGGATGGTGTGGCTCCCTGATGTGTTATGGTGTATTAACTTGGTTACTATGATGGATGTGACTTTCTAGTGTTGGGATCTCATTTTCTGGTGTCTGAATAAATGTTTTGCTTCTGTCTTCTATATGGGGAGTCTGTTATATTTTGCAATTCATAATCGTGCCGGCATATTCATAGTTGCTGTCGGTGCTTCAAATATTGTGTTGATGCTACACCATATTAGCCAAAACTAACAAAAAAACTGAAAAATCTATCATAAATTAACTTTTATTTGAAAATAATCAGTTGAATAGTAATGAATGTGAACTCTTTGAGAGTACTTCTATAGCTAAATATTTGTGACTCATCTTCTACTGCACTCTTCCAAATGGGAAAATTTCAAGTTCCTTCACAAATACCACTTCACCAAGCTTAAAAGATTAGAAAAAAGCTATTTAAATTTGAAATTACCTTGGCCATATTTAATCTTCTTGAGAAATTAGGATTGCTAATATGCAAGAAGAATTAAATAAGAAACTAGACCATAACCACTCTTTAAGAGGAAAAACAATAAGTGCTGGCCCATGAACCACAGAACTAATTTCTAGTGTAGTTTTGTTATTCGTAGAGCAAATTCAACATAGTTCAAATTCTAGTAGATTCCCTCTCCAAGACATTTTATAAAGGCTTACTCTAAAGCTACCTTAATATCCCATGCTGTCTAAAAAGAGAAGTTTAATTGCAAAAAAGAAGCTATTTATCCCTTAATTTAACTGTCAGTTTCATAGAATTAACTTAGGAAACAACCAGAACCTGATTAAGTATGCAATAAAAGTCATGTCCTATTCAGTAGACAATCATCTTTCTTTGTAAAACCCAAATTTCCACTTATCTATTATCACATTATGCCCTCCCTCTCCATTAACCTGCATTTTGGAAGGAAAAAAAAATGGAAGATTTAAGTAATATCAAGAAAACTGAACTATGATGACAATTTTTGTCAAATTTCACAATATGTGTGCTACCTGTTCACAGATAGAGTATGATGACCGGTGTGTCTTTGTGTGGACTTTAAGACAGGGTGGGCCTTTGAATGTTTCTAGTTTGCCAGCTACTTGTCGGACTGTCCCTACAAAGAAGAGTGGATTGGGTTCAATTGACTCAGGGACAGTTTTGATGCTGGGGGGTCTCAGAATGGTGCAAATCAAAACTAAAATGAAAACAGATTTTTTATGAGAATGGAGGCCTAATGTGATCTTCCCAGTCAGATCTATCTTATGAAGTAGTGTTGAAAAATGGTGACTTCTGCATTTTCATGACATCTCTAAGGAGCTACTACACAAATATGCTAACAGTCAGCGACTAGCATGTACTTAAGACACTCATAAAACCAAACATTTTTGCCGGTTACATTTTTCTAGCATATAAATAGATTCCCTGAACCAAAAAAAAAATGTATAGACACAAATTGACACAAGATAGTACCATAGCTACTTTTAGAATTTAGCATTTCAGGTTGTATTATTATTAATTATTAGGTTGTATACGTCTATACACAGCTACATGTGTGTGGCTATTTCTATACAAATGTGAGGCTATTTACCCATGGTCAGTACTTTTTAATAGTGTATGTTTTTTGCAATAATGACATTGTGCTACATTGAGCCATTAATGCTTTCCCTCTCCATTGTAACCACAAGAACATTACATATTATATTAGTCCAATTTGTGCCCACAACCCCAATCCCTGTAAGGTCACCGAGTTTATACATAGATTAATTTAGTCGATTCCTCCTTTCTCTTTTACTAATGCCCTGCATTACATAGTTGAAAAACTGTGATCTATAGTTATCTGTTGTTTCTTATTATTACATATAGTCTATGTGAGAACTCAACTTGTGATATTTTCCTTTCTAAAATATTAAATTTGACTGTATATTCTCCATATTCTTATATAAATACATACATGCTTATATGTGACACTGTTTCTGCTTACATAATTTTGTTCTTGTTCAGTCATTTCAGTCATGTTCATGACCCTGTTTGGGGTTTTCTCGGCAGAGATACTGGATTGTCATTTCCTTCTCTAGTTCGTTTTACAGATGAGGAACTAAGACAAACAGAGTTGTGACTTGCCCAGAGTCATACATCTAGTAAGTGCCTGAGGTCACGTTTGAACTCTTGAGTCTTCCTGACTTCAGGCATGGTGCTCTCTCTGCCACGCCACCTAGCTGCCAAGATACTTATATATAATGTCATGCTTATACATTTATCTATCTATCTATCTATCTATCTATCTATCTATCTATCTATCTATCTATCTAACCTGCAACAATTTTAGCCATGGAAAAAGGCTCAATTTCCTATATTTTATTCCCAGATAAGCCTTACTCTTCCTTATCCTAGAGTTATTCCATAATCCATAACACTCAAGACCAAATACTAAGCGACAGAACTAGAATCTCACCCTACATTTTCTGATTCACAGTGACCTTTTCATTGTACCACAAAGCTTTTCAGCCTCATTCCAATTATGTCTAATAGGATGCCAGCTACCTTTAGTTGATCTTTTGCTTTGTTTTCTTTTTAAAGCTCATACTTTACAATCCAAAGTTGTTTGCTTTATGGAAAATGAAAGTAAACAATAATCAAGATGGGAACAATGAATGTAATTACTTTACATTCTAAACTATAGGGTTTTAGCTATGTAATATGGTATACAGGATGCTGGCATAAGGTATCTACTATCTGAGGTATAAGGAAAATATAAACATGGAAAAATTAGGAACCACTTATTAAGGAGTGTCAAATACACTTGCTATTCATATATTTCCCCAGAATCTTCTTCAAGTTTAACTTCCAGAGTTTTGAATTATGAGATGAATAACTCAGATGAGAGAAAAGTCAATAAAATGTTTGAAGAGTTTAATGTCAATGGATCATAAAATATTTTAATTAGTCTTATAAGGAAAACTAATAATTACTAACTATGATCCAAGTAACTCTTAGATATAATAGCTGGTGTAACTTAAATTTATATACCATTACAAATGACACCAACATATCCAATTATATTACCAAAATGCAGCCTAAGCATTTTTAAAAGTCCATAACGTCAAGTAGCCAAATCGTGTCATTAGGGGCAAAAATTACTTTTATGTAAATAATGTATCTGAATATGAATTTATACACAAATATATACATAACCATACTTTCATTCACTAATAGTCCTAGCTGATGTACAAACTGAACACAACATGAGGAATCGCAGAATAATTCATAGAGATTCCCTGAAAGTCAGGATTACTTCTAAAATGAAAAAGGTTTCTTACAATTTGGAAGTCTTTAAAGCAGAGATATTTCCCTAAATATGAAATGACCCCATAACAAACAAGTGACCCAGTATTTTCAAAAATCACAACTATCATCAGTGCTAGTCTTTTATCTATGCAAAATAGAATTGGCTGATCAAATAAACAAAGCCTACATTCATTGATTACTCAAAACTGATGAAAACTATCCTTAGGTTCACAAAACAGTTGCTTTTTAAGTAAAAGCAATACCAATACACTAATAAACTTTTGGAAATACAATAATAGACACAAAGAAAATTTTTTTCCTTAAATTTTGATTCCAATTCATAATGCAGAGTTAATCAGAAATGCATTTTTATTTAAACATTTAATTTAGAAAGAAATCAAGTTGATATCTGAAAAAGAATAAAGTCTATTTTTATTGCTGTAACTACTAGCATAATTTTTTTTGAGAAAAAAAGATTTATTTCAAATATTTCCAATCTCATTTCTATTTCACCATTTTTTTGGGTTATAATTCCAAAAGTTTGGCCTTATATTATTTTTGGATGGTATTTTCTTATTTATAAGTTGCCAAGTAAACATTTTAAAGACACAATTATTACTATTGCTGACTCTTAAACTACTGATAGGTAAAGTACTATACCTTTAAGAATAAATCAAATCCTATTCATAATCCAAACACATGCTGGTTCTCCACACACACCATATCTCATTCCGATTCAAAGATCAGAGTCCCCAGAGAGACATACTGCAAACAAAAGTCCTTCGTGGTAGGTGGAGAAGTCAGTCCAGGAGTCAAACACAACCAACAGAGAGCACCCGGGTGTGATATTCAGCACAGTATCATCAGAGAGAAAAAGCCCAACCACATGGCATCCTTGAAATGCCGAGTTTCTTATCTATCTCCCAACAGTAACTACAGGATCTCCCTCCTGAGGTAAAGTGTGCTTTTAATAATGACAAAAATTTAAAAATTCATTCCAGAAACAGCAGAAAAACTTAATAACCTACCATTTTCTTTGCACTCTTCTGGAGGTTTAGCCTTTTTCGCAAGTCGTGGATCCAGCCATGATGTTGTCTTTGTGTTATGGCTGAAAAGAAAAGAGATCACTCTGAACAGACACATACTGAAAGGAATCAAGTTTATTCCTTTAAAAAAAAAGGTTAGTCCAAAAAAATTGCAATCGATACACTTAATTTGCTTACTGGTTCTAAGTAGCCCTGAAGGAGGTGTAAGAGTAATTGTGCAAGGCAGCTGTAAATTTGGCAACCTCAGCTCCCTGTCCTCAAAGCAGCTATTTTTATTAAAATCAACTAGAATGTTGCCAAGTTAACCTCATTGAAAATGCAGAACTCATCCAGAGCAAAAGGAATTTATTACAAATACAGGGTTCTCCAGTTGGAAGTGCACAGTTTGCATACTCTGATACTGTTTTCTGAGTTTTGCAAAAGAATTATTTTAATCACAAACCTGCGCTTTTCATAAATACTTGTTTTTTCCCTTTAACAGCAGTGCTGGCAAAAGCATAGCAAAAGTGATGTAAACTAGATCGTATTCTTATGAATTTGGCTTTCTCTCCCATAATGATTAATACCAATTTCATTAACCAACTTTTAGCTATTTTTCTTCTAAGTATTTCTAAAACCAGCCACCACGAGAAGTAAGAGAGATTCCATTTGAGTAGAAATGTTTTTATTTGGTTATTCCTAGAAGATAGCATTCAGGAATTAACAATGCAATAAGCTCTAAATTTACAGAAGCTGCCTTCAGGAAAGTAGTTTGCCAATTTAAAAATGTTGACAAAAATGCCTAGAAGCTTCTAATTAGAATTTTAAAAATCTTCACTTCATATAGACCATTTCTGAAAGAAACCATACATTATCTTTCAAAGATAAAACATAAGTCAAACACCTATGAAGTTGCAAAGCTTTGTCACGTTGTTACCTGCTCTTAGTTTTATGACTTTTATCCCTTAGATTGCATAAGCAGAGAATGTAGTCTTTGTGACTTGCAACCTTGGGCAAGTCCCATAATTTCTCTGGACCTCAGCTTCCTTGTTTATTAAATAAGGAGTCTGTATTACATGCCCTCAAGGTCTCTACTAATATTAGATACTCTAGGACCACCGACAGGTCTATGTGCATCCTTACTTGGTAGCTTCTTATGGCTTTCTCCATCTCCAATACAGACTTCAAAGAAATCAATACCAGCTCATGAAGAAAAACTTATAGACTCATATTTTAACTAAGGGGCTGGAAAACTGAAGCCTGAAGGTCAAATCTCACCTGTTACTTGCTTTCTGTATGGTTTATGAAGTTAGAATGTTTTTTACACCACAGTTTGTCAATCCTTGTGGCTAGCTGGTGGGGGTAGAGGAAAGACCCGCCACACCTAAAAGCTGATGGTAGTTTACAAGGCAGAAAGATCTCAATCTTCCTGCAAAAACTGTTAAGTAGGGGTGGCTAGGTGGCACAATGAATAGAGCACCGGTCCTGGAGTCAGGAGGACCTGGAGTTCAAATGTGACATCAGGCACTTAACACTTACTAGCCATGTGACCTCGGGCAAGTCATTTAGCTCTAACTGCTCTGCCTTCTCTCCTCCAAAAAACAAAACAAAACAAAACCAAAACAAACAGCAAAAGTAAGCCAAGCAAACTGTGAAGTAAACTTGTCACTAATTCAGGGCTGGACACCACATTCTCTCCCATTAGAATTTTTCCCTCTGGTATCATACCCGTTGTTCAAATATGAGGTCATGTACTAGAGTGGGAGTCAGATAGTCTGGGTTTGAATCCTGGCTCTGGTACTAAAAGGTGACCTTGGGAATGTCATTTCATCCCTTTGAGTTTTTCTTTCATGATATGTAAAATAAGGTCCTTATATTAGATGATGTCTATTGTCCTTTATCATGCCAAATGGAAATAGGAAGTTCTCCTTTAGGGGCTTATTCAAGCAGAGATGGGATGACTACTTGCCAGAGAAGTTGCAGAAGCGGTTGCTGTTCAGGTAGAGGCTAGACTAGAGGGCCCTTGTGGTTCTTTGTACCTTTAAGATTCAATAATTTTCTAAATCCTTTGCTCCATTATGAGACAAGAAGTTCTCACAGGAAATGGACATTTTAATTGTCTTCTTCTAAGAGTTACGATTCTTACCTTAATGAGGAAAATTTCAAAGCCAAAATGAGGGGAAGGCAGAGGCAAGTGGGGAAGATGTTTCGGGGGCTTCCATTACCTCCAAATGTCCCCCCCACACACATTGTAGAGGACACCAAATCTAGCTTTGTGTAGCCCCTTCCTGATTCCAAAGCTAAAGTAGAAAACTGAAGCAAACTTGATGTGACCTTTGCAGTCATTCACTAACTACCACTTAGTAGTCGTGTGGCTGTGGTCACGTCCCTTCTATTTTCTGGAGTCAGTTTCATCATTTAGCAGGAAGTATGGCAGGGAACTCTACTTTCTACCTCCACAGACTGGTCAAATCTAGTCAACAAATATTTATTTATTTATTCATTTTAAATTTCTTTTTGTTGTTGTTTTTTAAAATTAACTGCTGTTTATTTTTAGTTCACATCATTGATTTCCACAAGATTTTGAGTTACACATTTTCTCCCCATCTTTCCCCTACCCACCACCCAAAACAGCGATCCCACTGTATACCCCTTCCCCCAATCTGCTCTCTCCTATATCCTTCCCCCTCACCCCTCTGACTTTCTGGTAGAGCAAGATGGATCTCCCTACCCCAGTGCCTGCATATCTTATTTCCCAGTTGCATGTAAATAATAATAATAATATATATATATATGTATATATATTTTTAACATATGATTTTAGAACTTTAAATTCTAGATTCTTTACCTTCCTCCCTTGTCACCCACCCCCACTGGAAAGTCAAGCAATTCAATACAGGCCGTACATGTGTAGTTACACAGAACATATCCACAATGGACATATTGTGTAATGCTGACGATATTTCCCTCCTTTCTATCCTGCCCTCCCCTTGTTCTATTCTCTACTTTGTCCCTGTCCCTTTACAGAAGTGTGTGCTTCTAACCACTCTCCCCGCCCCAACCTGACCTCCCCTCCATCCTCCCCCTTCTCATCCCCTTCCCCCCTACTCTCCTGCAGGGCAAGATACCCAATTTAGAGTATATGTCATTCCCTCCCTAAGCCCAATTCAGTGAGAGTAAGGTTGACCCATTCCCTTTTTGCCTTCCTGTTCTTTCCCTCCATTGTAACAGTTATTCCTTGCCTCTTCTGTATGAAATGATTGACCCCATTCTTTTTCTCCCTGTCTCCTCTAATTCTATTCCTCTCCCACCTCTTAGCTTCACCTTTTAAAATATCATCCCTTCCTATTCAATTGATCCTGTGCCCTCTGTCTATGTACACATATATACACACACTCACATATGTATTCATATGCATATATGCCCTCCTATATAGACAAATGTGTATGGATACATATATTTACATTTATATTCCCTTCATCTATCCTCATACTGACAAAAGTTTCATAAGTTATAATTCTCATTTTTCCATGTTGGCATGTAAATAGTTCAACTCTGATAAGTTCCTCATGGTTTTTTTTTCCATGTTTACCTTCTCATGCTTCTTGTGTTTGAGTGCCAAATTTTCTACTCAGTTCTGGTTTTTTCCTCAAGAATGCTTGAAAGTCCTCCACCTCATTGAATGACCATATTTTCCCCTGAAACATTATACTCAGTTTTCCTGGGTTGGTGATTCTTGGTTTTAATCCTAGCTCCCTTGATCTCCGGAATATTATATGCCAGGCCCTTTGGTCCCTTAATGTACAAGCTGCTAGATCCTGGGTTATCCTGATTGTGTTTCTACAATATTCAAATTATTTCTTCTTGGCAGCTTGTAATATTTTCTCCTTGATCTGGGAACTCCAGAACCTGGCTATAACATTCCAAAGAGTTTTCTTTTTAGTATCTTTTTCAAGAGGTAATTGGTGAATTCTTTCAAATTCTATTTTGCCCTCTGGTTCTAAAATATCTGGGCAATTTTCCTTGAGAATTTCTTGAAGGATGATTTCTAGTGTCTTTTTTTTTTATCATGGCTTTCAGGTAACAAATATTTATTAAGTGCCTACTATGTTTCACAGGTTGATATCTTAATGGGATTAAAACAAAAGGAAATATTCAATACTTCTTTAGCCAAAGGACACATTATTCACTCTCCTGGAGAAGCCCTCCTCATTTCTTATCCTGTAAATGGGGTGACAAGAGTTATATTTTGGACTTTTTCCTTCACCTTATAGAAATCAGAAATTAATTGCTCAGGAAAGGATTCTCACAACTTTTTGGAAGACTGAATCATTCTGAATAGCAATATAGAAGGAACTTCCTTAGGATGTTTCCCCTAGCCAACAAACCAAAAAAGTCTTAATTAAGCATGTGAGTGTGTGAGTGTGTATGTGTGTGTGTATGTGTGTGTGTGCATGCGTGTGAGTGTGTTTGTGTGTGTGTGTGTGTGTGTGTGTGTGTGTGTGTGTGTGTGTGTGTGAAGCACTTTGCCAGGCACCAGGGATATAAAGTCAATCAGTCAATCAATAAAGATTTATCGCCCCCTATGTCCTGGATTCCATGCTAAGTGCTAGGAAAACAAGGAAAGTAAAGGACAAAAATGAAACAGTCTTTGCCCTCAATGATCTTACAGTCTATTGTAATCAGTATTTATTTATCCATCTAGTTTTAAAAGGACAGCTATGGAGAGACTGTTGCATTCCAATCTGACGTGTCTTTCCAATCTTCCTTACGGTCTACAAAGCATTTGATGCTGAAGAAAAAAGGACAAGACACATGCTTAAAACACCAGTTCAATCCCAGCTTCCTTGTTTGTCCTAACATAAATAGTGACATGGCTTTATTTTCTCATCTACTTCATTATTCTGAGCACAACAACAATTAGAAACAAAGTACCTCTAAAAATTCAGTCTAGAGATGCATTTAAGCCAGAAGCACTTAACAAGGGGAAGGCCAATGTTTTTAATTTTTTTTTTCACCTAAACTAGCTTCTTCCTTAATCCTTCCCTTCACTTCACTGGAGGGTACCTTCTAAGCATCTCAGATGAAACACAAATTCAGTATTAACTGACTATTACTGAGCCACCATAGGATGTCAAAGTAACATTTTTTTGCATGGCACCTTCATTGTGCTAAAATATTGGACACTTTACTATAGAACTACAAATTTCTAGCTTTTGCAGGTTTGTATGAGACATTTAATTTTAGTGGCTTTTTGTGATGAACTATAATTAGCAATCTGTCAGTTTAATATACCGTTTGACAGATTAAGCCTTAGCACAGCTTCTTTAGATGATCTTCTGAAACATTTCTGAAAGAAATGTGGGGAGCAGTTGCTACCTATAGTAATTGTCTTAAGCAATTCTTGAAGACATAGAAGACCATTTCTCAATTGTGGCTCTCACCAGCCTTGTAATTTGCATGTTCCTGCAAGAAACATTACAAAAGAGATATTTATAATGGGGTTGGGATACAGTAGAATTAGTTTGTCTTCATCTTCTTTTAAAACAACAACCACCATCGCCACCACCTTTTAGGAATTCAACAACTCAGTTTAAGAAAGACTATATTAAAATGTAGGCAGGGAACAATGTGTAGAATTTGATCAATTTGGTTAGAGCACATTGTCCTCCCCCCTTTTGGGAAGGGACAGATTTCTTCCATTTGCATTGCTTGTATATAGCCCCAGATGCATGACATAACTTTTCCACAACTAACCAAGTTGCGTGGGATGTTTATAAGTGACAGGAAAATAAGAGGCTAAGGTTATAATCTTGTATTCCAATTTCAGCTCCTGAAGCAGCAACACAAACACAATTTCTATAGTCTGAATGTACAAAGCAGCTATTTTCTTATTCCAGGTGGGAAATGGAAGAATACTTTCCAAGAATTTTGGAATACAATTAGCACCAATGATATCATAATAAAGCGCATAACAGTTTTTTTTTAATGAAAATCATATAGAGCATAGTTTCAGGGGAGAGAATATGATCCAGTAGAAAGAGCACTAGATCCCCAGTGTACATGATCAAAGGATATGAAGAGCTTTCAAAAGAAGAAATTCAAACTGTTAACAATGGAATAATAAGAAAATCTTGAAATCATGAGCAAGAGGAATAAGAATAAGAATGAAACTTCATATGCAGTAAACTGGTAAAGATGGAAAAAGTTAATATTGGAGGTCCTAGGGGAAGACAGGAAAACCAATATATAGATGGAAGAGCTATATAGATTGTTCTAACCACTTAAAAATTTTTGGTTAAAAAATTTTGAAATTATTAAAGAAAAGTCACAGACATGTATATAACTTTTGATCCAGTAACCATTCGTAGGCAAACACTCCAATGAGGTCAACAAGAGAAAGTTCAATATATACCAAAATAGTCATAGCAGTGTTCAGGCACAGTAAAAAATGTAATGAACTACTTGTAACAAAGTGGGTACCCACTGAATACTGAATGTGTGAACCAACTGCCATATATAAGTACAGTGGAATATACTGTGCCATAAGAAAAGAAAAAAGGTGAATATAGGACCTTAAAAAAAACTAATACATGGGAATTTATCCTGTAAAATAAAAATATCCAATTGATCCTGTAAAATTCATCAGTATGAAGACCTCCTGGTATGGGAAGACTCATTTGTACTGATGTCTAATAAAGCAGGACTAGAAAAATAATATTCATAGTG
>CM053581.1:464635628-464668686 GCA_028627135.1 Pseudochirops cupreus | reverse complement strand
ACCCTTTTATTTGGTCATATTTTTTGCAAAATATTTGAAATGGTACCAATTATGCTTGCTATTCAGTCAATAGTATTTATATCAATAAAATTTTTAATTTTTAAAAAAATTTTTTTAATTTAAATTTTTAATTTAATTTTAAACCATATAAAACTTACCAACTGATAATTATAATTTTACTTTAAAATACTAAATTAAATTCATGCATATGTAAAGTTGCATGTATTCTTACATTCACAATTCAATTTAATAAGCATTTATTATGTATTACTATGAAGAGGGCATAAGAAAATAGATGGAGCTAAAATCACTTCAGAGAATTATTTTATCCTGATAAACTAGGATTTTCAAGCTATAAAAATATTTTATTAAAAACTGGTAAAATATATTGTTTAATATGAAAATTCTGCAAATCACATTGATTTTCAGGCATAAACTTCCTTTCTTTTCCTTTTCTACATTCCTTTTAATGGAACACAAAACAATACACTGTTTCCATTATTGCAGGAATACTTGCAAACTAATCCACTGCAGTTTTGTTAATGAGAGTGTTCATTCATTACATTTACAAACATTTGTTATGTTGTACTAAGATGTAAAATGAATTGTTGGGCACTGGTTAAACACATAATATATATGTGCATGTATACATATGCATAAATATGTTTATGTGCTTATACATATGTATATTTTATATATGTAATATGTATGGAGGAAAAGAGAGAAAGAGAGAGAGAGATAGAGAAAGAAAGAGAGAGAGAGAGAGAGAAGAAGGGAAAACAGAGATGTAGAGAAAGTCATTAGATCCCAGCTAAACCTAGTCATCCTCAGAACAAGTGTAGATAAACTGGGAAAGAGAATAGATATATATGTACATGTGTATCTATGTATCTAGACAGATATGGTCTTTTTTATGGTCTTTTGTACTTTGGTTTCAGTTGGAAAATAATAGACTTATAAAGAGGGATAATTCATAATTTATATGAAAAATGCCTGAAAACATTTGTTTTGATCACTTAATTCTCTGATACTATAGGTAAATTAAATTTCTACCATGCTAAAAACCCTACAAGAATAGACTGAAATAAGATTGGCCTCAAAAACCTTATATTAGATAAAACATTATCATTTATACGTGGGATGCAAAAGTCCTTTCAGACTCTATTACAGCATTAATTGATATATTTTCTCAAAAGGTTTATGTGTTTCTATCAAAATGTTAATTTGGAGCTTATAGACAAATAGTATAAAAAGACTTTTTTCTGCCTATATTTAAATGATCGTAAAGTGTTTGATATTGATTAGATCTTAAGATACTGGAATTAAAACCTTTGGGTAGTTATTTTATACCTACAAGAACACATACTCTTCTTAGCCACATGAGATAACATTCAAATACTTTTTTTGTCCCTTTCAATGCAGCTACCTGAAGAGAGCTCAATTGTGAATTCAATTACATGCAATCAATCAATAGTCAGTAATGATGCTCTCTGTAAAATTGTACACAATTTGTTTACTCAAATATTTTCAATAAATATTTGTAACTACTATCACTAATATGTATATGTGCGCATGTATGCTGTACATATATATATATATTTTTTAAATTCATCAGTATGAAGACCTCCTGGTATGTAAACCCCACCCACAGATGTATATGTAATTCTTTGGCAGTTCCCTGTTATAGAGAATCACCTATTAAACTGAAAATTAAGTGAATTGTCCACAGCCACAAGGCTAGTATGAATCAGAGGCAAGACTGTGATGTTAATGGAATCTGAAGATCTTCCATGCCCCTTCATATTGGCAAGTAAGCAGGCACTTAGTACCTTGTTTCAAGTTAACACCTTGTTTAAGCTATTTAATTAACACAGAAGTAGTTAACACCTTGGGAGGAAGTTGCTGATGTAATAGGAAGTGGCAGAATAGGGAGGAGCTAAGGCATATATAAAGAAAAGCCCCAGCTGGGAATGGTAGAATTTCCTGGGGTAAGCATCTGGAGGCTGGAACTTCTGCTGAGACCTTTCTTATGCTGAGAACTTTTCTTTGGGATTTTCTACTGAGAACTTACAAAAACCAGGCTGAGGAGCTACCGTGAGTGAGAGAGGAGGATCCTTGCTTGAGGGAGCCTGTTCTGCTGTGAAGGCTTGGGAATGTCAGTGTTCCCTTCATTAATTATGTGTATCAACTTCATGGCTACTGTAATGACTTTGGCTTTCTGGTTCTGGGACTTGGTTTTCTGGTATTTGAATAAAAGCTTTGGTTCTACCCTCCATGTGGAGAGTCTGCTGCATTTTGTGATTCACAATTATACCAGCATATTCATAACCAATGCGGGTGTTGTGAATATTGCATTATTGTTACAAAGACTCAAGCATATGTTTTCCTAACTCCAAGGGCAACCAACAGCTCCTTGTATTATGCTTCTTCCATTGCTACCACTTCTACCAACAGCTGACATTTGCATAACATGTAACAGTTTTTAAAGCATGTACATTATCTTGTTTGACCATCTCATTATCCTTATCAAAAATCTTCAGTGGCTCCCTACGTTTACCTCCAGAATCAAATATAAATTCCTCTGTTTAACTTTTAAAGCCCTTTATAACCCATTGCCTTCCTAGTTTTCTAGTCTTCTTAAACCTCAGTTACCCTTTCCAGTTCTTCTCCTCCTCTCACCCTCCATTTCTTATTGTTGTTCAGTCAGTACAGTCATGTTAGAATCTTTATGACCCCATTTGGGATGTTTTTGTCAAAGATGCTGCAGTGGTTTGCTATTTCCTTCTCCAGCTCATTCTACAGATGAGCAGACTAAGGGAAACAGGGCTAAGTTAAACCAGGCTTCTTGTTGTTCCTAGAATAAATCATCCACCTGCCAACTCCAAGTCTCTTTACTGCTTGTTTCCTAAGCCTGGAAGTCTTTCCATCCTCATCTTCACCTTCTTGGCCTCCCTAGAGGCCTTCAAATGTTAGCTAAAGTCATATCTACTGCAAATATAATTTCCCTATCCACCTTAACGCCAATATCTTCCCTCTGTGGATAACTTTCAATTTTTCCTTTATCTATTCTGTTTGTACTTAGTTTGAATTCTGTTTTCCCCAAGAGTTTGTTAGCTCCTTGAAAGTGGAGACTATTAAATGTTTTTTGTTTTTTTTGTTTGTTTGTTTCTAAGTACTTAGCACAATGCCTGACACCATAGTAGATTCTTCAGTAAATGATAGGTGATGTACTGACTGATGCTCCTAACAATCCTCTGAGGTTGATACTATTGATTGATATCATTAATCTCACCTCATCCTCAGATGCTGAAACTTATCCTTTCCTTGACAAGTAGAGAAACATGGCAACTCTACACCGTGCCAACAGAGAATATAAACAAAATGAGGGGCAGTATGGCATCAGACTTGAAATCAACACCAGGTCTTGTTTATAAAAATGCTGTGAATACTTTGAATCAGCCCTTTCACATACTTATTTCCTCCTCTTTGAAAAAAAAGGTGTGAGACACCTATAAGATTGGCTAACATGACAGAAAAGAAGAAAGACAAATGTTGGAGGATATGTGGTATAATTGGGACAATAATGGACCATTGGTGGAGTTGTGTACTAACCCAAATACTCTGGAGAACAATTTGGAACTAAGTACAAAAGGCAATAAAACTCTGAAAACCATTTGACCAACCAGTGCCATACCACTGCTGTGCCATTATTCCAAAGACATAAAAAAGGAAATTAACCTATATGTACAAAAATGTTTGTAGTAGCTCTTTTTGTGGTGGCAAAAATTGGAAATGGAAGGGATGCCCATCAATTGAGGAATGGCTGGATAAGTTGTGGTATATGATTGTGACGGCATATTATTGTGCTATAAGAAATGATGAACAGGATGATTTCAGAAAAACCTGGAGAAGACTTACATGAATGAATGCAAAATTGAGTGAACAAAACCAGAAGAACACTCCATAGTAACAGCAATATTATATAATGACCAATTGGAAATGACTTTGCTGTCCTCAACAACACAATGACCTAAGACAATTCTTAGGTACCTCTAATGAAAAATGTCATCCACCTCCAGAGAAAGATCTGCTGAAATCTGAATGCAGATGTAAGCATACTATTTTTTAAACTTTCTTTATTTTTATTTTTTGGTCTATGTTTTCTTTTACAATATGACTAATAGTGAAATATGTTTTGCATGACTGCAAATGTATAATGTTTAGCAAATGACTTGCCTTCTAAATGATGGGGGAGGGGAAATAGGGTGGGATAGAAACTGGGACTCCAAATTATAAAAAAAGGTTAAAACTGTTTTTACATATAATTGAGAAAAATAAAACATTAAAATTAAAACATGTGAGTTTAAATGATCTCTCAAGTAACTTCCCAGCTCCCAAATGAGCAGTTTTTGGATTGCCAAAAATTAAAACAAACTAAGAAGGAAATTAGCCTATAGACCACTGGCCATAAGATGCAGCTAAGTAAGATCATTCTGTGAATATCTACAGTTAAACCCAGAAGGGGATAAGAAGGCCAAGATGGAATAGATCTACTAGAGTTTTATGATAATCTATTTTCACAGACAGCAATCACAGAGCTGCCACATCCGAACTTTATCAATTCAAGACCTGTTTATACTTTGGGAAGAAATAGCAGTGAGTGTCCTTGTAGTGGAGAAGGAAAACTGAGCCAGACCAGTGAGCATACAAGAAAAAAAAAATTATGCTAAAAGTGACAGAATTTTAAAAGGCTTTCAAAAAGCCATTTTCAGGATATCTCAACTCAAAGGGGAAGGGGCATGGCTTCCCAAGGAACAATAAAGATCAAAGACTATTTATCTATCTATTAAATATATTGCTTTAAGGTTTGAAAAGCTCTCTCTCTCTCTTCCTTTCTTTCTCTGTCTCTCTCTACGCACACACACACACACACACACACCTACAAACACATAATGTGTATATATATATATATATATATATATATATATACATGCAAAATACATACATACATATATATCCTATTTTATCTCAACAATAACCCATGAGGTATATGCCATTATTACTCTCATTTTACAGATGAAGAAACTAAGGCACAAAAAGTCAAATGACTTACCTAAGGACAAACAGCTAGAAGGTGCCAATGGCAGGATTCAAACTCGGGTATCCCTGCCTCCAACTCTGGTTTTCTACTCATTGTATCATACTGATAACACCTGAGAAGACCTCAGCAATATTGACTGGAATACTCCATCTGTCATCTGTATAATATTCTTAAGAGAATAAGCTAGGTAACAAGACAGGTATATTTGATGAAAACATACACAGGGATATTTTTGCAATAGTTCATACCTTTATGATCACACACCTGAGTCAGAAGAGTAGTGGACAAAATAGGTACTGAGGTGTTGTTAATGGATTTCAAATATCCATCTGATGTGACAGAACAAAATTCAGCCTTCAAGGCACTTCTATAAGGCATATGTACCATGCAAACATTAAAATTAGATTAGACAATAATAAATACAACCACACACATTTGAAAAACCAAGTCCATGGAAAATGATGACATGCAGCTGTATAGAGTCAGAGAGTAAATAGAGACAAGAGAAAATACCAAAAGGAATATGTGACGAGATGATTAAAGAGAAAGGACAACAAAGGACAGCTGGGAAGGAAAAAGAAGTAGCATTCAGATAGTGTTTTAAGGTTTATAAAGCACTTTACTTATGTTATTTTATTTTATCTGTATGGCAATACTGGGAGGTAGGTTCATTATATAAATGAGGAAACTGAGGCTGAAAGAGGTTCAGTGACTCACCAAGGTAACATAACTAAGGAAATATCTGTGGTAGGATTTGAACTCAAGAATTCCTGATTTCAAGGCCAGCATTATATCTACTGTGCCATCTAAATGTACAGGAAAACAAGTGGAAAGAAGCAGGAGAAGACATAGTATGTATTAAATAGACAAATGGACCTACCTTTTACCCTATTTAGAGTAATAGTAAAAGGGTAGTGAAAGCACTAAAGGTTAAAAAGTGTAGACAAATAACCCATTATTTAGTCTAAAACATATTGAATAAAAGAATTTGGGCATTTTTTGACTTAACTGAGCAATTAATTTTGCATCATCTAGCCAAAAATTTCATAGGTACTAAAGTTGGTCTTTGTTTTGTTAACGGAACACTTTATATTAATTGGGAATTTTTATTTCCCAGAAAGTGTGGAGAATAACAGAATGATGAAGATAAAAGGAACCTGGACTATAATTATGTAGATTAGTTACAATTGAAAAGGAAATTCAACTTTGACAAAGATTGAAAAAAAAACCAACACAACACTACTCTACAGCTATGACTTTTTTTTTTTTGCCAATCTAATATTTGTCTTCAAAAGTTTGCTTTTTATCTATTATTTACGGTTGTATAGTGTTCACTGCCAGTCAGGGAAATCATGGTAAACAAGGTTTTTATTGTCATTTTGTTCTCCACTAAAGCAGGAGTAACAGTCTCTTTCATGTCACTAACTAAACTCACTTCTAAACACAGAAGTAATTTAACAGAATCCCCAGAGCATGTCAATCCAAATTAACCCCACAATGTCTTTCTTTTAAGGCTCACTATAAAGAATCCCATCCTTGAAATCCTGACATTTTGGTTATCTGATTTACCATGTATTGTATGCCATGAGGAATGTGGAAGCTTGTTTTATTTTTGAGCTTTTTGTTTCATTTTAATGAAAGGCTTTTAACTAACTTTTGTAGACTCTTTACAATTTTAATGACTGTTTTGGAAAGGTACATTCATGTGTGCATTTAGCAACTCAATTATCTGAGGAATTTTATATAGCCATTTAATTGTATTTCCTTAAGAATTGACATTATTCCATTAAGCATCCCCATGTAAATTATAAAATAAATCTGTAGTCTTCATAATCACAGGAAATGGTTCTGAATGTGGTACTTAATAAATATGTGCTTGCTTGAGTAAAGAAAGAAAATTAGCTTGATTTTATTTTAAATTGTCTGTTTCCAAAAGCGTAAGCATTATAAATCATTATACATGGAAAGCGTGGTGGAATATGAAGAATACTCCGGAAGGAAGTTTCAAAAGCCTCCTCTTACTTTTATTAAGTTATGGGACTTAAAATAATTTAACTGCCCTCATTCTCAGGTAATCCTCTTGTTCCTGAACTATAAAATAGGGGAAGGGGAATAAGCATTTATGTAGCAACTACTATGTGTCAGTCAATGTAATATTATCTCATTTGATCCTCACCATAACCCTGGGAGGGAGGTGCTGTTATTTTTTTCATTGTGCAGTTAAAGAAATTGAGGCAAATAGAGGTTTAAATGTCTATCCAGAGTCATATATCTAATAAGTGTCTGAGGCTGGATTGGAACTCAGGTCTTTCTGACTTCAGGCGCTTTTCTCTATTCACTTTTTTGCCTAGGAATAACAATAGCATCTACCTCACTAGGATGTTTTAAGGGTCAAACGAAATAATGTCAGTAAAGTACTTTGTTAACCTTGAAGTTTTAAATAAATGTGAGCCATCATCATTGTAATTGTTGCTAACTAGTGAATAAATATGCAAGCATGTTTTTAGTAATGCTTTATAGATGGGAATAGCAGCATTAATATAAAAAGATTACCTTCCTGAAAAATGCACAGACCATTTTTCATTATCTTATATTTGTTAAAATATATGGGGCTTCAAAAATCAGTGTAGTTTTTACTATGCAAGATTTAATAGTCATCGAGTCAACAAGCTTTTATCAAATATTTGCTCTCTGTCAGCACACATGCATTCGGAATATGCATGTAAGCAGGACAGCCCCTGCCCTATAGGAGCTTACCTTCTAAACCGCACTAAGACTTTTGGAACACCCTGAATACAGTATGTAGAATTCATCTATTTTTAAAAATAAGAGCATATAGAAAATCTTTTTTTAAGCATCACACACAAAACAGGCAATAATTTGAGAGGCAATAAGATATAGTAGGGAAGGCAGGGAGAGACAGAAATTGACTTTGGTACGAGGTATGAGAGAATGTTTTTCATTTTGTTCGCTAACATCCTCAGGTAAACGATTTCATTAGAATGAGTTTAACTTGCTTCTTATTACTAAAGGATTGTTCAACATGTGTCACACAATGTTGCTGTTGTTTTTTCCCCAGACTCTTCCTTGCTCCTTTAATCTCCCTTCTTCTCTTTCATTTTTATTAAATAATCTTATATCCTATATTAGGGATTTAAGAGATATAATAACAAACAACATTGTTTTATGACCCTTTGATTATTAAAACCAAGTAAAGAACACAACAAGAAGACATCTGCTCAACAAAATCATGAAAGAGATCCAGTGCAAAGTTCCTGGGTAAGAATAATACTATGCTGGTCATACCATCACTGGAACACTGCTGAGATGTCTAGTGATCTTCATATCTTATGAATTTTTGCCTTAATTATCCACACAAAGAAAAAAAAAAGGATGAAATTTGTCCAGACTCCAATACATAGGTTGGATGGACGACCTACCAAGTTCTTCCATTAATAAATATATTTGAGATAGTAATTGCAAATGTTATCTAATCAAAAAACATTTATTAATAACCTATTATGTTCCCGGCACTGTGCTAAGTGCTAGGGATACAAATATGGAAAAAGAAATATAGTTTGCCTTCAAGGAGCTTGGGATCTACTGAGGGAAGAAAAACATAGAAAGAAGCAAGGAATCTGTGTACATGTGGGATGGTATAACAGGATAGACACAGGGACATGGTGGAGAAGTCAGAGAATTCCCAAAGTAGTGCAGGCTGGTGAGAATGACATCCTTTTATACGTGAGGAACCTGGTCCTCCCCTGTTCCCATTCACAAGGGGTAAGTCTGACAGGAACAGCATTGCCTTTCTCACAAGTGAATTTTCTTTCTTCATGTAATATCATTACACTGGGTATAATCCATAGCAAAGGTTAATTCTCTCTTAGGGTAATTCTATAAGTTTAGAGACCTATAAAGGATTCTGTGGTAGAAAATGGGATTCATTGGAACAGGAGGAATGACTCTCTAACAACCAAAAGGTAATTTCTTTTCTAACTGACATTCAAACCTATAGAGTAATCCTAGAGTTTCTATTGGTTAAAGACTTATATACACTATTTAGTGTAAGGTGGAACTTATTGGGTTTATGATCTTATCATTCAAAAGAAGGAGAAAGCTACCATGAATATTTTGTTGTTTTGTGTTTTATGTCAGATGAAAAAATCTTTTTCTCTATCTGATATGCAATGATATTGTACTATTTGCATGGAAACTGGGGTCCGTTTACTTTCATCTTTGTAGATCCAAAGAATAGCAATATTTTGAAGTTCCAAAAATGGAGTATTGGTGGTTGCAAAGTGTGTTACCAAGATCAATTTATATAAATCCAGAAGCTACATGTGCTAGTCCAAGAGTTATATATGTATTTCTCTCTTGTAGCTAGCACTATCTCATGTAAATGTAATAGGATCATTGGGCTCTGGAGAGGTAACTTCTTGTTGTTCAGTCACTTTCAGTTATGTCTTACCTTTCATGACCCCAGAATACTGGAATGGTTTGTCATTTTCTTTTCCAGGTTAACAGATGAGGCACTGAAGCGAACAGTCAAGTGACTTACCCAGGGTCACACAGCTAGTAAGTTTTTGAGGCCATATTTGAACTTCAGTCTTCCTGACCCTAGGCCTGCCATTCTGTTCACTGTATCATCTAGCTATCCAATTTAATTTCATGCCATTTATAATAATGCTTGGGTCTTGCATCTTTAGGGCTGCTTTAAAGAATTGTATTTTCAATTCAGAATTTTTTTTAAAGAAAAAAGAGGTTTTTATTTTGTGCTAAAATAGAAATTTCTCTCAAAGTTGGTGTGCTTGTTGATCATTATCAAATATCTCTTTCCCCCTAATTTGAACATTACTGTTTGCTTACTGTGATTCAGGCCACCATTTTGTCATTGCCTTAAAGGTTGCATCATAGAATTACAGATTAGAGATCTCAGATGCCACTGAGTCCAACCTCTCATTTAACATATGAGGAAACTGAGATCCAGGGAGGCTGAGGGACTTGTCCAAAGTCACACAGGTGACTGGCAAATGTCAGAAACAGGATTTGAAACCAGAATCTGTCAATATAGATCCAGTATGTGTCCCATTTTACACTGCTGTCCTGACTTACTGGATAAAAAATGTGGGGTTCATAGATTTAATAAATCTGATAATTTGATGATGGAATTTAGAATAAAGAACTGTCTTTAGCAAGGTCTGTTGTAAAAAGAAAATCTATGAGCTAGCTTTTAAATTTGATGCATTTATTTATCATTCATTTTTGTTGTGATTTTACATGACTTTTTTCACAATTTAATAGCACCTCTTCAATTTCCTCTTTTGATTATGGCAAATTTAACTTCTCTGGACCTCAATTTCCTAATTAGTCAAATGAAGGAGGTGAACAAAGTAATGTCTAAGATCACTCTTAGATCTAATTTTTCTTTAAATCTATGACATTTAGCCTACAATGTTCTAATCTGGTGCTTATTGTGCCATTAAGACAGGTTAAGTAGTTTGATTATGGGCTTTATGAACAGTGATACATATATGTATGAGCTACGTGAATTTAATTATGCAATTAATTATATCCAACTTCAATTACAATTAATAATTCATCCATGACTGATAGCCAGCAATATCTATAGCCAGCAATAGAAAACTGGAGTGGTAGGTGATTAGATCCTATGGTCCTACTAGTTCAAGTGTGCTAAGAAATTACGTGAATTAGATGGGCTGTATTTGGTCCACGGAGCCCATCTTAACCCAGGAGGGCTTTTGGGAATTTATTACCAGGGTCATGGTTTTGAAGTTGTTTAAGGAAGAGGCAGTAATTTATCTTTTCTAGATAGCTAATAAGTAGATGTCTGTCTATTATATGTGTAGACATTGCTTGATAATAATATGAATATATGGTTTCTCTAAAACATAAAAATAAAATATTTTATCTAATTGAAACCAAATCAAACAACTAGCATTTATTAAGTACTAAATATGGGCCAGGCAAAGTATTACAGTACTTGGTTCTAGGAATGAAGAAGAAGAAGATGACAATGAACAACATTTATATGGTCCTTAAATTTTGCAAATCATTTCTGAGGAATCATACTTTTCCTATTATTCCTCTTGATAGCAGTAAACACTATTGATTCAGCATTTTTTCTTTTTTCTTTTTTTTTTAAGGTTTGCATGAGGTATTTGAACTTTTTCTTTTTTCTTATATGCTAACACATACTATGTTTTTACCTACTGGTTATAAGAGACATATTAGAAGTCCTCATTTCCCCCAAATTCTTTGGTTAAAAAAAAAGGAAGGAGATAATGAACTGGGAAGTTTGAATTCTGAGTAAAGGGTACAAAAGAATTTGATGTAAATCCATGAATAATTCAGAAATTTGTAGAGGTAAAATAATGAAGAGAATGGGTAGGATGATCATTATGCTTAACAAAGGTGAGGAAAATAATCTTAACAAGTACCATAAAATAATGATAGAGATCCTAGGAGATAAAAAAACATGGTCAAGTCTTGCTTCTAATACAGAGTAGTTGCATGAATGTAGGTGGGCTGCTTAACCTCTTATTCCTCTAAGCAACTTCCTAAGACCACAGGTTGCAGGTGGGTGACAATCTGTATTAAAATAAGGAGTTTCCTCATATTTCCTATAGCACTGAAATCGCAAATCTGATCTAAATAATGCCAATAACTGCCTTGATGTATTGTATTCTTCAAAACTGCAAAACATTTTATATACATGGTCTCTCAGTCTTTAAGATAGCTCTATTCTGTAGGCAGATATTATTACTCTCATTTGGCAGATGAAGATACTGAGATCCAGATTACGTAAGAAGTACTTACGCCTGATGTCATTTACTCATTATGTGGTAGAGCAGGGACTGGAACCCGAGTATCTAGACCAGTGGTTCTCAACCTTCCTAATACTGTGACCCTTTAATACTCCTATGTGGGCGTATCTGCATGTGAGCAAACCCACCTGGATACGGATAGAGGAGCGGTGTCTCGGTTCCTAAGACCATGGGAAATATGTGTTTTACCATGTTCTTAGGTGACCTCTGTGAAAGGGTCGTTCGACCCCCAAAGGGGTTGCAACCCACAGGTTGAGAACCGCTGCTCTAGACAGAGTATGGTTTTTATTTCAGCTACATCGTGCTAAATGATAGTTTTCTAAATTATTTTGATAAATCATGATAGTATCGTAGACTTTGATACGAAATGAATGGAAAGCAAGTGAAAGAAGGGTAGGAGAGAGTATGAGGAAAAACAAAATATTTCCTTAATACCTCATTACTGGGTCATGTGGTTCTTTTTTTTTTTTGGTTGGTAATCATTTTATTTGTTTGTATTGAACAGAAGACCTTATCAGAATCATAGAATCAAAGAAGTGCAGATGTGAAAAGAGACCTCAAAGATCATCTACTCCAATGTAGACACAAAAGGAGTATCCACTATAAAATACTCAACAGGTGATTGCTGGTATTTTGGAGACAAAGATACTCAGTAGCTATTTCTGTTAACCTCAGTTCTCATCAGGAGGTGGTGTTGAGACTATGCATTTGAGAAGTGATGAGAAACATTTTAAAAATGACACATCTACAAACAAGCAAATTATCTTTGGGTCGGCACAGGCTCATAATCACTGTTTCATTTTTCCCCATTTTTCAACAACCTGAGAAAAATATCATTCTAGTATATCAAAGGAAAATGGGTCACCAGAAGCTGATTGCATGGAATTACCTCCCATTTTGGTAATACTTACAGTTTATAAGGTGATTACCTAGCAACGCTTTTTAAAGTATGTAGTAAAAACATCATCCTCATTTTCTAGAAGAAGAATTTGATGCTTAGACAAATGAAATGACCTGTCCAGGTTCACAGGACTAGGGAGTGGCTAAGGAGAATTGTGAATTCAAATTTTCTGATACAAAAACTGTTGTTATGTCTCCTTCATTATGCTGGATTATTTTGGTGCACCTTTTAGTGATACTTGTCATATTCTTAATTTAATGAGCTTGCATTGGGAATTATTCTTTTAGAAAAAGTGGTAACATGAATCTTGATGAAATTATCTACATTCCCCATTGACTTTTTTTTTCCCTTTCAAGCCTCCCCTACCATACTAAAGTCCTATTACATAATCCTTTGGCATGAAACCCAGAAAACAAATGGAATTAAATGTTTTCTTTCCACAACACTGGTTGGTCACTATCATCTATTGTCATGGTCCTTTGAAGGCAAAGTTGAAAACAAATATATAAGACTCACTCAATAAAGTAGACTTCCCCTTTTTCTGTATAGGCCATCTCCCAATTATCAGGCAATGGACCCAACTCATCATTTTCTTCAGGTTTAGTCGGCTTCACTATATCCATCTCCTCCTTTGGTTCCTCAGGCTGACTGTATACTGGTGCAGGATAAGGCTGAGAGGGCATCTCACCTGAGGCGCCTGTACTCTTGTCTTCAAGCTCACTTGATTCTAGGAGAGAAGAACATAAATAATAAAAGAGTTTAGCTTGTTTTGTGAAGATCTTTCCCAAATGCATATGTAAATAAGTCTAGGGACAGACAATTAAATCATCTTGGGGCCTAAACTCACTGAATTTGTCCTTCTCTCCTCTCTATATCTAAGGAAAACAGTACACAAAAAGAAACATCCCTCTTCTATTTTATAATGGGGAAAAAATGATTTACTCTGCAGACTAAAAAAAAATCTGTACCTCAGTCATAAAAGTTTTTGCTACTTTCTCTTTTTTCATTCTAAATCTACCCTAAATCAGTACTCCATTGATAATTTACAATATCATTTTGTTATTTTAAATGTTGTCTTGTCTTTTAAATCGTTATCTTCCTCCCTCCTCTTTTTTTCCACTTTCTTGTGGAAACTACTTCTTGTTCTTTTCTCCCTTTCTCAATTTTAGCACTACTAATAATTCAACTACATCTGCCTGGTAACCAACCCACTAGTAACTTGCTGACACATGTGACCTGCTGGTGGCACTCAGAGATTAGTTTCACTGATGTACAGCTGGAAGGCATCACAGCGGTCAGATAGTCTGACTTAATGATTTTATAGATGAAAAAACTGAAATCAGAGAGATTAAGTCAATTTCCTTAATTCACATAACTAATAAGTGTCAGAGCTGACATTTGAACCCATGCCCTCTAGCTGTAAAGTCAGATCTTTTTTTAATGAAACACATGAAAAACAGTATGACATAGTAGAGAAAGGACAAGCTTGGAATCAGTTCAAGAGCATTCTCCGAGATGGACAATTTATATGATGCTGGCCAAGTTATTTAGCCTCTAAATGAACTAAGCCACTCTCTAAGACTATGTTACAGGCAAGCTGTCAATCTGTATCAAGTGGTGGGAGTTTTTATCCAAAGAGTTCTCTACATCAATGAAATCACAGGGCTAGATCTAAAAAAAAAAAAAAGAAACACAAAACTTTAATATGAGTTTACTATGGTTTAACTGTCTAAAAAGACACACAAAAGAACACAAAGTACACAAGAACAAAAAAAACTTTTCCTTTAAAGTTGCTTTTCAATTAACTCTCAGGTGGATTTAGCAAAATGCATGGCAGTTAGAGAAAAATGCCGAAGGTTTCTAAGCTCTTTGCCCCCAAGACATCAAGTCCTTTAGGATATTATTACAATATGTAGGCAAAGGTCACCCTCTCAGGCTGTAGTAGAAATTATTCTGCTCCCCACCCATAATAACCAATTATTTTATCTTATACAGTATATGGATATTTGAGGTAAACAGTGTGTATTGAAATTATATAAAGGCACTGTGTCCAGTATCAAATATTTATTCTCTTCTAGCTTTTTGTGCCATTTTCCCCATCTATCAGTCACCCATCCAGAATGCTGACATGGAAATTTTGCAGAGGAAAAGATGTAACCTTCGTTGGGATATTCTTTCTCTATTAAAAAGAAAAAAAAAACTCTCCCATGAAAAAAGCAAAATGTGATGCTAAGTGGTCAGACCCTCTAGATTGCTGTACATATAGCTTCTACCTTAGCGAATGTAAGCAAGAAAAATAGAGGGATATAATAGAGTTCCACTGTCTGGATACTGGTGTATTACTCATAGAATAAAGTACTACTTGAAAAAAATCAATCTTTTAAAGAATTAGTACTTTTTTATATTTATTTTTATTGTCATGTGTGAGACCTACTGATGGCTAAACCATGTTTTCCTATCCTATAACTACTCCATGGTAGTGACCTTTTCATTCATTCATTCGTTCATGCTTTCTTTCTTTCAGTAAATCATAACCTCCATCTATAAATGCAAACCACTGTGCCTTGACATCCAGAAAAGAGAACAAAAAGAGTGTTTTCTTTTCAGACCAATAGGTTATTAGTGTGCTAAAATACCTAAGTATTAAACAGACTTCTAGTTATATGAAAGAGGCTACTGGGTGGTGCTGTATGCAGAAGAGCTGCCCCTGGAGTCAAATATACTTGAGATCAAATTCAGATTTAGGTACTTATTAGCTGTATAACTCTGGGCAAATCTTTTAATCTCTGTTAGCCTTAGTTTCATTTTTTATAAAATTGGGATAATAAAAGTACTTATCTTTCATGGTTGTTGTGAGGATGAAAAAGGATATTTGTAGAGTGCTTGGTAAACCTTAAAAACACCATATAAATGCTAGCAATTTTTATCATTATGTACTTACCTTTATCTAGTTTTGATACAATAATTTATAGCATTTGATTACCTCTCTCTCATGCTGAATACTTCTCTAGTGCTCCTTTTCTATTTACAAACAGGTATGACACTCTTCTTAATGTATCTATATCCACCTACAATATGTGTGTGTATTCATATACAAATATACATATACGCTGTGTATACTATATGATAGATTAAATAACATTCCCTCAGTGATGCTAAGGCTATCATCTTCTTCACTACTAAATTTCTAGATAATCTATACTCACTGAATATTAACTCAACATAGACTCATTCTTCAATCTCCTACAATAAGGCTTCTACTCTCAACTCTCTACAGGGATTACATTCTCCAAAGTCACCAGTTAACTCCTGATTGCAAATTCAATGCTTCTTCTCAGTCCTGCTCAAGCCTGAATTTTCTGAATAATTTATAAGTTATCCCAACCTGATACTTTCTTGTCTACTATGATAACTTATTTTTTGTTTGTTTGTTTTCAAACAAGGCTGTCTCTATTCTGATTCATCTTTGCTTCTCAAGTCACTTCTTTTTGATGGGGATAAAATAAATTATTTTTTCTATTGGTTTTTTAAAATAAATTTTTATCGATGTCTTCTCTCAAATCACAGTTATTGCCAATGTCCCTTCCTTTCCCACTACTAAAGAGCTATCCCATATAACAAAAAGTATTTTTAAAGAATAAAAATATTAACATAATTAATCAATATGATGAAAAAGTTTGAAAATATGTGCAAAGTATAACATTTGTTGACCTTCCACTTCCATGAAGGATTGGGTTGAGGATGTCTTCTTATTTCTCTTTGTTTGATTCATGCTTGATCTTTATAATTTTGTTATATCCACTTCTGATTTTCTGGTGTATGTTTGTTTTTTCCATTTACATTGTTGTAGTTATTGTATATACTGTTTTCTTGAAGCCACTTGTTAACTCTGCATCAGTTCATACGAATCTTTCCATGCTTCTCTGTATTCATCACATATTGATATATCTTGTGGCAGAGTAGTATTCCATCACATTCATGCACTATAATTTATTGAGCCATTCCTCAATTGATGGGCATATACTTTGTTTCAATTCTTTGCCATCACAAAAATTTCTGATATAAATATTTTAGTGTAGGTAGGGCCTTTATTTTTATTATTGATGGCTTCCTTGGGGGTATACATTCTGTAATTACCTCTCTCATGCAAAGAACAATATAATCATTTTATTTGCACAATTCCAGATTGTTTTCCAAAATGGCTGTAACTATTTTACAGCTCTACCAACAACGTATCAGTGTGCCTATCTTCTACATCAATTTTTGGTTATAGAAACTCTACTAGCAATACATTTACAAGTTATTTTTTAGTCATCATTTCCAATTTTCAGGGTGTGAGGTGAAATCCCAGCCTTGTTCTGATATTCATTTCTCTTATTAGAGACTTGGAGCATTCTTTCACATGGTTGTGAATACTTTGTAATTCTTTTGAGAACTGTTTTTCACATATCCTTTGACCATTTATCTACTGGTGAATTGCTATTAGTCATTATCTGTCTGTCTGTCTATCTGTCTATCTATCTATCTATCTATCTATCTATCTATCTATCTATCTATCTATTTATCTATCTATCATCTATCTATACACATATACATATCCATGATACACACATATATATGTAATTTGCTAATTATTTACATATCTTAGATGCCAAACCTTAATCAGAGAAATTTGATACGAAGATTTTTTCCTCATTGAACTGCTTCTCTTCTTATTCTAGGCACATTAATTTTATCTGTGCAGAAACTTTTCAGTTTCACATTATCAAAGATACATATCTATATCTATCTATCTATAATTTTATGGCATTGTCACTTTCTCTTCCATGGCTAAGAATACCTCTCCTACTCACAGTTGTTAGAGGTATATGATCTGTTTCTCTTCTAATTTTTTAAAATAGTATGATCTTGAATATTAAGATAGCATACTCATTTACAACGTGTTGTAGAATATGGTATAAATGCTGGCCTAAGCTTGATTTCTGGAAGATTGCTATTCAGATTTTCCAAGCAGTTTTTAACCAATAAGAATTTTGTTTCCCTAGGTGATTTTTTTATATAGTTGAGGCCTAGAAGTATTATTCCTCCTTTATCTCTGTTTCTTTTCTTCATTTTCTTGATTTTCTAGATCTTTGGTTTTTCCAAAAGAATTTTGTTATTTTATCAAGTTTCATAAAGTCTCTGCTCCCCCCCCCCCCGGTGATTTGATTGGCATAGTATTAAAAGTATAAATTAACTTTGGTAGTATTGTCATTTTTATTATATTGTCATGGCCTGCCCCTGAGCACTGAATATTTCTCCAGCTATTTAAGTTGTTCTTTACTCCTTTAAAGAACACTTTGCTGCTGAATCTGTACAATTCTTTTGATGCATTGGTAGGTAGATTGATTCCAAGACATTTTATACATTTTAAATTTATTTGGAATGGAATTTCCTTTTCTATTTTAGCTTCTTGTATTTTGTTAATGTATAGAAATGCTGTTGACAGAACTGGATGCTGACCTCTTTCCCTCAGGCTTAGGAGAGTGCTGTATATTCTGCCCCCCTCCACTCCCTGTGTCCTGTTCCAGTGTATTCTTTTGTTCCCTCTGTTCCTCAGTTTTCGGGTCCAGTGCAGGTGGTGTAGAGCATGATAGCTAGAGGACTGAATTCTGGAGTTTGAGTCTCAGGCTCCGGACGGAGGTGTGTATGGAACGTAGGACTGAGTTCCATTTTAAGCCTATATACCCCTCTTGCACCTTTCCCAGTTTTTTTGTTTTAGCTCTCCTATGAGCATCATTTGTAGCACAAAATGCTGTCTACCACAATGCTGTCTTTTGCTGACCTATTGCTTCACTGGAGAGAGGGAAGTAGGACTGGGGCATAGGGCTGGGTTTTGTTGCAAGTTTATGTGATCATCCTCAGGTAGGCTAGTGCAGCCATATTATAGGTAGCATGGAAGGTGGGAAAGCGGGTGCTAAGTAAGCTCAGGGTAGATGTAAGTTCACGTGTTTTGTTTTGTTTTTACCTTCCTTTAACCTTTTCCCTGCCTTAGACCATGGAAGCAGTTAATGGTGCTTTATCTTTGGTGCATAATTTCTATTTTTTGAAAGGGTTGAGAAGTCAGAAGGATCAAAGAAAATATCTAGTCTTCCATCTGGTTGGTTCCAATAATTTATATGGATTACTTGTGTATGTCCTGTGGTCAAGCCTTCTGAACTCATATTAGTCTATCATTCACAGCTGGACATGCTGTACCTTGATCCTGACATGGTGACATAGTGATATCATTTTGGTCTTCTTCAAGCATGAAGGATAACAAGCAACCTAATAATTTATTCTTTAAAGTAAATTCTCAATCCACTGTCTCAGTCTTCCTCACTGAATACTCTTCTTCCAAGGACTCTTAAATCTTTCATGACTCTATCCTGGCTGCCTTAGGGATTTCATCCATTACCTTGGCTTCAATAATCATCTCTAAGTGATCACTAATCACTCCCCTGAGCTTCTGTCCTAAATTTCCAGCTCAATCTAGGTAACTCCAGAGATAAAAGTTAAACTAATCTCTCAAAAACCTTCCCATCTTCTGTATACATGCCAATTAAAATCATAATTGTATTTCTCTTTTTCCATATGGCACACCTAGGTTTCATTCCTTTGGATCATGTTTGACCTCATTCCATTTATACTCAGTTGCCAATGTCTATCACAGTTGCTACCTCTTCCCTAGTCACATTACCATTGTCCTAGTGGAAGATCTCACCACTTCTCCCCTTGACTACTAGAATCACCTTCTAATTGGCCTCTCTGTTTTCAGTTTCTCCCCTTTCCAAAAAAAAAATTACATGTAGCTGCCAAAAAATCTTCCTAATAAAAAGGGTCTGATAAAACCAAAACAAAAAATACTCTTAGTGATTCTTTAGAATGACATTCAGATCCCTCAATGACTGTGCTCTAACCTGTCTTTATATTTTTATATCACATTCTAAACTTCACACACTTTATGCTCAGAACAAACTGAGTTTACTTAAACATCACACAATCATATACCCTTGTTCACCTCTTTGCCTTTGTCTGGTCTTCCATTTCTGGAATGGACCCTGAACTTCTCTGTTTGTTGATATTCTCCTATTCCTTTGAAGCTCAGTTCATGTTATTATTCTTGAAATAATTTTGTACATGTTTTTCATTTATTGTCTTGTGTATATATTATATTTCACAGTCAAATGTGAGCCTCTTGAGGTCAGGGACTGTTTCACTTTGGCTTTTGTGTTCTCAGTATTTAACACAGATGGTTGCATATAGTATGTATTTTATAAGTATCTACTGAATTGGGTTTCCACACCTAGAAGTGATCCCACTCTTTTCAGGTCTCTCATGACATTGCATTTAATCTTATTTATGCATTTTATCGTGTCTTAACTTGTATTATAGTTATTTATGTTTATCTTTGTTCTCATTATATTTGTAAGCCCCTTAAAAATAAAGTCTATGTTATTTTTCTTTTTCTGTCCTTCCTTCTTTCCTTCTTTCCTTTCTTTCTTCCTTCCTTCCTTCCTTCTTTCCTTTCTTCCTTCCTTCCTCCCTTCCTTCCTTCCTTCCTTCCTTCCTTCCTTCCTTCTTTTGTTCTTGGCACTTAGCAAAGTACCTTGTATATAATGTATTAAAATTAATACAAGTTTCATGAATTGAAGTGATTAAATAGATTAAAGCAATATGATCCAGATGATGTATTAGTTGTACTACTATGAGATCCAGGATACCAATATTTCTCATTTCTGTTTCCATAATACACGACAGAGTTCATTTTGAAACAAAATGTGGTATCACCAATGCTTGATTTTAATCAATCATGCTTGTTAATAAATAAGCATTTATTAAGTCACACATTAAATATCTATCGTGTCAGGCACCATGCTGGGCTATAGTAAAAGGAATAGCTACCAGAGTACCATGTGCATTGGATTAGTTCATTTCATTAAAATTCATTGAAATAATTTTCAAGATTTATTTATTTCAAGAGACCAAAGATGTGGGCCACTGACATTACTTTCTGTTTCCTTTAATACAAATAGGAATAGAGAGCTCTAGGCCCTCTCTGAACATTGGCTGACAAGCCATCATAGCAAACCCAGAGGCAAAGAAGGTGAATTTAGCTCAATCAATTTGTGGTGTCTTCACAGCATACCCTTGTTGAAAATCCTTCCTCTGCTATGGCTAGGGCTATGTAATTCATTTTTGTTAACTGTTGAATGACCTATGATTATCTCATTTAGTTTCAATTCCAGAACTAATTTACAAAAGGGCAATCTGTGTCAGACCCAGTTAAAAACAGAGGCATTGGTGAGACAATGTTGGAAATGAAAGAGGTTCTGTCCTCAATGGGCTTACATTTTATCAGATTATTTCAGATGTTTATGAAACTACAAATCCAACTAATTATAACAGAAAAAATTTTAAAAAAGCCCTAGAATTCCATTACAGATCCAGAAAATTGGAGTATGACAAAATATGGGAATAGACAATATTTTAGAGACTGTGGAAAGTCAGGTAAACTGATGCAGTATTAGAAATAGGATAATGTCTGTGTGAGTGCAGAAGAGTAGACAGATGCAAAAGATACTGTGGCAATGGAATCAACAAGATGTAATAGGTGAATATATACGATAAATAGGAGAGGAGAGAATCAACATTCCACTGTTGGTATAGCTGTGAATTGATTTAACCATTCTGCTCAGCAATTTGGAATTATGAGAAAAAAAGACTGAAAATAACCTTATCTGTTGACTATCAACATGCCACTACCACATCTTTCCTACTAGCTCAACAAAAAAAGGCTAGGGCCAAGTTAAAAAGGAAAGGAAGACAGAAAAGAAAGAGGGAAAAATGAAAGATAAAGAAAGAAAAAAAGAACAAAAGAAAAGAAGGAAGGGAAAGGAACAAGGTGGAAGGAGGGCAGAAAGGATGGAAAGGAAGGAGAAAGGAAGGAAGAAAGAAAAGTTAGACCTGCAATACTGTGAAATTTATTTAAGCCAATTTGGGAAAATCCCAAATAACCCCATCGCTATTTTTATTCTATAATTATAGAAAGCTATTTTTTTTTAACTCTGAAGAAACAACAGAACATGGTCCTTTCAATTTTCAAATCATATATTTCTCAGAAATTATAGTCAAATGTAATTTTGGGGGGTAAGCATTTGGAATGTATAAGGGTAACCATGCAGAAGATCACCCAAGTTGAACTGAGGTGAATGGAGCAAGCTGGATTTAATTGATTCAGAGTTATGAAATCATAAAAATGCACCTTGGGCTGTACTGGAGGCCAGTTAAGAATGACTTTGGGTATATTACAAGAAAGAAATGAAACAAAAGACAAAAGTTCTCTAAAAATAACAAAGTTTTCTCCTTCCAAGTCTGCTTATTGCTCTTCTCTAATATTTCCCCCAAAGAAACAGGTGTCTGACAAGTGTTAGTTTCATATATAATTTCCATAGTACATCTTATATTATGCAATAATTTACAATAACAATGATCATATTTAATCAGTAAGTTTTATTGAATGCTTCCTGTATGCTTAGTACTATACTTTTAAAAGTGTGCAAGTTATGGTAACAACTCATAGAAATTTAAAATATCATAAGGGAAAATAAGATTTACAAATGTGAAACCATTAGACACCAATTGCTAAATTATATGGCATTGATCACATATGATATGGACCTTTGATGGGGAAAAAATGATACAAGGTATAAGGTAAGTGAGATAAAGGAAGGTTTCAGGTAAGTGGTGCACATGCATATGCATATATACATACCACACAAATATATACAATCAAGTGCTAAAATCTCTAGTTTCAACTCTTAATATAAAAACAGAAGAGAACATTTTCTCTTTATGTATTCATTAAGCTGGTCAAAATTATCACCATTATTATGTTTTAGAAAAATCAAAGAATATAATGCAGCTCAATTTAATAAGTATTTAGTAATCACCCACTATGGGCAAAGCCCAGTGCTACACTCTGAGAACACAAATGAAACAAAAGCCATACTACTTTGAAGTAGTGTATATTCTATTGCTAAATAACAACAATGACAATAACACATGAATAGAAAAAAGTAAATAGTTCTCTCTCTGCCTTCATACTCTGTACAGTAACAACCAGGACAGTCAGGAAACATTTCCATAGGAAATGACGCCTGAGATGAGGCTTGAAGCCAAGATTCTAAGAGAGAGAAGTGAAAGGTAGTGCATTTCAGGCACAGCAGATTGTCTGTGCCATACTATGGGCGGGGGGGTGGTGGGGAATGAATGGGATGAGATGTTCAAGGAACAATAAACAGGTCCCTTTGGCTGGAATTCAGAATATGAGGAGAAGTAATGCTAATAAAGAAATTAATTCAATTTGAGAAACATTTGTTAAGTCTCTACTGCATACCAGATACTATGCTGGGCACTGGGGACCCTAAGATATAAATGGAATAGTCCCTGATCTCAAGAAGCTTACATTCTAGTGGCTGGAAATTGAAGACAACATGTACCCAAATAAAGAAATGCAAAAATTATATCAAATAAATGGAAAGTAGTACTCATCTCAGACACTAATTCCTGGACCTCCTAGATGTTTGAATATAAGATAAAAAGGGTGACAATATCATTTTCTTGAAAGCTATAATTTTCTTCAAACTTAAGTTCAAGCATCATCACCCACAGGACACTTCTTGACCCTCTTTCAGCTATTAGTTCCTCCCTTTCCTTAATGAAATTACTATGTATTTTCCACATCTATATTTTGTATTTACTTAAATGTGTGTTGTTTCTCCAAAAGAATGTAAGCTTCTAACAGACATCAGATTTTTCTCCCCCTCTATCTGTATGTCCCCAGAGTTAACACAGTGTGTACTAGATGTTTAATAAATGTTCCTTGCTTGACTGATTGATACTCAGTATGGAATAATTCCAACAGATAGTAGTTTGATGCTATCAGCAGAAGAGTTTGAGAGTAGGCAGAATCAAAGAGGTGAGTTGCCCCTCCACATATGTTCCCTGGCATTTCATATTTCCATTTTGTCTATCCTTCTGTACCAGTGCCCTAAACAAATTAGTTCTTGCTCAGGGTCTCTCTCTCTCTCTCTCTCTCTCTCTCTCTCTCTCTCTTTCTCTCTCAATATATATGTGTATATGAATTATGCATGATCTCCATGCATATACAATCTTCTAACACAGGGTACTTGTGGTTGAATTCAAGGTTTAAGGAGAGAGGCATGATGTTATTATTTTATTACTGCATAATATGAATATTTTATTAATTAAAACAATATCTTATGAAATGCTTTTTCTTTGAACTATGCAATTTCTTCCTAACAAAAGTAAACATATTGATAAATTTTTATTGAAACCATCTGATCTTTTAACAACTTGAACCAGATGTCTAGTACTTACCTCAAACTCAATATGTCCAATAAAAGAAGTCACTACCTTCAATTCCGCTATAACCTTGTCTTTTTCCCAACTCTTCTATCATTTAAGAAAGCCACTGGAGCTGACAACTTTGGTGTTATCTTCAATTCCTCACTTAGATTCAGTTCATATGCACAAATATTTCTTGTGAATAGCTCCTTTTCTCCACTCTCAGTCACTATTGTATCATAAGCCCTCATCTTTTCATGCCTAGTTAATAGTTTTCTATTGGTCTCCCTGCCTCAAGGTTCTGCCTACTCCCATCCAGCCCATACTGAGCTGCTTAGTTTTGACCATATCACCTCATTTTTCAATAAAGTCTCATGGCTCCCCATTGTCTTCAAGATCAAATGTACAATCATCTGTTTGACATTTCAAACCCTTTATAATCTTGTCTTTTCTTATCTCGTTAATATTCTTCTACTGTATTCCCCCCATACACTCCAAGATCCAGATACACTGGACTATTTTCTATCTGCACATGATACTCCGTCTCCTAATTCTATGTATTCTTAAAGTATCTTCTAATTCTTTGCAGCATCTCTTGATTCTATACCTTTGCATTGGCTGTCCTCTATGCCTAGAATAACCTGCCTCCTCACTTCCCTGATGCCTTTTGAGACTCAGCTCAAAGTCTACTTCTGAAGAGATATTTTCTTATTCCTTCTTTTTGATCTTACATCCCATCTACTCTGTCTATGTTTTGTATCTTCAAAGATACTTACATGTTATCCCCCCAACATTGGAATGTAAACTAATTGAAGACAAGAATAGTGTTTTTTGCCTCATTTTTATCCTTAGCACTTAGAACAGTGCACGCTATACAGTGAGATCTTAATAAGTGCTTATTGACTTATAAGTGGGAGTTTATGAGCTGTGGATTGCAGAGGATCCTGTTGGAGGGTGGTGATGGTAAGGATTATGCTAAAATATGGAATTAACAGTGAAGTACAGTAAAGCAGATAAGTAGTCAAACTAGGGTAGAAAGTAATGCTGATATAATTTTCTTCATTATGGAAAGTATTCCTTTCTTATTTCTAACTAAGACCGTAAGATCATATTAGCTGGGGTTTTTGTTTTGGCTACCATGTAGTACTGCTGAGTCATCAATCTTGCAGTACACTAAAGCCCTCATTTAATATAATCATAATCTAGCCTTTTGAATCTTCATTTGTCTAGGGGAATGTTTGTAATGCAAGTACAGAATTTTACATGACTACTCTCAAGAGTCCATTTTGTTAGCACAAGATTATTATTCAACTATCAAGGATCTTCTGGGATCATAAATCTCCTTTATCATATTAGCCATTTCATCTTTCTCTATGCCATTTGCCAATTTGCTAGACATTCTATTTATCCCTATCCAAAATATTGGTAACAACTTAGCACATCAGAAAATCATAGAGAGATCCTTGGGATATTCCACTAAAGACTTCTCTCCAAGTTGATTCCTACTCTTTGTACCCAGTTATTCAGTCATTGCTAAATCACCTAATTGTACCACTGTCTAGCTTAAATAGCTACACCTGATCCAAAAGGCTAGCATAATACATTTTATTAAATGTCTCCCTAAAATCCCAGGATGATATCTTACAGCACTGATATAGTCTGCCATTTTAGTAATTGTCAAAAAAGGAAGTTCCTGTCCAAGTACTCCTTTGAATCTACTATGAAGGGTCCAATCAACATGCTACAAGTTCACTTCTAAATCTCTTTACATGACATTGCTGCTAATGAAGCATTGCATTCTGTCCATATTCTATTTACTATTAGCATGCCTCTTTTTCTGATCATCTTCTTTATGTAACATTACACAAAGAATTCTCAATTCATCATACAATGTAGCCTGTTAAAGATAATTTTTAAAATCTTTATGAATCTTTTTCATTTTTACTATTTGTTGTCCTTCCAATTTTATCCAAATGTCTTCTCAGAAGACTTTGGCTGACTCTAGACTCACATCAAGCTATCCATAAACTTGATTTTCCCTTTCATTACTTCTTTCCATTTCATAAGGTGACAATATTATAATCTTTCCCAGCCTTCTTTCATAGTATTTTCCAAATAAACTTGAATAATAAGTTGGTAATCCTATGTGATCATATCTCTCTACTTAGCAAGAGCATCAAGTGTTTGCTGGCTAATGCAGTTTCTAGTCTCTTTTACTCTTCTACCCATGGTGATTATTTAGACTAGTTCCATTAAAAATGGCTCTGTGCCATGTTAATATCTTTCCTTATTCATTTCCCATTTCCAGATTTGATAATTTATTGAAATAAATTATTTTTTATCTTCATGTTTTGATTTCTGTTCAATTTCATTTTATTTTTAAATTTGGTATTGATCTTTATTTTTTACTAGCAACTTAATTGCCTGACTATACATAGAGATCTTACTCAAGAGTGATTATCACATCAGCAACCATTTGTTTCTTCCCTGTTAATTAATTTCATTTAAAAAACATTATTTGGAGCACACATTGCTCATCATTGTTTAATTCTCTCCTTGAATGAATAAAATAAAAAGGATTTATCAAGTACTTAAAATGTCCCAGGCTTTATTTTAAGGTCTGGGTATACAAGTACATAAGTAAGATAGTCCCCACTCTTAAAAAGTTTTATTTCTACCTGGGGAGAAAACACTTATGCATTAGGTGTCTCAGGCATCATAAGAATGGGTAGTCAAGTCATGGGATAATCAACAGATGTGCACTTTCCAAAAATAATGGTTGCATTAATTTAATTACTGAACCATTTATCCTTATCACATTATTTCTCATGTATATAATGCTTATTTGTGTGCATTTTTTCCCTATTTGGCTATGAGTTCCCTGTAGATAGAAATTGTACTATTTTTCATATTTGAATACAGCTGAACATAATATGCAATTCAGTTGTAAAAAGTTGAATTCTAGACTTTAGAAGTCTAGAAGTTTAGGCCTTAGGTCAACATAATAAATGTATATTTAATTAATAATGATCATTGAACTGATTTGAATATAATTCAGTCATTTAATATTAATGTCATCCTTGGTTGCATTAAGAGAGAGATTATATTCAAAACAAGGGAGCTGATAGTTTCATTATAATCTACTCTAATGAGACTTCATCTAGAGTACAGTTATGTTATCCCATCCACATCATGCAGATTAGAGACTTAGTGCCCTTGGTATCTGGAAAGTTCGAGTAAAATTTTTGTCCCTTCCTCCATACCAAAGAAGATGTCTAAATTATTATGGTATTAAAAGATAAATATATTGATATTATACAATACTATACACATATTTTATGCATTTCGGAGTTTCTAAACTTTTTTCTCTATCATCTACTGGCCTTTGTAGGTGGTCTGCAGTTTCTACAAAACTACCCCAAATTCCCATTTAACATCTTTGGCTGATGTACCATATGTGGAAACCTCAAAAGGGGAAAGTCGTGATGTAGAATAGATAACTATTCTGTTTAGTTCTGGATGATGCGTTTTTGAGAAGACAAAGATAAGTTGTAGCATTTCTAGAAGAGAGATGGAAAAACCAGTGAAAGAACTATTACTGCCTTGTGGAAGGAATTGAGGATATTAACCCAAAAAGACAAGGTAGGAAGACTATCAGAAAGTCAACAGTCAGTCAACAAGCACTGAAGCACTAACTGTGTGCCAAGCACAGTGCTAAGTACTGGAAATAAAAATATAAGAGAAGTAAAGGCTGTCCCTGCCTTCAAGGAATTTATGTTCTAATGAGGGAAGTCACTACATAAAACCTGAAGGAAGCTAGAATTCAGAAGCAAGGCAGATGTAATGGTACTAGGCCAGGGGACATGGAAAAGAAAGCCTGGGAGAGCAGCAATGCATGCTGCAGAGAAATGAAGAGGTGGCTGACCTAGGTGCCCGACTTAAAATAGAAATTCTAAGAAGAGCCATCCAATAAGAAGTAGAGGAATCAGGGGAAGAAAGTACTTCCAAAGAGTGAAGTCCAGGACTTAAGTGGGCTTAGACCTCTCCCAGAGGACAAAAATAGAAGCAATAGGCAGTAGTTGCCGGGAGGTAGATTTTGGGTCAGTATAACAAAGATATGTCCTCAATCTAAAGTGCTATCAGCAACCATAGGAGACAATGAGTTCTCTCTCACTAAAGGTCTTTAAGCAGAGGTTAGGTGGTAAATTGTCAAACAAAATATATAGAGGAGAGTCTTGATCAAAGAGACTTTGGATTAGAAAGTGTCTAAGGTTCATTCAGTATTTCAAAATCTGGAGATTAAATTAAAAAGGGTACTTCAAAGTAGCAGTTATAAAATTAAGATAGGAAGCTGAGAGAGCCGTGAGTATCAAGAAGGATGAGGTGGCTGACTGTCAAAAATTTCAGAATAGTTAAGGAGGATAAGGGATACCAACATTTAGAAAGCTGTCGAAAGAAGATGAATCAATGAAAAAGGCTTTTAAGTAGGCGTTAGATGGACAAGAGAACTAAATGGAAACAGATTGATAAAATGCAAGGGCATCAAGAGAACATAATGTTTTCTTATGAGTATAATTTCAAAAACTGTCAAATGCTTCAGGAAGTTCAAGGAGGTTGATGACTGAAATGCCATTGGATTTGGCAACTAAGGGGCCAAAAGTAACCTTGGAGAGAGAGCAGTTTCAGTAATGACAGGGACAAAACAAACAACTAAAAGGGAATATGATATGATGGCGCAGTAAGGTGTGGCTATTTGTAAAAAGTATTTTAACAGTGATGGGAAGAAGAGATAAAGGAGACAGTATGAGTGAATAACAGTGTCAAAGTGGTGATTGTTTTTTGGACAGAGGAGACCTGAGTACGGTTGCAGGAAAAAGGAGTCAGTAGAGATGGGAAATTAGAGATGGCTTTTCCTCTCAAAGAACATGGCCTATCACATTTTGTACAAACTCCATAGAAATATATTTGTCCCAACCAGGTATTTATAGTTTACTGTATTATGAAGCAAAAAAACCAACCTATAAAACCATTTTAAATTTTATTCAGTTTTATTGCACTGAAGTATGAAATGTAATTTCTCTTTCTCTCAGCCTAATAGTTTTATTAAACATTATTATATTCTTGCTTTAAGAAATTTGGGAGTGTTCATAGTTTTGGACCCAACAGAAGGACAGAAAATATTTTGTTGGTAGAGGAATAAATGAGTGAATCTTTTCATTTTGTGTTATATAAATTAAAAAATCTGGCTTATCTCAAGATCACAGCAGACATAAACATATAGTAAGTCTTCATTTGCCTATATAGTCCTTGTCCTGCCAGTATCTGACTTCTTGACTTATACAAGCATTAGGAATAAAAGTCACTGAATAAATCAAATATTATTTTCTGATGCATTTCTTCAATCTATGTCATTAAAAGAATGGCAAGCAATCAGAAAAGGAAACAAAGTGTGAAAGTCAATTCATGCTTTAAGCTTTTTGAACTCAAGGGGAGGGGAAAAACAAACAAAACAATCCTATCTCATTTTCTCACTCCTTCTAGGGATTATTTTTATAATTAATATTAATATTTTCTTGACTGACATTCTTCCAGGAAAACTAGTAAGAGGGTTATCAGCTACAAGACCCATTTTATCTAAAGCACATTTTAAATTTTTACTAATTTCTTACTGTTTTGAAAGAAGTCCATGATTAATCTTTTATTGTTTCAAAGTAAAACATAAATATAATAAAAATGTTAAGGTATTGATTCTGGTAATGGTCTCTCCATTGTGTGTATGTGTGTGTGTGTGTGTGTGTGTGTGTGTGTGTGTCTAGAAAGAAGAGGTACCATAGGGACAGAGGAGAAATGTTTTAGAAATGCATCTACAGAGTTGCTATGAATATAGATTAAGCTATATTTTTATGGTCACCTTTGAAACCTTTCAAATAACAACAAAGAGCTTCCACTGTCACTTTTCTCTTATTTAATATTTTGATGAAGTTAATTTGTAATTCAATATTTGGAGTATTCTGTTCACTAGGACAAATAAATAGTCCATATTCAACTACAGTTTTTCATCCTGTGTAACTTTTATCTCAGTCTGCCCATTTAATCTTCCTAAGAAGATATAATGGCAAACAAAGGAGTACTTAGTTCCTTGGTTAAGTTGTTCAAGCACTTAACTCCTTGTTTCAGCTCTGGAAGTACCTTTGAGCCTCTGCCTGTGATTATATCAAGTCTTAGTTAGAAACAGAACCTGTGAAGCCCACAATGGGAGGAACTTGCCAAAAGACCATATAAAAGCAGGAACACAAACTGCAACAAGGCAGAACTGGGAAGAATGATGGCTGTGGTGCCAGCACTCTGTCTGTTCTGTCTATGTTGATGTTACTTTGTCAGACCTGTCTACAGACAGAGGACACTGCTGTTGTTATAGGAGCCCTAGGACCTTATTGCTTGTTCAGAAGCCCTGAAAGAGCACTTTCCTGCTGTCTGCTTACAGAAGTCCTGAAGAAAGATTTTACTGATATTTTCAGAGGTCCTGGGACTTTACTGATGACTTATGCTAATTTTTGAGATAGAGGCCCTATCTGTTGGTCTGTGTTGATTTCACAGGTAGGAAATGGATTGATGATGGTATCAGCAATGTGTATGAGTATTGTTGTAACTCTGCTAAGCTTGATGTAGGAGGTGGACCAGGAGCTGGGAGCTGCCTACCTGTGAATGCAGGTGACAGTTGGGTGAATTCAGGCAAGAGCTGGGAGCATGAAAGAGGAAGCATGGAGTCTGGGAGTCAGCCTCAAGTCAAGATGAAAGGACTTTTACTTGGGTACTTAGTGTTGACTGATGAAATTAATATAATATGACCTAGGGATGGGAGACCTTTGTACCTTCTACTCAGTAGCTCTTAAGGATGATTGCTTCTTAAGGATGATCAAGTTAAGGATTATTAGAAGCCAGTCTCCAATCAAGATGAAAGAAGACTTTAGGTGGGTACTTTATACTGATTGATTCAGATTGTGACCTACTGAAAGATATCTTTTGTTTAAGAATATACGGTCATTTTAGTAATAAGTTGTTATGTTATACTGCTGTGAGTATTGTACTTTGGTTTCTGTGAATGTTTTACTTCAGTTTACTGTTGAATAAATAGAGAATTCACAATACTATGTGATCAGAACCTTAAAGTTATTCACAGCAGCAGTCATCAGGAGAGCTGCTTGTGCTTGGCTTTATAGAAGATGAACTAGAGTCTTCCTTCAGGGTCTTTTGAGCACTCAATGGGAATAAATAAGGTCCTCTTATATCTTATCCCTTATTATCACTTCATAACTAGACCATCTCTTTTTATAAACTTTTTTATTGATATACTTTATTTTTACATCACAAACATTTCCCAAGGTATATTGTTCCTGCCTCCTGATCTAAGAAAGTCATTCCTTATTTTTTTCCAAAAAAGACTGAAAAAGAAATTCATCAAAACTAAACAACATATTGGAAAAGTCTGATGATATGGTTACAATTCCATAAACACAATTCTCTAGGTCTGCAAAAAGGTAAGAGGATATGGTTATATATATTTGTCTCCTTTTTCAAGCATACATGTCCTTAGTGATACCATGCAGTTAAATATATCTGGTTGGGATTTTTTAAGTTTTAAGTTATATCTCTTTTTTCCCCATTATATGGTACTGCCTCACTGAACAGTTTGTTTGCTGAGGTCAGAATTGTATCAGCAAGCACTCTAGCATGCCCAGGATGGCTGGTAGCACAGGTTCTTAGATCTGCTTTGCTAAAGGAATGCAACTCAAAATGGGTTAACCATCTTACTTTAATCAATCAAATGTATGCCATTTACCTAGTTCAGGGGAAAAAGTCAGCACCCTGAACTTCAGAGAATGCAAACAGAATACAAACAGAAGTTACAAGCAGACAAAGAAACAGATCAGCAGACAGGCTTCCAATCGTCTGACCATTACATCCATATTACCAGAGAGGGAAGCACCAACATCTGGGTTTTTCAAAGCTGGGGGGCTCAACAGCTTCCCAGAGTCTTGTCTGGCCAAATCACACAACTCTTTCCAAAGCGAGCCCCAAAGCAAAAACTCTCATCAGGGTATATATAGCCTTTTCCTGGATCAGAGAATGTCACAGCCCTCTTGACCCACAACCCAATCACAAAGTAATAATGCATGGGCATTCCTGAAGAACAAGCCTCCCACCACAGGCTCCATGTGACCACATTGAGCCTATTAGGGGGCAGCAGGAAGGTTCTCAGAGTCCCTTAAGCCACTTAAGCAAAGGGCCTAGGGGCAGGAAAGATCTTCAGATTCCCATAAAAAGAATATGAACTTATATGTAAAGAAAAAGGTTCAAATCAACTAGTGAAGGATATAAGTTGCTGCCTCTTTCATATGCAGAGTTTGGTTGCTAAAAGGGACAGGAAATGAAGTTTTGTGTATAAAAAATGCACAAAATTCACTTATGACAAAACATAGCTTTTGGGCTAAATGTAAGGTGAGACACACAGTAGGAGTACAAGTCTGACCATGTCGTCCTTCATTCTATTAACTTCTTTTTTTTTTTAATTTTATTTTAGTTTGCATCACTCATTTCCACAAGATTTTGAGTTACATATTTTCTCCCCATCTTTCCCCTACCCACCACCCCAAAACAACCATCCCAGTGTATCCCCTCTCCCCCAGTCTATTCTCTCCTATGTCTTCCCCCCTCACCCCTCTGACTTTTCAGTAGGGCAGGATGGATCTCCCAACCACAGTGCCTGTGTATCTCAAGTTCCAGTTGGATGTAGTTAATAATAATAATAATAATAATAAT
>CM053581.1:464614641-464635128 GCA_028627135.1 Pseudochirops cupreus | reverse complement strand
AAAAAAAAGATTGTTAAAATTGTTTTTACATGTAATTGGGAAAAATAAAATATTAAAAAAGATTTTTAAAATGATGACATTAGAAGTCATTTTTATCCATTTCCATACTTTGAGAGTTAACATTTTATTTAACAGATCCAGGTGGAAACTATTGCAAGTGAATGAAGTATCATCTTAGATTCTGTTATTTCTTTTAAGTTGCTATTCACTTTTACCGTTGCTCTAACTAGTTAATGGGATTTATTTTCAAAACAACCTTCAGTGCAGTCAGACCAACACAGTAACAAATCATATGAAACAATTTAGATGCCTTTTCCTCCTAGAAGAAATGACAGGTGTATTTTTTTAAAGTTTTTTATTGATATAGTTTTACATAACTTTCTTTTCCCAATGTATTCCTTCTCCCTATTCTTTTCCCATCTATAGAGCTATCTTTCACAACAAAGAATTAAAAAAAGAGAGAGAGGAAAAAAGCATTATGGCAAAGCTAACCATTACATGAACCAAGTCCAATAGCAAAATGATGTTTCACACTCAAACTTTCCCAAGTCTCCAAAGAAGGGAGAGATATGAGTCCTCATATCTCTTCCTGGATGCCTAGCTTGGTCTTTATAATTACACATTATTCAGTTTTGATTTTGTTATTTTTCTTTCCATTTTTACTGCTGTAGCAATTGAATATTTGTTTTCTGGTTCAGCATATTTAAGTTTATATCAGTTCACAGAAGTCTTTCCACACCTCCTTGTATTCTTCTTAATCTTGATTTTTTTAGAGTATCATAACATCTCATCGCATTCTTCTTTTACAATTTGTTCAATCATTCCCCAATTGATGAGCATCTATTATGCTTCCAGTCCTTTGATATAACAAAAAAAAATCCTTTTATGTTGGTATATATCAGATAATAAATACAGATTTAACCTTCTTGGTATATATGCCCAGCAGTGAGGATTCTCTGAATCAAAAGATACAGGCTTGTTATTAATAGGCATATTTCCTGAATTCTATCCAGATTTTAATGATCTTAGCAGATTACTTAAAATACAAAGTATTTTTATGTACATAAGCAACATTCCTTATCTAAAAGACTTTAGTGAAAATAAACTCCATCCCTATTTATTATAGAAAGAATGATTATGGCATGGGGTGAGATTAAATGATTTGAAACTTTTGCACATACCAGGAGGCATTCTGTTCCAGTGCAAGTGTTTTTACTCTTAATGAGTTCCTGTTAGTGTTCAGTTCCTTTTGAGATCCCATAGCTGTATGCTGCTGTGTTTTCTAGGATGGAGTTTTGTAACAATAAACAAAGTGTCATATGAAAATCCAATCATATAGTGCCTCACTGCAAGGTATGAAACAACATCCATTCATGCAAAAAGCAGAAAATATGTTAAAGGTAGGCAGCTATAGGCAAACTTAGCCCAGTAAGACTAAGTATGACCTCCCATCCTAGGATCTGAGTTGTATCTGTGCTCAAAATGGCTGCTTAGGTAAGTTTAATGCTAGTCAGGAAACCTGTTGCGATTCTTATATAGGCACCTTTTCTCCCCTCCCTCTTTCCCCTGACATGAGAGACATCCTTGAGTTAAACCAATCCAATCCAATAAAAATTATTACATGCTTACTATGTTCTGAGGTAGGTGCTCAGAAATCAAAATGACTGCTTTGGTTTGGAACAAAATGACTGTCCTTCCCTTGAGGACCTTACAGTGTATAAAGGAGAAGTAACATAAAACACAGATATTTATATTACAGGATAGGGAGTGATTGATGACAATGGGGAAATTCACATAAAGTGTTCCAGGAATCTTTGAAGAGGGAAAGACCACTGGAAATTTGGGGAATTATTCTTTATAATACTTAGTTGTGTGATTGCTAAGATAAGGTCTGAAGTAAATGATCATGAATGCTAACCTGCCTTTTCCTTCTTATGCATGTGTGTGTATTAATCAAGGCTATCTTCAACACATGTATTGAACATCATTCTTATGAAGAAAATTTATAGACATCAGAAAGTGGTTCTATGGGATCTTATTCTCTGATGTACTTTCAACCACTTATTTTTCGAAGAAATGCCACCTGTGATTTTTTCCCAGTTATTTTTAAAATTATTGCATATTCATATGATGGAATAACAAACTAATATAATTATTAATATGATAAAATCATGAAGATTATGAAAACAGAAAACTTTGGAAAGACTTATGAATTGGTGCAAAGTCAAAGATTAAGAACCAGAAAAACAAGAGACATAAGAACAGAAAAATGAAATGGAAACAATAACAAAAACAAAACCACAGAAACTGAATGCTTTCAAATGATTGTGACCAGTATGAACACAAAGAAGAATTATGAGAAGATACCTCCCCCCACTTCCTAACAGCAGAGTTGCTAAAATTATCCATGTAGTGATATTTTACATTTAAACTAATAATAAATAATGTAAAACAAGATGATCAATTGTCTCATGAAAGATGTTTGACCTACTACTAGTAGGTCATTTCACAGGGTGAGAATTTCACATTTAGAGTAACAATGGTTAATGATTAGGCACAATATTAAAACTATATTTACATCCTCTACCCACTTTTCTATCACTGCCACCACCCCACACAAGTAGAAAAGAACTACCCAGGGGTGCCTCAGTTTCCTTACCTGTAAAATTAGAAGATTCAAATCAAATATACTCTAATCAAAAATAGATTCTAAGGTCCCTTTCAACTCTATATCTATAAGCACCCAATCACTTTTTAGACTATAGGTATCATCCCTCTGTGGGAACATACTCAAAGTCATTCCAGCTATTTAGACAAGGAGATAAGCAAACACTGTAGATGGGCAATTAGCTGGGCCTAGAATTGATTTGGGGGAAGGTTGGCAGGCAGTACTACATGTTAAAAACTGGGTAGAATTTTCAATGCTCCCTAGATTATCCTTGAGTCTAAAATCTATCCTTCTAACAGTAAACTTCTTAAAGTACTGTTCTGTTATTCTGAATCATGAAGCAGCAAAATCTTTGGAGAATCATAAATATGAATAGCCAAGAAGAAAGATTCATAGTAGGTATAGTTTAGCTTATTACTACTACTTGCATATAAGAAGTAACATACAAGATATCATTCAGTAGATGTGTGGTGGGAAAAGGATATAGGCTGGCTCTCTGCACGCTAGGATAACAGATAAATAGCACTGGTGTGGCATTATCATATACAAATTTGTAAAAAACAATGAAGACACATAAAATGGCCTCTAAAACCTTGTGTAGACCCACTGCACAGAATTTAAGGGAGGGCATGGGCAAGACTCTAATAGAATAAGGAGAAGATAGGCTACTCCATGTACCCCTGGAGGGACTAATCATTTAGAAAAATTCATCAATCAACAACTATTTATTAGTCCTTTATTAAACGCCAAGAAGTAAACTAAGTGCTAGAGATATGAAGAAAAATCCAAGTCCCTACCCTCAAGAAGTTGACATTATCATGAAAGAGACAATGTGGACACACATGTATCCATGCCTACACATAAGACACATACACAGCAGGTATAAAGTAACTGACTCTAAGGGGAAGGCTCTAGCAACTAGATGACTGACAAGCCAAGTGCAGAAAGTGCACTTGAAATGAGCCTCAAAGGAAGCCAGAGGATTCCAAGAGACAAAAAGATGAAGGGAGAGCACTAAAGGTATGGAGGACATTCAAGGCAAAAGTTCAGTGACCAGAGATGAAGCACATGAGTGTGGAACAGCAGGCAGACTATTTTGATTGGACCATGGGTATGTGGAGGGAGATAATACATAAGAAGATTATAAAGATAGAAAAGGACCAGGATGCTAAGAATTTTAAATGTCAGAAAAAAAAAAAGGTTTACAACTGATCCTAAAGGTAATAGTGTGTAATGAGGCTACTGATTATTGAAGTGATTTAATCTAAACTTTGCTTTAGGAAAAGCCTTTTTCCTAAAGTGGAAGGTCTGTGGAATGTGGAGTGGAATTGGGATGCACAAGGCAGTCAGATTAACGAGGAGGCTATGCTACAATCCCAGTGTGAGGTGATGAAGGCCTTTACAAAACTGATAGCTTTGTGAGTGCAGAGAAGGATGTGTATCTATATATCTACATCCTTATATGTCTGTTAATATATATCTATATCTATCTACCTATTTATCTATATGTGTGTATGTATATACACATGCATATACACAGATACATGTTTGCTGAAGTCACCTAATATCATGGAACGAGATGGGAATGGAGAGAAAGAGTGTTAGCCAGGCACTTAACTTATTGAGAATGAAGGAAATATTCCAGGAGGTAGTGGTAGATAATGGCCAACAGGATGTGAATTAGATGATGAATCTGAACAAAATAAACCTCTAAATATGAATCGTTGCTGAATGGTGGCAATAAAAGAAGAGTCTTCAAGGGTCACTTAGATTGAGGAGTACACCTATTTCCTCACTGGGACCATTAAGTTGGTGGGGGAGGAAACATGGGGTATGAGAGAAAGTACAACAAGGGATGTAAAAGATGACCAGGAATATAACATCTTAGCATGGGGTGGGCTGGTTGGGTGTGGGGGAGATGAAGGAAGACTGTTCTCAGTGAGTGCCAGAAGAAAGAAGGAATAAGAGAGGAAGGAATCTAAAATGAAAGGAAGTTTGCTAATTACAGAACAATTTCTAGTGGGTTAAATGAAAAGGATGTACAAATCTAGAGAGGAATATTGTAGGTGAAAGTAAGGTTAAGGTGGACAAAAATGAAAAAGCAGACAGCAGAGGTTAGGAAGGAAAGTTGGTTTTTCATTGGTCAAGAGTTCATTCTCATTGAGATAGAGACATTAAGTGGGAGTATGCTAAACACTGCAGAATCCAGAGTCCAGGCAGAATACTGATGGATAGGAAAAGCTCTACTAATAATGACAGGTGACTTGAAATTCAATATCTCTTCTCAGTTCTAGTCCATTGAATTATAAATGGAATTGTTTTACCAGCACCATAAGTGATAGTCCAGATATTCAAATGTCAAAAAGGAATCACTAGTGTTTATACTACAGTTGCACCATATGTCTTAACAACATATTCTCTGAGATTTCTTTTCTGATATATTTCCAAATTGTTTTGTATGATGACCTCATGTTGAAGACCTTCAAGAGTCTCTCTACACAACCAAACTTGACTTGTGAAACAGCCTCATTGAATATCATAGCCCCTAAAACCACACCACAATGTTATGGAAATTAAGAGGAAAGTTTTTTAACAGACATGCTGTTCATGATACTCAGGCATGCTACTGGCAGGATACTCCCAAAAGGATCATGAAAATAGGTATACTAAATATATGAGCCACCAGATCACTGTAGTCAATATGTGGCCATGAAAAGTAAAATTGACCTTTCATTTTAACTTGCAAAGATTCAGATCATAAACTCTGCAAAGAGTAGTACCTAAGACAGCACATCATTTGAAATGTGTTAATAGGAAGCCCTGGTCTATTAGGGCTCACATCACTTAGCATCACATGGATTTTGATTATTTAGTTTTAACTAAAGCTTCAGAGTTTTATTCTATTAGGATGGTGAATACCCAGAAGCCTTAGGATTGGCAGGATTAGCATGGATATTCATAAATGACACTCAGCGGAAGATAGTTGAGTCCAGTTACAGTTCAATTCAGTTCACTTCAACAAACACTTAGACATTGACTCTGACGTCCAAGGCAGTAGGTTTTGTGCTGGAGGTTAAAGAGAATAGATGTACCGCAGTTCTTTATTACTTGTAGGAATTAAGACAAGGCACTTCACCTTTCTGAAACGGTTTTCTCATTCTCAAAAATAATTTATTGATCATTTTTTCTGTTTTAAATCATGTGAAAAACATGAAACCTATAAGACCATACCTATACCATGTTTTTAAGAAGCTTTAATGGGGGGAGAAAAATATATCTGTATTTATGTGTGTGTGTGTATGTATGTGTGTGTGTGTGTATACATACACACACATGCATACATCTATATGTTGATATCTATTATAAAATTATTATACAAGATTGGTAAACAGCATGGGAGATGGAGGAGCAGCTAAGTATTGCCACAGCTAGAGTGAGGAAGACTCTTCTTCCTGAGTTCAAATTTTGTTTCACATACCTATTAGCTTTGTGACCCTGGGCAAGTCACTTAGCCCTGTTTGCCTCAGCTTCCTCATCATGTAAAATGAGCTAGAGAAGGAAAAGGCAAACCACTCCAGTATCTTTACCAAGAAAACTCCAAAAAAGGATCACAAAGAGTTGGATAAGGCTAAAAATGACTAGACAACAAAAAACAGCATAAGAACATATAAAGGACCTACAGAAAGACAGGGAAAAGTAGAATAGCATAAAAATAAAATATTGGAAGAACTACTCCACATGACTAGGAATGGTGTCCAAAATTCTCAAAGCATTAGACTACATCAGAAAAGGAAGCTAGTCCATAGTTTCCCCATGGTGTTCTCCAAGGAAGCAGGAACTAGTGCTATCTGGATACATTCTTTGCAGCAGTTCATCAGAAAGCAACAAAAGTGCTTTTTGTCTTAAGAAAGAGGGAACATAAAGATGAACTTGAGCTGCTAATCAAACAAGATGCCCTTGAGTTTCGTATTGGAACTTCCTGGGTTTTGAGATAGTCTAATCCTAATGATAAGATAAGGCTTCAGAAGATTACCAGTATCATGTTAATAACACACTTCAACTGCTCCCACATTGAGAATAGGTTGCAATCAATCAATTCTTGGAGATTCCTGCTGGGGAGAAGATCTTTGCAAAACTTGACCTTGCATAAGCTTATCAACAGTTGATTGTAAATGAGACCATTGCAGAGGAGGAAATAATTACCACCCATTGAGGGGCTTCTCTAGTTAAACACCTGTAGTTTGGGGTTTCACTTGCTCTGGGAATTTTCTAATACTTCACAGAAACTCAGGTTTCTAGGATGTCAGGGGATTATACTGCAATAGTGTACTCATGATAGGAGCAATGTAGGATGATCTCAGAGAAAGATTTTAGAAAGTTTTACATCATTCTGTCATATTCTGAATCTAAGAGAAAAAAAAGAGAAATGAAAAATAGGGACTTTGAGTATCATTTTTAAGGGATTGCATCAGTAATGCTGTCATTCAACCCATTCAAGATAAATTATATGTGATGGAGATGTGCCTGTTATAAATCAGTCAGGGTATAAAGCTTTCCTTAAGTCTTCATTTTCCACCAGATTTTTATTTCACAAAAAAGCACTATTGTGGAGTCACTAGATGTCTACTACAAAAAAGTGAAAGTATCATTCTCAAGGGGCCTTAAGATAAAGGCATTGTGAGGAAAGGGCTCAATCATGTAAAATTGAGATGATAGGGAATAAGGGAAGAAATAAGCTTTTATATACTGCCCATCATGTGCCAGGCTCTGTACTAAGTGCTTTATGAGTATTATCTCATTTGATCCTCAAAACAATGCTGGAACATATGTGCTGTTATCACCCCCATTTCACAGTTGATGAAAATTGAGGTAAGCAGGGGCTAAGTGATTTGCCCAGGGTGTTACAGCTACTAAGTGTCACAGGCTGAAATTTGAGTAGGTCTTCCTGAATTCAGGCCCAGTGTTCAATCCACTGAAATATTTTAAAGCATCCCATTTATATTTGTCTTGTGTTGATCTTTCAGCTGTAACTCCTGAGATACGCCAATACCTCAGAGGGAAGAAGGAAATAATTTTTCTCTAACATGGTTGTTGCTGCTGTGTATGTCCTTCATTTTCAAAGAGGTCCATGACATCAGGGAAATGATGACATGACTTGCTGTGACTCTGATTTGAGTGAGTGAGGGTTGTACAAGGTCGCCAGCCTCATTTTCTCCTCCAAAGCCATCAGGGTCCAGTGGCCAGATATTCATCAAGTGATGAGTAAAGGGATGGCCCCTTCAATTGACTCACTTTCCTGGCTATTTCAAGTGCAGAAGCAGAATTACCCAACATTTCTAAAACCTGCCAGTTGCCCTCCCTTGGGGAACAAACAAGGGGAAGAGGAGAGGAAAAGGGAAGAGGACAAAGGGAAAAAGAAGGAAAGAAGGAAAAAGAGAAAGGAAAGAAGGAAGGGGAAGTGATAACAGAGGGAAGAATATTATGTGTGTCCAGGAATATAGTGCTGCAATATTAATGTTTTATTGATAATTTCCCATTTTGTGCCTTTTATGTTCCAGTATTGTTAGCCTGCGGTAATTTCTGGATAGGTCTTTATACACATACATTTATACGTATGTGGGTGCACACACACAACCAGAGAGAAAAGAAGGGCATATTTGTTTTTTAAAATATTCAGCCTTGGTCAAAGTTGGACTTTATATTTTAAAAGAGAAATTGATACTTGAAAGTTGACTCTTAGGCAAGACTCATGATCACTGCAATCAATAATGATAATGATAATGATAATAATAATAATAATAATAATGCAGGTAGAAAGATAAAATTATTCAAATTACAAAATGTATTTGCATACTTTATTTTGTTTACCAACACAACGTAGCTGATTAAAACAGGGAACAAAACATAGCCTTATGTTTTCAGGCACTAAAAAGCACCTGGTTGTCATGTCATCTAGGAAAATGAGTAGAAGACATCATCATTACTCCTACTTGAGACTAAGATAAATTTTTCTACTCAATGTCAGGATATTGGGATGTTTGTTAGCAAATCACACTGATGTTATCCTGCAACTTCTAGAAAAGAAAAAGGAACTTCAGTCTATTTTGTGGGGCTTCTACGTATCCATATAATTAGATACGTGGGCTCTGGAAACTTGCCCCTCAGCACATCTGAGAAGTGACAGTGGGTTGTTGGCTCATTTTCATTTTCTAATAGTTTTAAGCCTTTCAGGTCTTTCCTTTGATAAAAGGGGGAGGGGGAGGTAGTAATAACCATAACCGGTACAGTAAATTTTCTTGGTGTCCAGAGGGAAACATTCATTACAAGTGCAGAACATTAGTAAATTCTTTTTCCTTTGTGTCTTGAAACTGTGCAAAAGACAAAAGACATATTGAAAAAAAAAATTATTGGAAAGAGGCAGAGTGAAAGCTAACTGGTAAGTTATCTTTTTGATTCCTTAGAGATGGCAGCCTGCCTCAGCTGAGGGTAGCAGGCAATTCCTTATGCAGCCTACCAACCCTTTTTATGCTTGCAATGATTGTGAGCTTGTTTTACTCTACCTGGGAACTAGCCAGGGAACCACTAATTCATGTAAAAGCATACAAAGGATCTTAACATTGATTTTCATGTGTATTTGACACCCAGATGGGCAACAAGATGTTTGAGATCATAAAAGGCCAGAGAATATGGAAAAGAAAATTTAGGTTTTATATCAGGAAAATGACAAGGAAAGAAATCTCTTGAGATCTATAAAACTAAATTGAAAAGAATCACTAGAAATTTTAGTTCAGGGAATTATTCCTTCTCAGTGTAATGAAGATGAGATGACTTAATTAGTGCATTTCCTATCCCGCTCTCCCATCTTTAATTTCTAACATTCCATTTAAGAAGAAATCAAAGCAAAGGAAGAGGATGATTCATTCCGACTCCAAAATTCTCTGTTATGTGCTATTTAAAGTATATTTAATGTATTTTATGATGGTGTATATTATATAAAAGCAGAAACCCTCTGAAAAGACTACTCTGAATATTGTGGCATAAAAACTAAGGTAAGAATCTAGGAAATATTCAGATATAGAGAAAAGCTAGATCAAAATAAAATCTAAAATGTTAGTGGATATTTTATGTACTTTCCTTCAAAAATGAAATGAAGGGGTGCACTGTGATGTTAAATACTCCTTTATAGAGTTTGAGGGAAAAATGAGTAGGGAAATTAGGGGTTGAGAGAATAAGATCCCATTTAGTGCTGTTAATGAGAACATTTTAGGTGCAATTCATTGGGAAAAAGTTTTGATGATATCCACAAAGTCAAATAGGGATTAAAAAATTAATAATTCTGTTACAAACAGTTATGGGCAACCAAAGGAATCGGTAAAGAAGGAGCATACGCTGAGACCTTCCTTTGGAAAGAAAGGCCATCCATGAGCCAGAAATAACAAAAACAAATCATCACTGGATAATAAAGCAGCTGGGAACTTCACACCAAGCATTATAATCATATTTGTGAAGGGAAATAAAAGCTAAGAAACTGAAGATGGAGAGAATTCAAACACAGTGAGAATGGAAGTCTAAATTTAGATATAGCCTAAAACCAAAAAATCCAAATTACAACAGAGAAGGACCCAAAGATTTTAACTACTCTACTTGTTTTATGGCATGGTTTACTTAAACAATTTCATGTAAGAGTATTTAAACTTGAGTTGCAATATATAACAATAATGACATATAAATGATTACATTTAACATGAGTAACTACAAAACAATATGAATTTACATAATGATTTAAGACTTGCAAAGTATTTTCTATGTATAACATATATTCTGGGCTATTCTCCAAATTTGTATTCAAGGATTGGGTTCCTAGATGGCGGTAACTGTTATCTCCTGTTCTAGGGGTAATCCTGTAGGTGACTATTTCTATGATTGTAGGTCACAAGCACCTATGCACTTCTTGTTTATAATCAGCCAGTAGAATTCATGAGCTCTTAGTAAAGACATTTACTCAGATATTATAGTAAGAAGAGGAGTTACCAAATATTCCCTCCATAAACCTGGATGCATTCCCCTATAAATATACACAGTGTCCTCTAACAGTAATCAAACTAGCAGATACTTAGCCCTTAGTAACTTAGGGCTAAGTATGGAAGGTGTGAGCTCTGCCTCCTGTTGCTGATGTTGCAGCAGGGGGTTGGCTGAGACTGGAGGCCAGTGTGTATATAAGAAGAGTTCTAGAGACAGAGAGACAATAGGGAATCTTCCTCCTGGTGGCTTCTGGTGGAGGAAGCAGGATTGTCTCAGCATCTGGGAGCTGCACTGCTGGAAAGCTGCCTGGAAGGCTGAGAGGGCTGCCCTGAAGGGCTGCCTGGAAGGCCTCCTGGAAGAGTGAGATTCCTTCTGGATCCTAGGGCCAGCCAAACTGCTGAAGGACTGAAGAAGCATGACCAGGAAAAGCTTTAGTTGGTTTGTGGCTTGGCTGATCTTTGAGTTCCCAGCAACAGAATTGGTGAACGGTCTGAGGTGTTCCAGATCCTGTGAACTTCAGTGTGTACCGGGGACTGCATGGAGCACTGGACAAGGACCTGGAGTCTGCCCCTGAATCCAGGTGATTGGTGGATTCAGGTAGGAGCTGGGACCATGGAAGGGGATCCAGGGAATCTGAGAGACCACCCTGAGTTAAGATGAAGAAAAGGCCTCCTTTTGGACACATGATGAAATTGAAGACACTGAGGGGTGGAGAGTTTGTGTAATTTTCTAATGATTGTATCTTGTGATTAATGATACTTAGTGATTGATTGCTAGATGAGTGATTGATTAAGTTAATGATTGCCCCATGAGTGGAAGATTGATTATTGTACTGTGAATTAATTGAATGATTAAGTATCGATTATTGTATTTTGAATTGACTGAATTGTTTCTCCCTCCCCCACTCCCCTTAGGGAAACCAGATTATTCTTTTGCTTTTTGTTGTAAATATTGTGGCCACTGTAGCGAAAAATGTGTGGCCATTCTAATGTTAAGCTGTTGTGAATATTATATTGTGATTTGTTGTGAATGTTTGCCTTGATTTGTTATGGAATAAATGGAGTGTTCACTATATTGTGTAATCTGAACCTTAAAAGCTGTTCACAGTAGCATTCTTTTGGGAATTTGCTTGTGCATAGTGTTACATGTCCATGGAAGATTGGGCCCAAACAGAATATAATGGTGGTGAGGCATATATGTAGGACAAATATGGCAAAGGCTTCTTCTAAATCTTGACACTGAAAATTCTGGAAATCCCTTCTCTTCTCACAGTTTCTTCAAGTTGGGTTCCTAGGGTCTTTTCTTCTGCATAAGTCAACTTTAGATTGTCAAGGATAGCTCCTTAAAACTGCTTTCTTTTTTGCGTGTTTGTCTCCCTGTTTTTAGGAGAAATGTATCTCTCTCTCTCAATTATACATAGGGATCTCTTTAATCAGGGAATTAATGAACTGGTAAATAACATGTCTCATTCTGGTCAAGTCACTGCTATACATCTTAACTGGTGGAAGGAGGTGAGAGGAAATGAAAATCATTTTCTCTCTTGTGTGCACAGATCTTAGAAAATGACCCAAACTTTAGAGCTTTAAATGCCTTCAGAGTTTAGTTATTTTGGACTCCCAAAGGATTGGCGAGTTTGCTCCCCAAGTTAATTTTATTGTTACCTTTTTGGCTCAGAGAAGAGTTCATACTTTATAAAAGGGTAACCCTTTTATAACATAGGTGGATCTTGTTTACACATTAAAAGTTCATCTTGTGTGTGACTCAATTTTATGGTTACTTCCACCGAGGTGAGGAGGAGCATTTGGTCCCTACAATAATCCTATAAGGTATGAACTATGGTTACCCCCATTTTATAGACAGGGAAGCTGAAGTTGATAGAAATTAAGTGGTTTTCCCAGTGTCACATGTCTAGTAAGTAGCTGAGGCAGGATTTAAACTCAGGTTTTCCTGACTCCAAGTCCAGTTATCATTAAATCAAAGATAATTCACTTTAGCCCATTAAAATATTCATTTCTACTATGTAAACTCTAAAGATAAGTGCAGAAATGGGTGTGTGTGTTATCCTACAGTAGTAATGGTCTATGTGCTATATATGTATAGATCTTTATATATGTGTATAAACATATATATATGCATATATATACACACACATATATACTAAAATGAAAGGATTATGTTTTCCATTTTTTCACTGCTACAATAGCACTCCAGAAGTGGTACTGGTTTAGGTGGCACAGTGGATAGAATGTAAGGAAGTCACTCAGTCAGGAAGACTCATCCTCATGAGTTCAAATCTGAAGTCAGATACTTACTAGCTGTGTGACCCTGGGTAAGTCACTTAGCTCTGTTTACCTCAGTTATGCATCTGTAAAATGAGCTGGAGAAGGAAATGACAAACCGCTCTAGTATCTCTGCCAAGAAAATCCCAAATAAAGTTACAAAGAGTCAGACGTGACTAAAATGACTTGAACAATAACAAATTATAGTACACAGTGCCTATATGACATAGGATTGTAAATCAATAACGTTGCTACCAAAATAGGTCTCTATTTCTTTTATAGTTACCTCTAATACCTTCCCAGATTTTTTAATAATTGTCACCTAGACATAGTTTTTAATATATTATTTTAAAGTAGAGGTGGCATGCCCATAATTTACATATGTAAAATCTACTGGGAAAAAGATTAGCTGTGTAAACCTTTCCAGTCCAGTACTGACTTAGAACTGAGCACTTTCCTCATCCTGGAACTAGATCATAAAAATAAAGCTCTTCAGAAAATGATGAGGATCTGAGCAGGGCTGGTATGCACACATCAGAAGCTCATTCGTGGGACTGGGATGTGACAAAAAGAAGGTCCTCACAGTAGAGGGCTGGGCTTGGGTTGGTCTCAGAGCAGGCCATTCTTCACAGGAAAACAGCGAGATTCACTACGGAGAACATAATTCTTCCGCCTGTGACAGGATCTCATTCACAGGACTAGGACTGATGATGTGCAAACAGTAAGTGTGCCAAGCAACACAGGATCTGGATGCCAGCCCCTAATGGTGAACTGAGATCATTACTTAGGACTCTGGGTGATCTCATAAGGAACACTGTGTTTCTTCTCAGGGAAATGCAGTTCAGTTGCGCTGATTGAGGACTTCAGGGTTGTAGAAGGCAGCTCTGTATACTTACTGTATTGCCTTTGTTGAGAGGGCACTCTCACGAGCTCTGTTTCTGCTGGCATTTTCTTTATGGGCTAACAAAGAGTTTTAGCTGCCTCTAAAATGTATGTGCATTTGTAATCATTTGTACTGTGTTTCCCAATGTCCAGGAGGAAAGAGAAAAACTACAATATAATAGTGAATTACCCACTCAAAAGTGAGAGTAGATAATTAATGATATAGAGGAAAAAAAATCCTGGCCCAGCTATCGTAATTTCTTTGAATGTATAGTATGTTTCTGTTGTTTTTAAAGTTGGCAAAAGTGAGATTTTTCATCTCTAAGAATATTATGTTAAATAAATTTGTTTGATTAAGGATGAAGATCCAAGGAAAATAATGATGCAGTTGAAAGCTTCAAGTCTTCAGAGTTAAGGCAATGTTGCTGATTGAACAGTATGGGCAGGGGGGAATAAGCTAAATTCAAGTTAAACAGTGACATAACTGAATATTCATAGTTCAACAGTATCTCAGCACAAATCAGTTTTCAAGTGACAGAGGACAAAGATCTTTAGATATTCAAGGCAGTGATTCCAGTCTTTAATCCCCACTTATAATATCTATCAGTTATATAGAGTATAAGACTGAAAATGATCAGACATTTTAAGAAAAAAACTGAAAATGTGGGTTAATCAACATTCCTCCAAATCACATGAATTCCCACAAGTATAGTGCTAAGCCCTGTGCCAACAGGTTGCTTCATAGTATCCTAAATTTTTTCCCCTTTAGGCATAAGAGCTAGTACCATCAAGATTATCAGGCTCTCTATCAAATATCACCTGAAATTTGATCTTCTTAAAAAAACCCCAATAGTTTGATATACATAGAAGTGGAATGATTTCCCTTTATAGGACTGTAACAGTAGGTGATTTATATGTTCTATACAAGGCAAGAAAAAACACAAAAAAATAGAGATAAGTGCTTACTAAGTTGAAAGGTGCTATTTTATTTAATGGAGAGATAATAAAGAAAAATGATACTCTCTCCCATCAAGAATGCAGTATATTAGAGATATCAACATATGGTAGTCAAAAAAAGAATGAATGACCTCACAATCCAATGCAGAAAGGTAGAAATATGAAATGCATCTTTTTCAGATCATGATGCAATAAAAATTTTATGTAATAAAGGCTCATAGAAACAAAGACTAAAATTTATTGGAAACTAAATAATCTAATCCTAAACAATGAATGGGTCAAACAACAAATCACAGAAACAATCAATAACTTTAACCAGGAGAATGACAATAATGAGACAAAATACCAAAACTTATGAGATGCAGCAAAAGCAGTTCTTAGGGGAAATTTTAGATCTCCAAATGTTTACATGAAAAATATAGAGGAAGAGGTGATCAATGAATTGGGCATTCAACTAAAAAAAGCTAGAAAAAGAACAAATTAAAAATCCCCAAATAAATACCAAATTAAAAATTCTGAAAACCAAAGGAGAGATTAATAAAATTGAAATTAAGAAAACTCCTGTGCTAAACAAATAAAACCAAAAGCTGGTTTTATGAAAAAAAATCAATAAAATAGATAAACCTTTGGTTAATTTGATCAAAAATAAAGAACAAAATTATCAGTATCAAAAATGAACAGTGAATTCACCACCAATGAAGAGGAAATTAAAACAATAATTAGAAGCTATTTTACCCAACTCTATGTTGATAAATCTGACAATCTTAGTGAAATAGATGAATATTCACAAAAATATAAATTGCCCAGAATAACAGAAGAGGAAATAAAATACTTAAATAAACTCATTTCAGAAAAAGAAATTGAACAAGCTATCAATGAACTCCCTAAGAAAAAATCACCAAGATCAGATGGATTTACAAGTGAATTCTACCAAACATTTAAAGAACAATTAATGTCAATGCCATATAAACTTTTTAGGAAAACAGGCAAAGAAGGAGTTCTACCAAATTCTTTTTATGATACAAATATGGTGCTGAGACCTAAACCAGGAAGAGCCAAAACAGATAAAGAAAATTATAGAGCAATTCCCCTAATAAATACAGATGCAAAGTTTTAAATACAATATGAGCAAAGATATTATAGCAACTTATCTCAAGGAAAATACACTAGGACCAGGTGGGATATATACCAGGAATGCAAGGCTGGTCCAATATTAGGAAAACTATCAGCATAATGACCATTTCAGTAATAAAATTAATAGAAATCATATGATTATCTCAGTAGGTGCAGAAAAAGTTTTTTAAAAATACAACATCCATTCCAATTAAAAACAGTAGAGAACATAGGAATCAAGAGAGTTTTCCTTAAAATTATAAGTAGCATCTGTCTAATATCATCAGCAGGCATTTTATATAATGGGGATAAGCTGGAAGCATTTCTGATAAGATCAAGGGTGAAACAAGGATGTCCATTATCACCACTGTTATTCAATATTGCACTAGAAATGTTACCTTTAGTAATAAGGAAAGAAAAAGAAATTGAAGGAATTAGAATAGGCAAAGAAGAAACAAAGTGATCACTCTTTGCAAATGATATGATGGTATACTTAGAGAGTCCTAGAAAAGCAAGTAAAAAATTACTTGAAATAATAAATTTAGCAAAGTTGCATGATATAAAATAAACTCACGTAAATTATTGACATTGCTATATATTAGTAACAAAGCCCAATAGCAAGAGATAGAACAAAAGAAATTCCATTTAAAGTTACTGTAGAAAATAGAAAACATTTGGGATTCTACTTGCCAAGACAGATCCAGGAACTCTATGAACACAATTACAAAACATTTTCACACAAATGAAGTCAGATCTAAATAATTGGAAAAGAATCACTTGCCCATAGGTAGGCTAAGCTAATATAATAAAAATGACAATTCTACCTAAATTAAGTTACTTATTCAGTGTGGTACTAATCAAACTACCAGAAATTATTTTATAGGGCTAGAAAGAATAATAACAAAATTCATCTGGAAGAACAAAACTTCCAGAATATCAAGGGAATTAATGAAAAGAAATGTAAGGGAATGTGGCATAGCCATACCAGATCTAAAACAGTATTTGTAAAACAGCAATAACTAAAACTACTTGGTAGTGGCTAAGAAATAGAGTGGTGGATAAGTGGAATAGGTTAGGTACACAAGACACAGAAGTCAATGACTATAGTTAGCTACAATCTGATAAACCCCAAAACTCCAGTTTCTGGGATAAGAACTCACTATTTGACAAAAACTGCTAGGAAAACCAGAAAATAATATGGAAGAAAATAAGCATAGGCCAAAATCTTACACCATATACCAAGACAAGGTCAAAATGGGTAAGCAATTTAGACATACAGAGTGATACCATAAGCAATATTAGGAGAGCAAGAAATAGTTTACCTGTCAGATCTATGGAGGAGGGAAGAATTTGTGACCAAATAAGAGATAGAGAACATTATGAAATTTAAAATGGATAATTTTGATTACATTAGATTAAAAAGTTTTTGCACAAAGCATATGCAACTAAGATTAGAAGGGAACCAGAAATCTGGAAAACAATTTTTACAGCCAATGACTATGATAAAGGCTTCGTTTCTAAAATATATAGATAACTGAATCAAATTTTACAAGACTACAACTCATTCCCCAATTGATAAATGGTCAAAGGATATGAACAGGTAGTTTTCAGATGAAGAAATTAAAGCTATCTATAGTCATACGAAAAAATGTTGTGAATCACTAATGATTAGAGAAATGCAAATTAAAACAATTCTGAGGTACTGCCTCACACCTATTAGATGGGCTAACGTGACAAAACAGGGAAATGAAAAATGTTGGAGAAGATATGGCAAAATTGCAATACTAATGCATTATTTTTGGAATTGTGAATGGATCTGTCCATTCAGGAGGGCAATTTGGAACTATGCCCAAAGGGCTATAAAACTGTGCATAGATCCAGCAGAACCACTGTATCCCAAAGAGATCATAAAAATGTGAAAAGAATCCACATGTACAAAAAAGAATTTATAGCAGCTCTTTTGTGGTAGCCTATAGTTGGAAACTGAGGGGATGCCTATCAATTGGGGAATGAATGTAATGGTATACTATTGTTCCATAAGAAATGGTGAGCAGTCATATTTTAGAAAAACCTGGAAAAACTTGTATGACCTGATGCTGAGCAAAGTGAACAAAACAAGGAGAACATTGTACACAGTAACAGCAACAATATGCTATGATTGACTTTGTTAGACTTAGCTCTTCTGAGCAGTGCTGTAACCTAAGACAATTATAAAAGACTCATGTTGAAAAATGCTACCCACATCCAGAGAAAGAACTAGGGAGTCTGAATGCTGATCAAAATATACTATTCTCTCTCTGTCTCTGTCTCTGTCTGTCTGTCTGTCTGTCTCTCTCTCTCTGTCTGTCTCTCTCTGTCTCTCTGTCTCTGTCTCTGTCTCTCTGTCTCTCTCTCTCTCTCTCCCCCCTTCTCTCTCCCTCTTTATTTCTCTTTTTTTTCTTTCTCATGGTTTTCCCCTTTTGCTCTGATTGTTCTTTCACAAGATGACCAATGTGGAAATTTTTTTAATATGAATTTACATACATAGTTTATATCACATTGCATGTCAGATTGGATAGGGGAAGGAGGAGGGAAATTTAGAACTCAAAATTTTATAAAAGGAAATGTTGAAAACTAAAAATAAATTTTAAAAAAGAAGAATGAATGAAAAGGTATTGATTAAATACATATGCTCTCTGTTAGGCACTGTCTTAGTCCTGAGAATACAAAAAAACAGAAGCCAGACAATCTCTGCCCTCATTTTTATAAGAGGAGACTATATATGTGTGTGTGTGTATGTATATATATATACATATGTATATAAACATACACACATACACACATATATGTATTTATATGTATACCTTTTTGTCCCTCCTGTAGCTTCTAAAAGTCTCATGAATCTAAGTAACATGTCATACACTATGGGAAGAGTATTCTTCTAAAGTTCCTAAGCATTGTGATATTGGTAAATATTTGCATGAAACTTAGGAAAAAGTCATTACCATAAACTTTCAAGAGATTTGGTGGCCAAGAATAACACTACTAATACTCTCCAATGTGCATGTTAACATTTACTGTGTTCTGGTATAGAGTTTATACTTCACAATTTTCCCATCCAGCACACAGTGCCTGGCACACTAATTATTTTATATAGATTTGCAGTGACTCCTAAACCAGAAAATAAATTCCTTATCAACAGAGACCATACCCATGCTCCTCTGTGCAGTACATATAGCAAAGTGTGAGGAACAGGTATTCAATATGTATTTAATTATTTAAATGAATTGCCAAATTCTGCTTTTCTTTCACATCTCTACTTAAAGAACTCTAAAGAGATTCTGTAAGCTATCTGAAAATCTCTTTGGTAGTGAAACTTGTGAATATTTCTTAATTGTACCACCTTTAACAAAAGATACTTTTAGTTACACAGAAAACTTTTTTAAGGTCTCTGCCTTAAAGAATCCTCCATTCTAGTTCTCTCGGCCTAGCATCAACAGGCTGTCCGCAAGACAACGAATTACTTTGCCCCCAGCATTTCATGAAAGCTATCTTATATAGAATGAAGGATTTATGATCTGCTTTAGTGTGAAGAGGACGACTCACAATCATGGAATCATAGATTCTTCAGAAGTATAGGTTAGTTTATACAAATACACAATATAAGATGCTCTGGCCTTTGATTTCTGACCTGGGTGGCATCTTAGGCAAGTCACATGGTCACTTCTCTGGGACTTGTTTTTATGATCAGTAAAATGCAGACTGGGTTAGATGATCATTCTCTCTAAAACATACAAGTACATTTGAGGAGTGTGTGTGTGTGTGTGTGTGTGTGTGTGTGTGTATAGATATACACACATACACACGTATGTTTTATGTACATATATATTGTATCACAGGGATGGTGAGTTGATCAATAGAGTAGTCAACTGTTTTGCTCTTTTTAGGAATAATAGTATAGCAGTATTCATTTGATTATTAAGCCTAAGGCAAGAGGTAGAATGGAAGCAAAAGGATAGTGGAGAGTGGATGGGATGTGAAGTATCATCTAATTTGGTGATCCATGGTGGGCAAGAGATTTTGAGGTAGCTGTGCTTGATCTTCCTAAAAGGTAACTCAAATATTTCAATTGTAGGTGAATTAAAAGGTGATGGCTTTAAACAGAAATATTGATGGCGGGAATAGGTGTTTTTAGGAATGAGTTTAAATTTAGATGTGATGAGTTTTAAATCGTTCAGGGAGTTCTGCATACCACTGATATAACAGGTCTAATCCAAAAAAAGAAAAGTTTGAAATGCTATGGAACCATACACATTCAAGCAGGTAGTTGGAAATGTAGGACTGCACTGTAGTTCAGGATTGAGAGAGGTCAGGACTGGAGATAATAGATCTTATCTGCATAAAATTGAGAGTTGGAAATAAAAGGAAGATGGCAGCGTAGAAGCAGCAACATATCGCAGCTCTCACGTAGCCAACCCAAAATACCCATAAAATAGGACTCTAAACCAATCCTGGAACTCCAAAACGCACACAAAGATACTTCCCACTAAAGTCAGCTCGGCTATGAGGAACCATATCAGCACTGCG
>CM053581.1:464547514-464614141 GCA_028627135.1 Pseudochirops cupreus | reverse complement strand
GGCTGTTTTGGGGTGGTGGGCGGGGGAAAGACGGGGAGAAAATATGTAACTCAAAAAAATTTAATAAAGAATCTCATATTACAAAAAGAAAAAAAAATAAAATTGAGAGTTGAACCCATGGGAGTGGATGCAATCAATGAGGGAGAGAATGGAAGGAAGGGAGCAAGAAGCCTTGGAGAAATGAACCTTGGGGAATACAGAGTCTTGAAGAAAGATACTTTAGGAATAGATAACAGTATGAGTGTATTGGCTCTAATGAAGCATCATGTGCCCAATTAAAGCCTCCTAATTACATTGTTTATTTGGGTTACCCTGATGCTTCCCTTCCTTAGTAATTCTACAGAACTGCTATCATGCCTGTTAGTCATATGAATCATTTGAACGGTACTCAGTTTCCAGGTATGACTATTCATACCAGAGCATGTAGCATATATTTGGGCATCCCCCCAAACTACAATAATTCTCCAAGGGTTCTAGGAATAATCCTGAGGGGCTATACTTCTACTACTGTAGGTCCTAAGCCCCTAGAATCTTGATTAGTCAGCAAGATGTATTGGCTTTTTTGCAAAGGTATTTATTAGGATGGTATAGTAATTAGTACAAAACAACCTTCTAGTCACACCTAAAAGCATATTCTCATAAAAAGTTATAAACATATATGTATGTGTGTATATATTTATACATGCTTGCATGTGTGTATATACATATAGAGCTATATATAAACATACGTGTGTATACACACACACATACATATACAATGTACATTAGAAGGGTGAGCTTAAACTTAGCAATAAAACTAAATTCATTCAATGCCTCCAAAGTGAATGTCTTTATCAAATATTACAGTAGAGTTGTAGCAAAATTCCTTAATGCCTAATTTATGATACTGATTGAGGGATTGTTTCCTTTAAGGTGCTTGGGTATTCTGTGATTATTTTAATTGAGGTGGGGAGTAGAACCTCAACCACCAAATAAGGATGGGTCAAAGTGATCTGTACTACTAGAGTAGACTACCTTTGTCTGGGAAGGTCACCTTGACATTTCTGAGGAATCATTGAAGCCATTGGAGGACTTAACTCAGAACTACAGAATCAGCTGATGTCTTCTATGAAGTTTTTGCTTTTCTTTTCTTTTCTTTTTTTTTTTTTTTTTACCAAATCTGTTGATATGAAACACACATACTCTCTAACACTTTACTTTGATAGTAACATAAATGGAATGAAACATTTTAAAGGAGGGTTATTGTCCTAATATAGATATGATCTACATAATATAAGGAGGGAAAAGTCAATTTGAAGAATTATGAAAGTAGGAAAACAGGTGTGAAAAGGCAAAAAAGAAATTATGCATAAATTAGAAGTTTGTAAGTTTTTGTGTGTGTGACTGATGTGTCTATGTCATTTTGATAAAAAGTAAGGATCTGTATATTCTACATATAAAGGGAGGATACAAAGGCTGAGGAGAAAAAATGTAATTGTCTTTAATAAGTCATAGGAGCTTGCCTGAGGTATGAATGAATTAAGCCTGTAATCACACAGCTAGTATGTCAGAGGCAGAATTTTAACCTAGGTATTCCTGACACCAAACAAAGGAACTGCAAAGTGCATTGTGTCTAAATCCCTTCCAATGAAGAAACCCAAGACCAAGAGAAATAAAGTGCCAAAAGTCACAAAGGTCAAGTGAGTGGCAGAACTAGGATTCAAAATTGGGCCTTATAATTCCAAAAGAGTTCAGCTCTTTTTCCACTGTACTGTGGTGACCAAATGTTTGTACATAAAGAATACAATGCAAAACTGGGAATTTCAACATATCTACAGAGAGAGATATTGTTTACTTTTATGTGTTTGCCAATGAACGAAAAATTGGACATTTTCTACAAAGCACAAAGTCAATTTTACAGCACTGACAAGGGAAATAATGGACATAATAGTTATAATAGTAAATCTAAGTTGTCACCATGTTCACATATCCAATATTTGCATCTGACTTTACATTTACATCTAAGATATATTGCTATTAATAGATTCTGTTTGGTCACTGGCCTCACTCCATAGACAACTTGAGAGAGACACAGAATTATAGAATTTTAGAGTTAAAAGGTAGCTCAGTCCACAGAATGTCAGAAAAAAAAATCCCATTAAAAGCAACTAATAAATGGTTATCAAACTCTGTTTGGAGGCCTCCAATCAAAGAGGGAACTCATTGCCTCTAAAGGCAACTCATTCCATTTTCCAATAGTTCTAATGGTTAAGTAGTTTCCCTGACATATCACCTAGGGCCTCCACTTAAAAGTATCAACCTGTTGGCTCTAGTTCTGCCTTCCAGGACAAACAGTACCAGTCTAATACCTCTTTCACACAATAGTACTTCAAATTCTTGAAGAGAGCTATTATATTCTATTTGACTTTTTTCATTGTAAGGAAATAAACCTAGTTCCTTTAATAAGCCTTCACATTACACAATATGGACTTAAGGCACTTCACCATCCTAGTTTCCCTCCTTTGGATGCTTTCTAGCTTATCAATGCCCTTCTGAAGATGTGGCACCCAGAAATGAATATAATACTAACCTTCTTATTCCAGGAAGCTGTCTCTTTCTTAATGCAATCTATAGGTCATTTGCCTGCCATATTAACTGACTAATAGATCATTGAAGTTCATTTGTCTACTATGTGTCAGGTATTAAATACTGAGGATAGCAGGATAGGAATGATAAGAATCTGTATCTTCAAGGAGTTTACATTCTAATGGGGAAGTCAACATGTATCTCCATATATAGATACATGGGAGTACAGGGGTTTACAAAGAAATACATGCAAAATAAATACAAGACAATGTTAGAGAATGGGGATCAGGAAGGGTGTCACGTAGAGGTTATCATGTGTATTTGAGCTGATTTTGAAGAAAACAAGGGATTCTGTGAAGTGGAGATGAGGAAGAAATTAATTCCAGGTGTGGGGAATAATCAGCACACAGGTGTAGAGAAAGGGGATGGGATGTTGCCTGTGAGGAAAAGCAAGGTCAATTTCTTTGGTCCACAGAATATGTGAAAGGAAGTGTTGTATAATAAGGCTGGAAAGGGAGGACAGAGTTAAGTTGTGTGCATTTTATCCTAGAGGGGACAGCTATCCATTGCAGTCTTTATGGAGGGAAATAGCATGGTCAGACCTACATTTTAAGAAAATTACTGGCAATTATGAGGTGGGGAGAGAAGAGGGGAGAGAGTTGAAGTAGGGAAATGACTTAAAAGCTTCATATCAATAGAAGTTATTTTAATAGTCTAGGCAAAAGGCCGTGAGAATGTAAATTAGAAAAGTACCACATATTTAATTCATACTGAGTTTGAACCCACTAAAAATGACCAGACCTTGTTTTAAATAAAAAGGTTGCCACACTTCCTCTCTTCTATTGAAGTCAACATTTTGGACTCAAGTGTAAAACTTTTCAGTTATCATTACTACATATTATATTTTTCCATTTGGCCAAATGCTCCACCCTCGGGTGAAACTTGTGCATACTAATTCTATGATCCAGCATAGCTTTTGTAACTTGAAAATTTAGTGACAGCTTTGTTGGATATACATGTTCATATTATTTCAAGAGCTTAATATCTGCATTCCTTGAAATTTCAGTATCTCGTGCAACACTTTAAAGAATGGCGCTGACAAAGAACATCACTCACTAAGTACAAATAGTCATTTTATTTGGGGACTATCTCCAGTCATCCTGATCTATATTGTGCCACTTGACCTGGTCTGCTCTGGAGGATAAAGTCAGGCTTGGAATCTTGCACACTTCTCCCTCACTTAAATTCAATTCACTTGCAAATCATGGCATTATTTTCTTGATGTCAAAGTCCTCTTTGAGAAGGAAGGACAAATAACAACATTTTGTTTAGTTAGCATTTTCTTAGTGAGACATTGAGCTTTTAATCTAGCCTGCCACCCATAGGGGAAAAAAACTAACTACAAAAACACAGTTTATACATCTGTTCTAACTTCATATATGTGGCATGATAGATTAACAATCAGCCCAACATATAATACTTTGCTTGTTTGTTCAGAAGCATAAGTTGGTTATGTCTTCACTGTGTGAACATGTTTGGACGAAAAGTGAAAAATTGGTACAGATGGTTGGCTACATAATGTTTCCATGGAAACATCCACATTTCAGGGTTGTACAGACATAACCACGTTAAAGATTATACACTAATCCATTTATTAATTGTCTTTTCAGGGTGGGGGGCGGTGGGTAAGCGCCTGAGATTTCATTAGTGTAAAGAACTTCCGTTACGGAAACTCACCAATGTACACTGGCAATTAATTTATCATTTAGGAGTTGTAAAAGTCCTTAAGGAGGCTAGGTATTGCAATGGTAGAGTGCTGGGCCTGGAGTCAGGGAAGACCTGAGTGCAATTCCAGCTTGAGACATGCTTGACCCTGAGCAAGTCACTTAATCTGCCTACATCAGTTTAATCAGCTTTAAAATGGGGATCATAACAGCACCTACCTCAGGGGGTAGCTTTGAGGATCAATGACATGTTATATGTACAGTGCTTAACACAGGAGCTTAAGAAATGATTGTTCCCTTTTTCTTAAAAAAAAGCATCATCTGGTGACATTAACTGTTTCGGGGGCTTGCCCATTATCACACAGAGAGAATGTATCAGAGACAGGGCTTGAACTCTCATCTTTCTGATTCCAAAACTAGTTCTCTATGTAATGATGCCTTTTAATTGACCTATAACATTCATTTATAAAGCTAGAGATGAGGAATATTTTTGTGCCTATAATATTTATGAAATGATTAAACCCTTGAGATTTGAGCTTTAAGTCAAAAGTTAGTTATACTATTACCTCAATTTCCAAATAAGAAAGATCAGGACCTTAACTTAATATCCTTGGACTTTAAAGACACCTGGACTTTATCTTAAATCTCATCTGGGGCAGCTAGGTAGCACATTGGATTGAGTGCCAGGCCTGGTTTGGGGAAGACTCATCTTCCTGAGTTCAAATCTGGTCTCAGACACTTACTAGCTGTGTGACCCTGGACAAGTCACTTAATCCTGTTTACCTCAGTTTCCTCATCTGTAAAATGAGCTAGAAAAGGACTAGGACCACTCTAGTATCTTTGTGAAGAAAAGTCCAAATAGGGGTGGCTAAGTGGCCCAATGAAAAGAGCACCGGTCCTGGAGTCAGACGCACCCGAGTTCAAATCCAGCCTCAGAAACTTAACACTTGCTAGCCATGTGACCTTGGGCAAGTCACTTAACCCCAATTGCCCTGACCTCCAAAAAAAAAAAAGAAAGAAAGAAAAAAGAAAAGCCCAAATGAGGTCTCAAAGAGTAAGACACGACTAAAACCAACTAAACAACAACAATACACTTTAACTTCAATCCTTGTTGTCATCCACACGTAGTTATTTATGTACAGGCATCTATTAAATATGTCCTACGGCTATTTTTTTCCATCCAGTGACTCTGGATTCCCAAAGTCAGTGTCGGAGAAATAAAAACTGTAGTAGATCTTATCACATTATATGGGCCTTAAGTACAGTCCTAGAAACAGACTTTTGTCATCAATGGGTCAGCCTAGTTAAATTTAGAGGTCCTCATGCTCAGAAGAATGGCAGTAGGACACACATGAAATGTTGATAAATTTCAATCAGCATCAGAAGGAGTATTCTTAGCTATAAAATCCAAGTAACAAATCATAACTAACCCTGGGATCCCACTAATTAAAAATTCCAGATAAGATCCTGAATAAATCCAAAGATTACATATCACAATTTCCAAATAAGGATTCATGTCCTAGGTCCATGTCCTTTCTTCCCAGACAGTAATCACTTTTTTTTCTAAGAAAGTAATTTTAACTGTTTCTCTACATGGTTTCTGTCTTTCTCCATCGCACGCACATACACACATACGTGCATGTGCATGCACACGTTGTAAAATGAATCAGTAGTTTTAAAATGAGTACTTACCTGGAGTTACTACTACCCCATTTCCATTGACTACCGGTTGTTCTTCCTCTTCCTCCTCAGGAGGCTCAATCCCTCCTTTCTCCATGTTGCTGACTGACTTATTCCTCTTGCGTTTTCCTTCGGCACTTGGTGTGGCTCCTGGAAGTATCTGGTCTGTTACATTTAACAATAAGGGAGCTGGTTCTGCAGGAGGCTTTGGGGTACCGTAGTAATTATCTGTAAATAACACAAAAAGGCCAGAATTAAGCACACTAGAAATCTCTCCCTCTTACTTTTCTTGGCATAATACCATATTCTAAGTTGGGTAACTGTATTACCGATTTATTTCCTACTTTACAGAGTGACAGAAAACTGTAATGTGTACCAAAGATAATAGTGCTATGATTTAGGGCCAAAATAAATGTTCATTGCTTTACGTTCTCAATTTTCACTCCTCCTCCTGTACTAGATGAAAACCCCAGTTTTGCTTTGTATTCTTCAAATATTGTATGCAGCATAAAAGTATATGATTGTTTGACATTCTTAATAATCTGCATTGTTTATGAAATAATCATAATATCATTGAGAAATTGGAGGGTTTAAAGGGTGATCTTTGGGAATCTAGTTTTGAATTTTTTTTCTACATCAAATAATATCATACCTCTCCTGAACTGCAGGCCATGTACATTTTCAAAGCTTTCAAAAGGTCACCGGCTATTTAATTTGCTTTGTCCAGCATTCAGGTCTGGGTCATGTTCATGTGAAAATTAAATGTTTGAGGATATTGCGGAGTGTTTTTCCTCTTTTATATTTTGTCTAAATAATCACCAGCTTTCTGTATATTCCTACTTGGCATTTGGTAGTATGTGAACACAACTTTACATTTTCAGCAGTCAACACAAAATTCAAGAGAAAATACACACCTGCTCTGATGAATAAAAAACGATATCAAAAACAAAAACAAATGAGTGGCATTCTTTTCTTTTCTGGCATTTTAAACCCAATAGTCAAACCAATGCTTCTCTTCGACTAGAAATAATACAGCTCAGTCAATAGTTTACATCACTAGGAAGTGACTGAAAACTTATTTATGCTAACAATACCATGAATGGTCACAGTACACTGACAGAGAGTTATTCACAGCTACTAATTTTCACACATGTGAAAAGCTGCCACACAAAACGGACCAGAAATATCCACTGGGCTTTGTATGAAGCAAGATGAAAACTCTAATGATGCCAAGCTGAAAGGCATATAGGATTGTTTATTATAAGGAAAAAAAAAGACTGAAGGATAAATTCACAATAATTTTCAAGTAAATGCAAGGTTATTAGTAGTTTTAAAACTCAAGGTCATTGGGAAAGATAATAAGCAATCATTTAGCTACTTTACAAGAGTTCAAGAAGCCAACACAATGTATGCCACAGTTAGAATCCAAAAAAGATTTCAACAGGATAGCACATTGAACTGAATATCAAAGTTCTCTTGCACAAGGCAAAGTGTTTAGCCCTGTTTTGAATACAAAGTCACTAACACATGCTGCTGTTCTCAAGTATCTTAAAATTTAAGATTGGAGATAAGGCATTTCCAGAAAAAAAAATATGATACAAGGGTTGGGATTAATTTTAAAGGAAAGTACATAAGTTCGCTGAGATACTAATCAACTAAGACATGTCCTTGGAAGGATGTACCTTTATCCAAAAGGAGGAGAATAAACAAAACAGGCAGTAGAGGAACATTGCATATTAAGAAGAGATAATGTGAGGAAACATAGGAAGAGGTAGAAGGGAGTAGGGTAGAAATCATTTGGGTACTCTCCCGTTTATCGATGTCATCTGTTAAATTATTTTTTTTTCAATTAACAAAGATCTATTTGCTCTTTTTTTCCCTCCTCCCTCCAGCTTCATCCCTCCCCTCCACTTCCCATGAGGAAAAAAGAAAAAGAAAATTCTTATAGTATGCAAGCATAGTCAAACAAACCAATTCCCACACTGACCATGTCCAAAACAAAACCATTGTCTCTCATTCTCCATCCAGAGTCCATTACCTCTGCAAATGAAAATGGGTAAAGTGCTTTATAGTTAGTCAGGAGGAAATACAGTTAATGAGTTGATTGGAATTCTTAAGTCTTTCAAAGTTGGTTTTACAGTGCTATTATTGTACAAATTGTTCTTCTGGTTCTGATCACTTTAGTCTGCATCAGTTCATAAAAGTCTTCCTTGGTTTCACTGAAACTATCTCCTTCATTATTTCTTTTGGCCCAGCAGTATTATGTTATACTCATATGTTATAATTTATTCATTAAGTCATTTGAAAATATATGACAGACCATTAATTTTCAGTTCTTTGCCACTACACAAAGACCTACTATAAATATTTTTGTACAGATGGATAATTTTCCTGTTTCTTGGATCTGTTGGTGGATACAGGTCTAGTAGCAGTATTTCTGGGTCAAAGGATATACCCAGTTTAATAACTGGTCATTATTCTAAATTACTGTCAATCTATGGCTCCGCCATCATACACTTGTAAAGTTGATTTTGTACTCAAATTCAGAAATTCACATTTATTCTAATTGAATTAATTTTATCAAATTCAGTTCAATGTGCTATCCTGTTGAAATCTTTTTTGGATTCTGACTATGGCATACTTTATGTTAGCTTCTTGAACTCTTGTAAAGTAGCTAAATGATTGCTTATTATCTTTCCCAATGACCTTGAGTTTCAAAACTACTAATAACTTTCCATTTACTTGAAAATTATTGTGGACACATCGTATGTGTGAAGACCAACTTTGATAAACTGCACTCTTCTCAGCAATGCACAGTTATAAGACAACTCTACAAGTCTCAGGATGGAAGGAGATATCTACATTCAGAGAAAGATCTAGAAAGAACAGAGTTTAAAAGGAGACTGAAGCAATCAACATGCTAACGTTCTCTTCCATGTTTGGTTTTGTTTCTGTTTTCCCGTTGTTCACTCCATTGGTTCCAACCCTTCTACACAACGAGACTAATGTCCAGTGTGAGAGTATCTGCAGATCCTCTACTTGATCGCAAGCCGCCATGGGGTGGGGGTTGGGGAGAAGAAGGAGGGGAGAAGATTTGAAACTCAAGGGATTGTGGAACTGAATCATGTAAACTAAAAGTAAATAAACAAATCAATTAAAAAAAGAAAATCATTGTGAAATTATCCTTCAGTCTTTTTTTTACTTATAATAAACAATCCTATTGCCTTTCTAGAACTTACTTTAAACACTTTTATTTACCTTTAAGGGTATTTTCCAACACATTTCTAATTTCTCCACTATCATCCTTTAGTTATAAAGGCAACAAGGACAAAATAGTTGACTATTTTAGCCTATGAAGTTTTTCAATTCCTCAAGACTTCACTTAAGTGGACAATGATACTAAGGACCTATTCCCCAAATTCACTATCTGTTTTATGGTTCTGTGCCCTTATAATATGATATTATGTTAGGAAAACACTGACTGTCATAAGTATAATGCTGTTATCTTCAATATGTAAAGAAGGTACTTGAATTCATACTTCAAGAAATATTTATTAAGACATGAAGTTCCTGCCTTCAGATAACTACAAATTTCTATTTGCTTTGAGTTACTTCAAATAGTATTTCTTTGCTAAACAACAACAAAAAGTTTTTACCCTAGGAACACATGCATTGTTACTGAATTATTATATTCTGAAATAGACTGGGCAAACAGTTGTAATTCTATGGATGTTCAATAACATGTGTAAGCTTTATATAAATTAACTGTAGATCATTTCACGTTGACTTCAAGTGGAGATGGATTTTAGAGAGGTAACATACTTATCCTCAAGATTCCTCACAGATTAAGGTCTTGACCCCTATTCCTCCCCAATATTCTCAGTGCTTTTATTTCCATTTTGGTAAGCAGAAGGAATCAATTTTGTATAATGGCTTAGTAGAACAGAGATGATTGCCTATCAGGTACTCTGGGGAGGTACATATAGCAAAACCCATCACTGGGATCCCAAAATAACTTGAAAATATGCCCTTGTGTTGGAAACAGTATATGGAGAAATCAAGGTTGCTGAGAATTTTATAATTTGTTTTTACAGTTTTATAAACGGAACAAATGCTTAGTTAGATACTTGGCATTCGTGAAGGCACCTGCCGAGTTAGACTGTGACATTAAACAGAGAGAAGAGATTCAGAGCTCCAGACCCAATCATAATTAATTATGTTAGAAAACCTGCCAGATCATAAGTAAACAGTCATTTTCACCCAAGTCAGAGGTTTCATTTATGGATACAACCCAGTGAATCATGGAAAGATTTGAAATTTAATCTTGCAAGCAGGTCTTCTTAGAGGTATGTGTCTATTAATAATAACATATAAGAGAAAGTGATGAGTTATAATTATGATTTAAAAATCCTCTTATTTAAATTATTTAAACCATAACAGGAGAGGAAGGAGGAAGAAAAGTCAGTTGGGTTCAGAGTAGTATGTCACCACAAGTATTTTAAAAAATCCTATCTAATGATATCAAGCAAAATCAGGGAAACATTGACTAAATGCTTATAATATGTCCAAATCTAACATAATTTAATAGAAATCTGCATTCTACCCCAAAATAGGCAACAAAAATTAATTTAAGAATATTTATGTCATCCAATTCATTCAAATCAACTTTCTAAAAACATTTTCTTGAATGATAAGGCTGAAATGAGGTCTTCCAGAATGTCCCCCTTTCTGTAACATGTCATATGCCATAAACACCCTTAAAGCAAAGAGTTCACAATTTGACCTTCAAAGTTAATGTCTTTATGGTAGTTGTTTTCCTGAAAAAAAATCCTATTTTGTTTCTCAGATACAAGAGAGCAATCATTATTAGATTAATTGTTGATACTGGCACATAGTAGGTATTTTAAAATATTGATTAATTGATTGGTATTCTTTCCCAATAGGTAAGGGCCATAATTACATGTTATCTCATTCTTATTTCACATCAGTAAATGAAAACTTAAGAGGATGCTATTTTCACAATTCTGATAAAGTGCATATCTTCTTTTAGCCCAGATACATAAAACTTGTACTTTTTCATCACAAGTCCTATTTTTCCACAAGTTCAATAGCCACCACTTCCACAACTCCCCCATCTCCCAGCTGTATTATTTTAAACTAAACAGGTCATTTTGTTGAGTTTCCACAGTAGTTTTCACAATAGAGTACAGTTTGAATTCTACCATATCCAACTGTCCCTCAATACTCTCCAATACCCTCAAGGAAACCATCAAGATAGTTTAATTTGGCTGACATTTTCTTAGATGTGTTTGCAAGTACTCACTGAATTCCCTGTAGTCAATCAAATTTAGCATTCATTTATTCAAGTACTATTTGAAGCTAGCCAAGTTGGACAGGCATGCCAGCAGTCTTTGTGTGCTAAATAAAATGGTGTCTGTAGACTGGCCTGTGTAGTTGGTATGTTCACTTAGAGGGAGTCAGATAATTTTCCTGTAGTTGCCTCTTCCCTTTAGGCATTGTCAGAATAGATCAGAACACTTCCTGCATGCTCCAAATAGAGTACATAAAGAAGTTATGCAGAGAAATTGTAAAGTAGCTAGAAAGAAGCCACAAAGGATGTGCTTGATGCCAATAGGCAATGATTTCAAAATGAAGCATTTGAGAATTTAATAAGTTTAATTGGCTGGTTTTTAAAAAATGTTCCTTTATGCATTTTTCCCATTTAATAAGGTTGGAAACTTTATAGAATCCCTTTTAATAGTGAGGATTTTAGGGTAAAGTACAAATACCAAAGTGACTCTTTTTCCCAAGAAACCCTGAGTCACTTTCTCTGCTTCAGATTACTGAAGAGTATAAACTGTAAAGTGAGATTTTTTTTCAATCTGAATTTCAGCTATGCTCTGTGGTGCTATCAACATCACTAGTATTACTTCAACATTGTAATATCTAAAATGAGTCTAATGTGGACATTCCAATATTTGAATTCATAGTTAAAAAATAATTGATCATACTTAATGACTGTACATTAACACTTTGAGGAATCTATGACTTTTCAAAATAACTTTGGACCTCTTATCCTGGGAGGTAAAAAAAGGAAATTAAGGTCCAAACCAGCCTAAAACAAAAACAAATATGAACATCAATACGTTCCAGGACCTGATAAGCCTAATTTCCACTCCCTCTAGGGTCTGTATTCATCTCAGTAAGAGTACTAGATTGTTCTCCCAGTCAGTAGAAAGACTCTTAAATATGGTTCAGCATTTGAAAGTCAGGAAAATAGCAAAAAAAATTATGGTATCTTCATCCTCCTTTCTGTGGTTCATTCTCCCTTTTAAAGCTCAAAGACTCCAGCTACCCAGTCCTCACATGGCCCCTGGCTGGTCAGGACATTCTATGGTATCTTGCCCAGAACTGTCCTCCTGGACAACTTCTCAGGCTCTGAAAGTTTCAGTACTCTCCTTCCACCATTATAAATTATATGTCAATGAGAATGAATAAATGAGTTAAAAGATTAGTTACTGATAGTAGTTTAATAGGCATTTTAATTCTATTTAGGTGTTATCAATATTTTAATAGGCATTATACATTTGACTAAGGAAATAGTATATGAAATTTCTGACTTCTTGACAATTCAGTGGGGAAATTGTTTACAAAAGAATGATGATAGATGCAGCTAGGTGGCACAGTGAATACAGCACTGCCCCTGGAGTCAGGAGGACTTGAGTTCAAATCTGGCTTCAGACACTTAACACTTGTTAGATGTGTGACCTTGGGCAAGTTACTTAACCCCAATTGCCCTGCCTTCCCCCCTCAAAAAAACAACAACAAAAGAATGATGATGATGATGATACTAATAAGCAACATATCTAGGTTTGTATATAAATATGTATATATATAATTAATATTTATAAAGCTCTATACATATATTAACGCATTTGATTCTTACTACCACTCTGTGAGGTAGGCATTATTATTAATCTATATTTTTACTGATCATGTGGTTGTTCAGTTGTTCAGTCACACCTGACACTTTGTGACCCCATGGCCCATTATATGCTAGGACCTTCTATACTTCACTATTTCCCAAATAGTAGAAAGATCCAAGATCATGTTCATTGCTTTTATAAGACTATCTATCTATATTATCCTCTGCTATCTTCCTTTCCTTTTGCCTTCAATCTTTCCCAACATTAGGGTCTTTTGCAATGAGTTCCATCTTCTCATTGTGTGACCAAAGTATTTAAGCTTCAGCTTCAGTTTTTGGTCTTCCAATGAGTAGTCTGAATTAATTTCTTTAAATGATGACTTATTTAGTCTCCTTGCTGTGTAAGGGACTCTCAAAAGTTTTCTCCAGCATTCCAATTCAAAAACATCAGTTCTGTAGTGTTCAGCTTTCACAGACATACATTGCTACTAGAAAAACCACAGCTTTAACCATATGGACCTTTGTTGGCAAGGGGATGTCTGCTTTTTAGTATTCTGTCCAAATTTGCCATAGCTTTCCTTCCAAGGAGGAAGTGTCTTTTAATTCATAGCTTCAGTGATTGCCTGCCATAATCTTTGACCTAAGATGACACTGCTTCCATTTCTTCTCCTTTATTTGCTAGGAGGTGATACAGCCAGTTGTCATGATCTTTGTTTTTTTCAGGTTAAGTTTTAAGTCAGCTTTTACACTTTCCTCTTTCACCCTCATCAAGAAGCTTCTAAATCCTTCTTTACTTTCTGACATCAAGGTGGTATCATTTGCATATCGGAGTTTATTGATATTTCTCCTGGCAACCTTAATTCCTGGCTTTATGTGTGATGTACTTGGCATGTAAGTTAAATAAATTAGGTGACAATATATAGCCCTCTCATGCTCCTTTACCAATCTTAAACCAGTCAGTTGTTCCATGTTCAGTTCTGACTTTTGCATCTTGACTCTTATATAGGCTCCTCATAAGATGATGTGATAAGTAAGATGATGTGGTACTCCCCTCTTTTTGAGGAGTTCCCATATTTTGTTGTGATCTACAGAAAGGCTTTAGTGGAATCAATGAAGCAAAAGTATATGTTTTCTGGAACTCCCTTATTTTTTCCACAATCCAGTGAATGCTGGCAATTTGGCCTCTAATTCCTCTGCTTCTTTGAAAACCAGCCCGTTCTGGTTATTCTCAGTTCATATAATGCTAAAGTCTAGTTTGCAGAATTTCAAACTGGCATGTGAAATGAATATAATTGTTCAGTAATTTGCACATTATTTGGCATTGTTCTTCTTTAGGATTGGGATAAAAACTTAACTTTTCCAATCCACTGGTAACTATTAAGTTTTCCAAACTTGCTGTATATTGAGTGTAGCACTTTAACAGCATCATGTTTTTGGATTTTAAATTTAGGATTTTAAATAGTTCAACTGGAATTCCATCACCTCCACTAGCCTCATTGTTTGCAATACTTCCTAAGGTCCACTTAACTTTATTCTCTCTGATGTCTGGCTCTCGATCAATATCCACACCACTGTGCTTATCAGTGATATTAAGATCTTCCTTGCATATTCTTATGTATATTCTAAACACCTCCTTTTAATCTCTATTACCTCTGTTAAATCCCTACTATTTTTGTCTTTTGATGTGTCTGGTGCCAAAAGGAAAGTCTGATATTGTAAATATCAATATTGCAAGGGAATGTGGAATGTAAGATCTGTGAATCAAGGTAAGCTGGATGTGGTCAAATAGGAGATGGAAAGATTAAATATTAACATCTTTGGTTTCAGTAAACTCAAATAGATTGGAATGGGGTAATTTAATTCATGTGATGATTTTATATATATTACTGTGGACAAGAATTTCTTAGAAGAAATGGAGTAGCCCTCATAGTCATTAAAAGGGTTAGAAAAGCAGTACTGGCATATAATCTCAAAAATGATGGAATGATATCTGTTTGAATCCATAGCAAACCATTTGCCATCACAGTAATACAAGTCTATGTTCCAACTGCTGATACAGAGCAGGCCAAAGTTGAACAATTCTATGACGACCTTCAACATCTTCTACAAATAACACCAAAAGAAGAAGTCACATTCATCATGGGGGAATTAGAATTTCCTAAAGTAAGAAATCAAAGAATAATTTGAATAACAAGCAAGTTTGGTCTTGGAGTATAAAATGAAGCAAGGAAGAGACTAACAGAGTTCCGCCAAGGTAACTCACTGGTCAGAGTAAACACTTTTTCAACAACTCAAAAGGCAACTCTACTTACGAACATCACTAGATGGTTAATATTGAAATTACCTTGATATTAACTTTGCAGTCAAAGGGGGAAAAGCTTAAAACAAGATTTGGAATGGATTGTGGCTCAGATCATGAGCTTCTTAATATAAAATTCAGACTTAAATTTAAGAAAGTAGGGAAACCATCAGACCACATTGGCCTGACCTCAATAACATCCCTTGTGAATATAAAGTTGAAGTGATGAATAGATTTAAGAGATCAGATCTGGTAGAAAGAGTGCCTGAAGAACTATGAACAAAACGTTCATCATACTGTACAGGTGGAAGCAATGAAAAAATTCAATAGAAAAACAAGAAGAAGAAAGCAAAATATCTGTCTGATGAGGTTTTACAAACAGCTGATGATCATGTGTTAAGTAGATCCTTTTAATTAAATATGAATGACCACTCTGAGGAGAGTTTGGATTAAATAGAAGGGGAGAGAATGTTTCCTATGAGAACTCAAATAAAACTTGAACTAGAAGGATGTTGAGATAATTTTCTAGGAAAAAAAGTAACAACAAAAACGCCAGTTACTAATCAATCAGGGCTTATGCCTCATTAAATTTCACTAGCTCGTAATATTCTCTTTTTAAATTACCATTGTTTAAAAGTTAGTAAGTATTTAATGTGTTTAGCATTAATCAGAGAGTCCCTTTATGCCTAAAGTTGACAAAAGTAGAAGTGAAACCGTGGCCAATTTAAAATTGAGCATCTGTTCAATGCCCAACAGATTTTTCATACATAGCCACCCCGATTAAATTTACTTGTTCAATAACTGATAAGGGAAACTAAACCTTTCAAGGACAATATTATTTTTCTAGCCTAACATTTATAGTTTGCCATATAAGTTCTTTCTCCCTAAGGTACTATTAACTGACAGTAAAATTACTATGAAATTAGGAGACTGAGCAGACTTTCTTTTGTCCCTGATTTGCAAGCCTGGCACCCAGGGAAATACTTGATTAATCCTAATTTGATTTTTTAGTTTATGACTAGAGAAGTCTTCCAAAATAAAAAAAAAAAACCAACCAAATCTAGCTTCCAAAACTCCTATACCAGATAAAAGAGTTAGGATATTAAACAAAAGTGATGCTAAATATGCATGATGAACTTCATATCAGTTTTCCAAAATAGTGACCTGGTAGAATGCTGGGAGGGAAATCAAGAGCCTTTGATTTTAATCTTGACTTTGCCACTATTGATCAATCAATAGGAACTTATAAAGTGTTTATTATGCACCAGGCCCTGTGCTATCATTAAAGAGACAATGAAAAAGGAAAGACAGTTCTTGCTGTCAAAGACCTCACACAATAATGGACAAGATGACATGTAAATAATGAGGTATGTATGAGATGTATACATAGAACGTGGAAGACAATCAAAGGAAAAAAAAAAACTAAACAGGGAAAAACACTGAGGGGAATGAAAAAGCCCTGTTGCAGAAGGTGAGGTTTGAGTTGAGTGTTGAAAGAAAGAATAATACTTTGGTAGCTCTGTCGAGGAAAGATTTGAAGTGAAGAGCTTTTAGAGATGGGTGAGATCAATTAGGATACCACTGAAATAGTCAAATAGAGTATTGATGAAAACCTAAATTAGGGTGGTAGATAAGGGGATATAAACAAGAGATACTGTAAGACAGAAATGATGATTTGACAACTGAGTGGGCATGTGGGCTGAGTGAGAGTGAAGAGCTGAGGATGACAATTAGGCCATAAACCTGGGTGACGAAAAGGATGGTATTTTCATGATTAGTAATTATTTGTATAATCTTCAGCACGTTAATTTTTCTGGGAATCATTTTCCTCATGTATAATCCAGAAAGGGTGGGCTCAAACTTTGATTTTCCTTCCAGCTCACAAATTAGGAGATGGTGGCCATATGCTATTTTTCTCTTGCTTACCTTAGAAAAAACATATATATTATTGTTAATCATTCGTTTTCAGTTGTGTCTGACTCTTAATGTTCCCATTTGGGGTTTTCTTATCAAAGATATTGGAGTGGTTTGTCATTGCCTTCTCTAGCTTATTTTATAGATGGAAGAAACGGAAGCAAACAGGGTTAAGTGACTTAGCCAGGGTCATACAGTTAGTGTTTGAAGTCATATTTGAACTCCGAAAGATGAGTATTCTTGACTCCAGGGCTAGCATACTATCTGGTGAAACACCCAGCAGGCCCCCAAAAGTGTGTGAGTGTGTGAGTGTGTGTGTGTGTTTGTGCATATACTGAAAACCTATACATGAGACAATTTTTAAGCTTTAATGCTTCATTTGACCCAACACCTTTTTCCTCTATTCCTAACAGCACTCAGTAATGTCTTGAGAGACAACCTTGAAGTTTAATAAAATTTATTTCTGCCATTGGCAAACTTAAGACATAAAAGAAAGACACCAGGAGAGGAAGAAAGGATAATTAAAAGGATAAACACAGAAATACCTTAAAATGGCATTGAGATTTTTGGGACATCATGTAAAATGATGATAAATTTTGTTGCTTGAGCTTTTCTGCCATATAGATAAGAGGAGATGCCATCTAAGAGAATTTAAATTATTTAGATTCACTTTAGATTTAGATTTGTTTAGATTAATTCAGAAATCAGATTTTCTCAGGGTTACATTGGGCATATGTCTGGATGCTTATAATTCTTAGGTTGTTGTGATGGAATGTCTTCTCAATAAGATGAAACTCAGAGGTTTGCAGAATCAGTTTGATCATTATAGCAACAGGTTCCAAAATAAGAAAATACTTGTTAATTTCTTCGTGAAATGTTTATTCACTATTTAGTGAATATAACCTATGGAAATAGGCAAAGAAGGACAAACTGATTTAATTGTTAGAAGTTTTCAGCAACTGTGTATCAAAACTGAATCTTTATCTTCATTTTTTCCCTAATCCTTTAGTTTTAAAGCTAATATTTAAAATTTATGTATAATTATCTTTCAAAACCTGAGACTAAAATAATGAATTTCCAAAACTCTTCTTTTACACAACTTAATATAGCTTTTCACACTCAAATGATAAAAAAACAAAGAGATGGTTAATATATAAAGGACGAGGTCTCAGCAATTTAATTGCTATTACGCCTTAAGGACCAGAGGACCTTGCCATTCACCCTGCAGTAAACCCATCTATATATGTTATTTCCCCTTATTTAAAAAGGGAGATCCTTGAGAGCATGAACTCCTATTTGTATCCTCAGCCCTTGGGACAGTGCTTTGCACATAACAAGCACTTAATAAATCTTTTTTCATTCAATTCATTTATTCTTTGGGAAGGAGCAGTAATGTTTCAGGGGCAGCTAGGTGGCAAAGGAGATAGAGTGCCAGGCTTGAAGTCAGGAAGACGACTCTTCCAGAGTTCAAATCTGGTCTTAGGCACTTACTATCTGGGCAAGTCACTTCATCCTATTTGCCTCACTTTCCTCATCTGTAAAATGAACTTGAGAAGGACACCACTCCAATATCTCTGCCATGAATACTCCAAATGGAGTCATAAAGAGTAGGACATGATTGAAAATGACTGAATAAATGATGTTTTTTGAACATATATAAAACTTCTTAAAATTGCTTTATCATTTGAGATTAAATTATGACCTATCCCTAAAATGTGGAGTGATAGATCCATTCAGTAGAAAAATTTATTGATTCAAATAAAACTTTTTATTCACTTGTTCCAAATAATTTAGTTTAGGATTTGGATGACTGAATAAAAATAATTGGAACCAAGAATAGTCATAGCTTGTATCAGTTGATAAGAACCAATTGTTAAGTTTGAATGTTAACATTTACACCTAGACATAAGAGAATGATGGTAAAAAATGTAAATAATGCAGATGAAACTTAAAAGTGTGCCATGTGTTCATTTTCCCCTTGGAGAACCAGTTATCACACATTCCCAGCACAAACTCCTGCCTCCAATAATGTTGATATGGTTTTACCTGAAGCAGAGAGACAGAAACTGGTAATTTTAGATCTTGTATCTCAAAAGTACAATGATAGGAGCAGCTAGGTGGTGCAGTGAATAGAGCACTGGCCCTGAAGTCAGGAGGACCTGAGTTCAAATTTGATCTCAGACACTTAACACTTACTAACTATGTGACCTTGGGCAAGTCATGACCCCAACTGCCCTACCTCCCCCCCTCCAAAAAGAAAAAAAAAAGAAAGGTACAATGATTTCAGACTTACATGTGAACCACATACTCACAGTCCTTCTATTTCTTTGAATTACATGATTTCTCTAGTTTACAAAATGGCAGGAACTGGGAAGAGATCACCTACTTCAGTATCTTTATTTTACCAGTGAAGAAACTGAGACTGAGAGATATCAAGTGATGTGTTTAAGATTACCAGAGAGAATTATTAACAAAGGCACTGTTAACCAATTAACTAATCAATAAGTGTTTTTAAGTGCCTACTAAGAGCTAGGTACTAATGCTAAGTGATGGGGGATACAAAACAAAAGGCACAAGTCAGTCCCTGCCCTCGAGGAGCTTACAGTCTAATAGAGGAGAAAATGGGAAAATAAATCTATACAGAGCAAGCTTGTATACAGAATTATTAGGGAATAATTAATTAAGGAGAACAACCTCAAATTAAGAGGGGTTGGGGAAGGCTTCTTGTAGAAGGCGGGAATTTAGGTGGGACTTAAAGCAAGCCATGTTTCCTGACTGGAACATGAGTTAAACCTTTCTACTATACTCTTGTTTTTGTCTTTAGACAATATTTTGCTCTTCAGTCATTTCAGTTGCATCTTCCTCTTTGGGACCCCACGTAGAGTTTTCTTGGCAAAGATACTGGAGTGGTTTGCCATCTCCTTCTCCAGCTCATTTTATAGATGAGGAACTGAGGCAAACAGGATTAAGGGAGGCCAGATTTAAACTCAGAGAGATGAGTCTTCCCGACTCCACACCCAACAGTCTATCTGCTGTACCATCTAGCTGCCCCATATAATGTTTAGTTTATTTTAAAAAGTCCTCAGAGTTAAGCAGATGACCCTACTCTGACATTGTTTGATTCAGTGACATTCTCTTATAAGCAAGGAATAGGGACAATCCTTTGGAGTTGGTTGTAATGAGATGTGATTCCTAAACTATACACATCTTTAATGAACTCGTCTTGAGAAAGTAAAGCCTAATTCAGCATTACATAGTATCTTGTCTGTGGGCAATTCCTCTTATGAATTTAGACAGCAGTGGTAACCATGAATAGATGAATACACTCCCTGAATGAATAGGCCTATCATAGTTTGCTCTTCACAACTCCTAACATCTCTTCGACCTATCTCTGCAATGACTTTCTTTCGATTACTGGTGGCATCTGACTAATAATATGACCCTATTAGTAGATCTGTCTAAATTGATATTGAAAGGACAATTAAAATTAGCACTCAGGCTACAAACTACTCCTGAATGATTTAAATAGGAATGTATCAGACATAATTTTTTAAAAAGGTATACTGTTAACTTTGGAGGCATAAATGTTAATTAGAGTAATGACTTCATTTGGCAATTTCCTTTTTATGAGGCCATTTGGATCAGGCACTTTCTCCTCTGTTTGAAAGGGCAAATTCTTATTAATTAAGACAGTTACTCGACAGGACCAAAATTTTAAGTGAAGACAACATTATAGGTCTAACCTATCAGTTTCCTTCCCCGCTGCCCATTTCATTTTCTTAGCAGTAAAAAGATGGAAACATTTTCAGTTTCTGTTCATATAGTGAGACAGCTATCTTAAATTCAGATTCATAGGCAATCTTCTAATCTGTAGATGTTATATGACTTTAAGATGGTCTGAAGTTATTTTTATCAGTTTGGAGCACTACCAGCATGGAAACTCCCAATGGTAATATAGATTAGCAATACCTCTATATCTTAGAGTTTTATCAAGTGGCTTTGAGAAGCTGTGTCTTGTTAATGACATAGGCAGAGTCAGGGAGAAGGTAGGCAGATCTTGACTCCAAAAACAATCTATCTGCTGGGATTTGTTGACTTTCTCCTGCAGTACTGCAGATAAGCAAGTTTTCATGAAATCAAAGGCTTAGTGGAGGGCATTTCCTCACCAAGAATTAATTACACTAATGAAATCATCTTACTACAGATATGGACCAAATTCTGTAGAGTGTGTGTGCCTGTGTGTGTGTGTGCTCTCACGTGTATGCAAGCAGGCATGTACATGTATGTGTGAGTGCCATTTGTATGTGTGAATAATACAGACATCCAATTTAAACCAAGTAATGTTCTTTTAAAATAATATTGTCATAGAAAAAGCATGGGGGATTAATTTATATTCATTTTAGTGACTACTTTTCTAAGCAAGCTCTCTCTCAGCCATAGGAAATAATTGTTTAGGTGACAAACAAAGCTTCCACTGAATATTTCCAATACTTATTGCATTCATGTCACGAGTAACCAGTGGTGTCCGCTGTGCTTTGAGTGGCAAAAGTTACAAGGAAAATCTGAAAACAGTGCTAGAGGCAAGGTGCTGAGATTCATGAATGACAAATAATTCTGCCTAGGGCACTTGATATCTCAAGGGACTGGTAATGGAATATGGAGCTTTTCACCTATAGGTCATTGATTCAAATCAGACCTAGATTGATGGTGACAAAAAGTTATTACCTATAAACAGCTGTTCTACACCTGCTACAAAATCAGTTGAGGGTTTCAGCATAATTCCAAATAGACAGGCATCCATGTTGCAGTACCCACAATTACTCTAGGCATCAAGATGAACAGTCGAGGACAGAGCCTAAGCCATAAGGTGAAGAGGGACATCTTATCACCTTCTTCCTTTTATAAGTGGTCACTTCAGATTAGAGCTGGGAAAAGTTTTGTGATTGAATTGGCCACACCGCTGCTTGAGTGAACATCTATGGAGAGACAGCATCATTCTCAGAGTTAGGGGATGCTTAGAGGTCTAGGTTAAGAGCAATGCATTTATCCTGCTAATCTGGTTCTTATCCAGAAAACTGGTTCCTAAATCCAAGGCTATCCAGATAAACCTAGAGTGTATTTCATCAGGATCTTTAGGAGTGCTCTTTGTTAAGTGTATAATTCCTGGGATATGGCATATTGCCAAAGGGACATACTGAGCCAGACGAAGTGCACTATTGGCTTCTGGCTAACAGTTTGGTTTGTAGTACTGCCATACCCGTCAGGTTAAATGTCTAATGGCTTACATTGGTGTATCACTTTACAAAGCATTTCTCCAAACCTGTGAAGCACCTAACAAAAGCATTATTATTCCCATTTTAGACATAAGAAGATGAAAATGCTGAGACATTGTTGATTTATCTATTATGTGCTTGAATTACACAGCTTGTAATTGGCAGAGTTAGGATTTAAACTTAGGTCTTTTGAATTAAAACATGACACACTTTTTGTTATATTATATCACATCTTTCATATAGGAGATAAATAAAAAAGTGTCTTACTCATGTACTAGTCACAAATACATATAAACTACAATTATATTGCCATATGTCTGTAGAATCAGATTCACTTAAAACTATCAAATATTTATCAATTGCCTACTCTGTGTGACAAACTGTTACAAATCACTCCTGAATAGTTTAAATAAAAAATTATTACACTTAAAAAATCATACATTACAGTAATAAAATTCGGATTAAAGTGATGACTTTTTTATTGTTGAATGGGGCAGCAGAATAGGTAGAATGCTGTATTTGGAGATGGACATGAGTTCAAATGCTACCTCAGACACTTATTAGCTCTGTGACCTCAAATAAGTCACTTAATCTCTCTAGCCCTCAGTTAACATATCTATAAAATGAGAGGTGGACTCAAAGGCCCTTGAGGTCACTTCCAGCTCTAAATCTATGATACTATGACTTGTTAAGACCCACTTCAGTGAGCAGAAATTCTCACTTTCTAAGGATAAGCCACCACTTGGGCTCTTCATTTCACCAAATATCACAAATCAATAAATTTATTTTTGAATGTACTTACTGACAATCTATCATTGTTATTTTATGGAAGACAAACAGAAGCAACTTAACATGTAGTATATTTTATGAAATAAGAGTTACTTCCATGATGAATTTTAAAAGCATTTACAATAGTTCTCAATTGAATGCATTAAACATCAATTTCTTTACCAACTCAAAAGTGTCATGGAGGTGACCCTGGGTTCTTTAAACCTATGTGGGTATAGCACAAGTTCTTGCACTAAAAATAAATAAATGAAATAATACCACAATTAAAAAATTTCAAATTGTGTATTGTAACTCCCTATAGTAGTATTAATCCCTCACACAACCCAAAGACCAAAGAAAGCAGGGGCTGTTTAAAAAATAAAGTGGCATAGAGGTAACTTTGAGTTCTCTTGGTTCTGCTTATCTTTTTTCCATATAAACCATATTTCTTCATAAATTACTTTGCATTATTCAAAATCATCATTTCTTATGGAGCAATAACATTCCATTACATTTCTATATCGCAATTTCTATCTTCCTAATCTATGGACACACACTTTCCTCCCACTTCTTTGCTGCTATGAAAAGAGCAGCTATGAATATCTTTGTATGCATGGAACTTTTCACTCTGTCCTTGACCACTTTCAAGTATGCATGTGGTAGAGGTGTCACTGAGTCAAAGGACATATACAGATGTTACACCATGCTAGAAAGATTTCAAGTTTGGAATCAACAAAAGTCTATGTCTGCCCTCCAGGGGCTACCCTGAGTACAGAGAGGATCATCACCAAGAGGCTGGCTGTGTATGCATGCAGGGGTATGCTGGTCAATATTTAACAACTTACTGTGAAAAAATGTATGATAACATTTTAAATTTTAACCTCCATTATTATTATTCTCTCCATGACTTTCTTAAGTCTAGACAATCAACACAACAATAAATTGAACCCTGATTTATAGCAGTTACCAGTTTCTGAGATGTAAATGCTAATATGTCAAATGTAAGAATTGAGTCTCACAAGGTAGTATGAGTTGGGTCCAGCACACATAATATATGTATTATGCATATGTATGTGTATATTCATGTATCTGTGTATTGTATAAAATTTATTCATGTATGCGTACATATGTATATGATAATAATAAAAGCTAGATTTTATGCCATGATTTAAGGTTTGCAAAGCACTTTTCAAATACCTCATTTTATCCTTACACCTCTGGGAGATAAAGGTTATTATTTTCCTTGTTTTATAGATGATGAAACTAAGGCAGGTGGAGGTTAATTTATGTCCCCAAGGTCAAAGAGGTAGTAAGTATCTGAGTGAAGAATTGAACTCAGGTATTCTTGACTCTAGTTTCAATGCTCTCTGTTTCACCTTGCTGCCTCAGAGAGATGTGTGTGTGTGTGTGTGTGTGTGTGTGTGTGTGTGTGTGTATGGAAGCAAAGGAGTGAAGGCCATTATATGTGTGTATGTATACACACACATACAGGTACACACACATGTGAGTATGGCATGTATCTATGTATATAGTTCACATACACTGTATGTACCTATGTTCATATATACATGCACACATATATGTAGATGATGGTCATCACTCCTATTCTCCCCTTTGCTCCCATATGTGTATTTATGTCTATATATCTACACACATATGAATATATGTACGTGTGGTGTCCTTGACTTCTGATTTTGTAGTAATATTAGCATGAGGCAGAAGGTGCTAAGAATCAGAGTTTTTTTTACTGTCTCTACACAATACCTTAATAAATATGAGTATTGGTACAGTGACAAAAGGGTAGACAAAAGAGAATAGAAACTCAATGTATCCAACCTAAGCTTCTTTCTATAAATGAAACTAAGAAGGCAAAAGGATACTGCAAGAGATTCCCTTTGGAGAACAAAAAGGAGTCTGAGTCATTGGTTTTATTGTGCATCCAAAGGCACTGAAACATTTCATATCACTCCACTAGCTTGTATAGCAATGCATATGAAAACAGGGTAACAGATCATCTGTCCACACAAAATCAAGTGATATTCCTAAAACCATTGAGAATGAAGGCGATAATGAATTTGTATATGTTTTATCTGCTGAGTAATATTCAAAATCTTCAGAGAGAAGGGCCCAGTCTACATTACTTCTGTATTCTTCCAGTACTTAAAACAACGACATTCTCATAGGAGGTGTCCACAATAAACACTACTGAAATGAAATGGACCTGAATTGAAAAGACCAGCACCATGGATATGTTAGGAGCAAACAGTTTCACTCTTACAGGTAAAATCTTCAAATAGCTGGTCTTTGCCTGAGAAACTCCAATAGCTATTGTGAATAACTTGGGTCATTAGCCAGCCAGCAGCAAATTGCTAAAACAAGATTTAATGAAGCTGGAAGGCAAACACTATTGTTTACATGTTGCTCTAAACTTGAAACGTTTTCAAAATCAAATATTCAGACCAGTTTTCAAACTGTGTGGAAGACTTATTGATATATAATCCTTTAAATTAACTTTAGCCGATGTGAGATTAAGTGAAATATGTTGGAAAAGTTTTGTTATTACTGTGTTGGTTTTAATGTTTATACTCATCATATCCCAGAGGAAATCTAAAATATATTAATTTTTTTTCTAGGCTGACAACTTATTTAGTCTGAAATTCAGCAATGATGGCCCTTGGGACTTGATATTTTCATTTTATCATAGAAAAAGTTCTGTGATTGAACATTCTCTATAAGGTAAACTTTATTACTTCCATACAATAATCCCCAGGAGAGATACATATAGTCACAGTTACCCAAAGTTTATACATTTTCCTGACTATACAATGTTTGGTTTGGTTTACAAAGAATGTCATGGAGATAGAAGAAAGTATTGCATACGTTATATATGTAATGTGTCATATGTTATACATATGTTATATATAATATATTATATAATATACATATTATATAATACCATATGTGTGTGTGTGTGTGTGCACGCACACAGAAGATTTACTAATTTATCCAAAAAATACTTTGAGTCTATATATACAGAACACTGATTCAGGTACTGGAAAAGTTTCAAAATTCAAGTGAGACATAGTCTTTACTCTCATGGAGCTTTGTTGTTGTTCAGTCATTTCTCAGTAGTGTCTAACTCTTCATGATCCCATTTGGGGTTTTCTTGGCAGAGATACTGGAGTGGTTTGCCATTTCCTTCTCCAGCTCATTTTACGGATGAGGAAACTGAGGCAAACAGGGTTAAGTGACTTGCCCAGGGTCACACAGGTACTAAGTGTCTGAGGCCAGATTTAAATTTCGGGAGAAGAGTTTTCCTGGTTCCAAGCCTGGTGCTCTATCCACTGCACCATCATGCTGTCCCTCATGGAGTTTACAATCTAGTTAACCATAAACCTGGATCATTAGAGTGGCTCTTTTAGCTTTTGATATAGAATCATAGGAATAATGATCATTGCTGGATAATTATTTTGATTGAAATAATTCTGTGACATATAGAATTATACATTTCTGTGCACGTTTCCCATGTGAACTTGAGGAAAATGAACTTACAATGCTCATTTTCCCCATAAGCATATAGAGTCTTTACAGTTATTTCTACTGTGTTGGGCTTTCAAAACAAGCAAATATTATTTTGTTTTGTAATTTTAATTTGTATTTAGAGACTATGCATACATTCAAATAGGATGCTATCAAGACTATGATAATGCCTGGGGTATGGCCTTATGATCAAAACACTAGGCTTATAATAAGTATAAAATACAGAAACAAGGATTGTTTATGCTTTTGCATTTAACTATGACATGTGAATCTGAAAATTAAATCCGTCAAAATATTCATTTACAAATATTAGCTGTTTCTAGGATAATATACTAAAACACTATTAACTCAATGCCACATAATAGTAAATGCTTAATAAATTCTCTGTCTAAAATATGATACTAAATATAGAGAATGATTAAAAGAAATAGAAACCTATAGGTACAGTCAGATATCTTTCTCATTAGTTTTAGTAGCTCTTAAATCAAATCTTCATCTAGCTTTGTCTTTCCCTTTGGCTCAAAAAGAGCATACTTTCTATACTACTCCGAATATTTTCCTAGAGTCTAATAGCTTTGATTACAGAACCTTTTTTTCCTTAGCCAGTTATAAATACTTAAGCCACTTCTATGGACTCAGATTCTGAGACATGTTTTCCTTTATGGAGAAGCAATAAAGACTGCAGAGGACTAAGAATTCATAAACTCATTTAGCTGCATTCTTTTAATTAGAACTCGATTTTTCAACAACTGGACTTTCAAGATTGTTTCACGGTTCTTAGATTTCACCTCCGAAAGCCAAGGGAAAGACTGTGTACAATAGTGGAAAGAGCCCTGCATTTCTGTCTATGAGACCTATGTTCAAATCTCAGATCCACAATTTACTATATGGGCAAGTCACTTAGCCTCACTTTTTTCACTTACAAAATGATGGTCTCTATAAATAAATGGTCTCTATACATGACTTCCCTGGTTTTTAATCTATAATTCTACAATCTTATTTTTTCCCCTTACTTTTCTGACTTCCTGGTTTCTATGCTTCTGGTGTGCTCTGAGTCATAATATTCTATTGATTTCCAGGCCTCTGCCATGATCCCTACTGAATTTCAGTTCATAACAGATAGTGACATCTTTCCAATCAAGTAATCATAAAATTATAATGGTGGCTTAGAACATGACATCTTACACTTGTGTCATGGACTCCTTTAGAAGTCTAATGAAGCCTGTAGCCTCCTTTTCAGGACAATGTTTTCAAATAATTGAATTGCTAATTTTTAGTTAGAGGTTAGTGAAAACACAGATGTAATTTTCCCCCATCCAGTCTCAGGGACCCTATGTAATCTATCTGTGGACTCTTAGGAGGGTCTGTGGAATCCATGTTAAGAATCTCCAAATAATACCTTCAAGGTTTTCCAGTTTTTGTAATGTGTCTCTTCTAAAATATTCCTGGCATTTGGCTAGCAACCCTCAGCTTTCTTCTAATTATCTATTTTTCCCTTTCCAGGAGGGAGTAAATTATGAAAAGATCTTTACAATTTTCAACTGGAGCACACAATACTGAATATAGGTTTGCCAATCACTACGTTTACGACCTTGGCTTAATAACATCTTTTCTGGGCCTCAATTTTCTTAGCTATAAACTGATTAGAACATTTGATCTCCAAGGTCACTTCTAGCCTTAAATCTGATGATCCTAAGCCAATTCCTTGATAACTTGTTGGATAATATTTCCAGGAATCAATATCAAGCTCACAGGATTGTATTTTTTAGAATCCAGCCTTTTGGAAAACTGGATTATTGGCCCATTGAGTTTCCAGAAACTTCTCATGTTCTTTATTATTTGATGAAATTTAGGATGATGGGATAATGGTTATAGGTCTAGAGGGATCTAGTAGGGGTCACCTTCTAACTGTAGTTCAGTAATCACATCACATTCTTGAAATGTAATGTAATTCCTTTTGCATGAAAGACGAATTCATTGTGTTTGTCTTCACAATTCTTGGGTTTCACTTTCCTGTTAACTATGCATTATACATATTTTATTTTAAGATTATTCTCCTTAACAGAAAGGGAAAACAGTAGTTCTACTTTGTCCCTGTCATCTGTTAACATGCAATATATTCCAAAGCAATGGTCCTGATTTTTTCCATAAAAAACACACACACATAAAAAAAAAAGTCTTCCTCTTTGCCATCGTTAGACTTTTTTGTGCTCTTAGCTCATTCAGGGGCTGATGCTATTCTCATCAGACTAATATCTTAGTATTCACTCTTTTATTAAGCTCCTGTTTCTCTCATTCACATACATAAATAATTCCCAGCATAGTAAAAACATTTCAGACATCTTTAAATCAATTATGATCAATGACAATTTTTTCTTTCTTTTTAAAAAGACCTTCTAATTTTGTTCAATTTTTTTTTCACTCTTTCAGTCTTTGAAGATGGAATCATATCTGTCCTTTGATCAAGGTATGGACAGCTATATGAGTGCCTTTATTGGTACCTCTGGTGCCAATAATGGAGATTGTCAGTTTCATGTAAAACTCTCTCATTCTGTACTACAGTATATAGGGAAATGAACATTTTATTTATTTATTTATCTATTTATTAATTTATTTATCTACTTTTAGAATAAAAATAAAATCTCATGAGGAGGAAGGTATTGAAAATCCTGGTCTATTTCCTATTGGTTTTTAGTCTTCTGCAAGAAACTGTTTGCTTATCATTTTTTTTTAGGGAAATGTTTCACTTTACTCTTCCAAATTCCTTGTTTCTCCCCTCCTTTGTATCACAGAGAAGAGGAAGTTGTTTTTTTTTGGGGGGGAAAGGATTATACATTGAGGATGACAAGAAAATAGAATGTGTGACTGTATTTTCCAAAATCAATTATGAATATTTTGTGGACCCCTGTGATCATGTTATTCCAATCAATGGTTTTCCTGGCAGTTAGCTTCTAAGTTATTACAATTCTCCCTCCCACCAAGTGGCTAAATGTTTATTGATTAATTTGCATAAAATGACTGCCTAACAATCGTCCCCAAGACAAAATTTGCTACCCCTGCTCTGAAAAAGATTTTCTGTTAAAAGACACCAGAGCTAGAATAATCTCATTATATTTCAGAGTATAACTTTTTAAACAAAATCTAATAAACTTTTTTGGATAGATCTATGTATACAGGATTTGCATATACCTTGGATAACATAAAGGATGTTTTTAGAAAGTACAATACATAGCCATCTTTTCTATCATAGTTATAGTTTAATATGAGCCAGCTCTGCTTTCACAAGTATAAAGATTGGCCAAGTTAAGAGCTATGAATTTTCAGCATAATGAGGTTTACAAAGAGGAGCTGAACAAAGTTCAGGAAGAATAAGATAAATGACTTCTCAGCTCTGTCTTATTTTTTCTTTTCTATTTTCCACAATTGTTCATGATATTAGATATCCCATTATACAAGAATCCTCAAATACATTCTAAAGCCAAGCATAAATGATTTTTGGGTCTGACCATGAAGTCCATGCTTCCAATATCAATTGAGGGGTGGATGTACTATTCCATCTCCTCATTCTGATAATAGTCTTCTTTTCCTTGTATGAAAAAAAATGAGTTGAGTGACTTCAAAAATTTTGAAGAAAAATGAATATCTGAATACATGTTTGTTGAAATGAATGCACAAAGAAATATAAGTAGGGATTTTTGATAGCTCTTATCTTCTCTAGTTCCTCAAACATTTGTTATATTTGAAACATATAGGCCTATAAAACTTTATTAAAAACAGAAAATGAAATGAAGTGCAAAAAGATTACATAGAGGCTCCTAAATCTAGAGCATTTTATCAGGCATAAGGCCATTGCTATAACAGCTCCAAATACAGGCTTGAACTCTATTGTAATGAATCATACCCAGATTATTTTAGGAGACTGATTTTAAGTTTGATTAAAACTTTTAGAAATGTCCAAATTACAAATACAATTACTGACCCTCTTAAACATGAGTAGTTTGATTGTTCAAAGGGATAGGGGAAAAATAACTTTTATAAAAAAATAATAAAATCCAAGTATGGAGAAACAGCTTTTTTTCATCAAAATGTGGGAAGACACACAAAGTATAAGGAGGACTAGAAAGCAAACTGCCCTGCAGCTAAATGGACTAACTGGACTTGTTAGAGGCCAGAGAAATAAGTGAGGGTGCTGAGTCTGGTGGTTCCTCAGCTCTTTTACATTTGATTGTTTTTATAGTTGGAAAGATATCACAGTGGTAAATCAAACACCTATGACTAAGGGAAGACTAAATAAACTGTTGGTTTCATAAATGATAGAGAATTATGAGTTTTGCCTCATAAAGAAAAGATTATCACAGGCTATAATTTGTCTCAATAGAGGCAGTGCACAATTCAGAAGGAACGGGAGAAGACTTGAGAGGACAGGAAGAGAGGAGTGAAGAACACATAGAAAAGAGAAGGAAAATGCTGAGAACTAGAAGGATATTTCACAAGTTGAACTCAGAGAGGCAGATAAAGGAGAGGCAGCTGGTTTCATCATGTGCCCAAAGGTGCCCATATTTTCACCTCCCCCTGTAGTGCTCATATTGATCACAGGTTAAAAGACAATGGTCGTTTAAAATATTTATATGCCAAAATATGCTGCAGGGAATGAGAAATTAGGAAAATCACATGAAGAACTTGATAAGATTCCCCCTCTCCCCCAATCGACGTATACTTTGATGTTAATTCACTTCAGTCCAAAGGCAGGCAATAGAGAGAATAGTGGCAAAAATAAACTCAGATATGTAATAATGCATATTCCATTCCTAAATATCACAACTATCCACAAAACCCACAGGTTTTATAGAGAAATGGGGTTGGAACACAGCACTCAAAACCGCATCAGTGACACATGAAGAAAGGGCACCTAAATAGAAATGGAAGTGGAATTTTATACATGTTAAATAATTAAGAAATATATCTATATCTCTCTATCTATATTACAGTGACTCATCATAGGGTCTGAAGTCTTGGGTTGTTGCTTGGACTACACCCCAGTTCTTACAGAGCCTGAGTTGACAAATTCAAGTTTCTTTGGGAGAAAGTTGTTTCCATGGGCATCAAATTTGAGACTGGGGACCTCTATCACAGTCATAAGTGGGGGAAAGGATTCGGGTTTACCAGCCCTCCTCACCCTACAGTTTCTACTAGTAGAAGAAGATATATAGTAAGTGTGGCACTATAGTTTGAAAAAAGACCTCAGGTTTTCTTGTAGAAGTAGCTTCAGAAGGATTACAGCACTCGAATCTTTGTAAAGCACTACAGTTTTCTGTGTTCTCTTGCTATTTCTCACAGATAAAATCAGACATAAGCAAACACAAAATTTGAGCCATGTTCAAATCATCCCCTAATGTATCAATTGAGTTGAAACAAAATTCACATTCTCTAGACACGCATGATAGCAGAATTGAAAATATATTAGTTCTATGATTCCAGATCAAGAAATGAGAGATTGAGTATATAACAACAAGGTGGCCATATAAGTATATTTAATGGATATCTTCTTCAAGAAGTTAGAATGATTTCTTTCTAAAAAGTCTTTATATAAAAAACACTCACCGTGTACAGTAGATAGAAAAGAATTTTTTCTAATACCAATGGAATAGAAAATTGAAAAGCATTAATAAAACTTCAAAAAAAAAAGAAGAATGTCAGAAGGTGGTCAATATAGTCAACATTGAACAACATAACCAAACAAATTGGTTCTGTAATGGAAGTCACTAGTTAAAGGCGTAAAAATTATTTTAGAACCAGCCATCTGTATAATTGGAATAATAAAAAAAAGAGAAGATAGGATATATGATTAAAATAGCTCTACTTGACTTGTACTGACTGAAAACAGATATATGAAGGGATATTAACATGCACCATCAATATTTCCTCTGAATGTCTAACTGATATGAAGCAGACACCAGAAATAATGAGGGTAAAAGACCTTAGACACTAATTCATTCAGCAAAAACTCGATCTCCTTGATAATTAGAGATACTTGGAAGCCAAAGGCAATACTGATTTAGAATATAAACTCATTTGCAAATCTAAAGAAGGAAAATATTAGAGGATTATAAGCAATACCCTTAAATCAAACAATAAGATATGATGAAAGAAAAGCAAGTTTTGGGAAATCTAAGGAATAATATCAATTAAGCTAGATGATACCAAGAGCATTTAAAAATTGGAACTGGCAGAAGACAAGAAATATGAAAAATGAAAAGTAATAAACATTTCTATATTAACTATTTTCTTCATTAATGACAGTAGAAAGTATGATATTGTCTCTAATAACTTAGCATTTCTCATGTTATATGAAGAAGCAGAAATAGAGCTTTAAAAAAGAGGTTAAAAAACTCTTTGAACTAGGTACATACAGAGCTGGTCCATATAAAAGTGGCAAAATTTTAACGGTACATAATAATAGATCCTAAAGATATTTGAAAGAAGGGACAATGTTGCCAGACAATTGCTAGGATATTGAATAAAATAATTCATAGGCTGGATTGATCTTGGGAAACTGAGAAGCACTTTTAATGTCTTCCTAGCAAACTTCTTCCTAAAACATAAAACTCAACTTTATAATACCAATATTCCCTTCCCTGATGTAATATAGGTTTAAGTCATGGATTACAACACAGTATCTGAAGAATCTGAATTCTGGGTGAAAAATAAAATTGGGAATAATAGGTTTCAGCATGTTACCAATGATGACATGTGCACAAGAAATAGCTTAATATCCTCCTAGAGACATATGACCAGATAAGGCACCATAATGTAACATTATGTAACAAAAGCAAAGGGTGAAACACTAATATTATTAGAGACTTGCTGCCCCTTCCTTATGAGGTACAAAATATATTAAAATCAGAATGACAATAATGGCTACCAATAAGGGGTTCAATTAATTATCTCATACTTTTTGACGTAGCTAAAATGTTATTTTTATACGTTCATTTAAAAAAAAACAGTATTGTTCTCAAGATTTTATCAGCCTCCTACCACTGTCAAAATTCTTCAAGTATTTGATAATTAAATGCTTAACATTTACCATACAGTCAAACATGTCAGAGTCAAATTCTATACGTTTCATTATAGTTATTAACAATACATGTACCATTAAAAGATGATTTTAATTATTATTTTATATTTTCTTGACCTGAAATAAAAAACTAATATTTACAAGATAATGAGTTAACAACTGCAAAGAAGCTTAAAAAGAGGAAATTGGTGTGAGAATTGTGATGATGCCAACAAGAGGCCCCTGGAGGTGCCAATAAACTATGAAATACATACATGCAATTAAAATGTATCTTGTGTTTCTATAACTAAAAGTAGGTCTTTCAGTTTTTTTTTAAATGGCTCAAATATACATTTTTATTTATACTACTGTTTGATTATAGAAACAAAATCCATGCTAAGCTTTATAAACATCATAGAAGATTTAGTCTCCTTATCTTATACATAAAAAGTCAATAATGCATCTGCCCATGAATTACTTTAGTAGGCAACTAATAAGAGCCTTAGCATTTTATAGTATTTGTCCAAAGAGTACTTTGAGCCTACCTGTTAGCCTGAATGCATGTATCACCATTATCTATGTTTCTCACATAGAATTTTCCTTCACACTCACTATTACCAGGTAGGCAAATATCTCAGTGCATTTAGTACATGTAACAACACAACATGTTTTGGGAAACATCAATACATACTAAAACATTAATAATGTTAACAATGATGTTTTTTCAAGGAATCCTAGTGGCAGCCATTAAACTTCTTTTATTCTCTATTACAATCTCTGAGTTATTGTTCCAAAAGGTTTCCTGTATATTCAACAATAATGCCTCCTGTATAGAGTATTCCCTAGTCTCAAAATCTCTAGTTTTTTCCTTATTTGTTTTTCAGTCATTCAGTCATACCTGACTCTTCATGACCCTAAGGAGCATACTGTCTGTATGGTTTTCTTGGCAAAGATACTGGAGTGGTTTGCCATTTCCTCTTCCAGTGGATTAAGGCAAACAGTGGTTAAATGACTTTCCCAGGGTCACAAAGCTAGTAAGTGTCTGAGGCTGGATTAGAATTCAGGTCTTCCTGACTCTGGGCCCAATATTGTATCCACTGAGCCATCTGACTCTCTATTTTCACTTATACCACCTCATGATATTTACACTACCATGTTGGGTAGGTAGAGAATGTACATCTATTTTACAGGTGAGGATGGAAGAGAATGGACATTTATATCATGAATACTCTGTGTCTGGCACTGTGCTAAGCACTTTGACAGATATTATTTCATTTTATCCTCACAACAATCTTGAAAAGTAGGTACTATCATTATCTTTGTTTTTGTTGTTTAATTGGTTTTTATTTATGTCCAATCCTTATGACCCCATTTAGTGTTTTCTTGGCAAAAATACTGGAGTAAGTTGACATTTCCTCCTCTAGTTCATTTTCCAGACAAAGAACTGAGGCAAAGAGGGTTAAATGACTTTCCCAGGGTCACACAGTTAGTGTCTGAGGCAGGATTTGAACTCACAAAGGTGAGTCTTCCTGATTCCAGCCCAGTGGTCTATCACCTATGCCACCTACCTGCCCTGTCCTACCTGCCTCCTTTGGAAGCAAACTAAGACCAAATGACTTGCTCTGGGGCCTCAGTTATTAAGTGTCTGAGGCTGCATTTGAACTCGAGTCTTCTTGATTTCAGGCCCAGAACACTATCCACTTTACTACCAGCTGCTTCATAGGCATGCTTAGAAAATATCCATCATCATCAAGATAATACAGATGAAGGAACCAACATTGAAAGTTGAAGTGATTTTTTCCAAGGTAGCTACTGAAAGGTAGAATCGAGACAAGAATACACATGTTCCACCTCCTAGTCCAGTGTCCAGTCATATCATGTCTCACACTTTTCTAAAAGATTTACTGGATCAAGATCAAAGCAAGCATCAAAGGCATCAGCTTCAGGTCCACAATCCTGATGCATTCTAAGGACGAAGTTGACAAAATAGCTTCTGTCTATTTTGTCCAAATTGTTTCTGTCAATATTATTTTACTGAAATTGTAGCAGCAGGGGCTTTTGTCAGTAGGTGGTTTGAAAAGGTCTGCATTTCTTACATTAAAAAAGATGGAAGGATTAATACTCATGGCCACAAAAGAAGTAGGCATGGACAGGGGATGTCAGCTCTCTCCTGCCTGACTCTGAAAGGGCATGTTGTGATGGGGAGAATAACTATGATAGTAAATGCACAGAGAAAGGAGCAGGAGGATAGGAGATTCCAGCAAGATTGGTCTAGACATTGTCCCTGGAACATGCTTGGGTATGGCTTGTTCCTCATGCCTTTTTTTTTTTACCATCTACAAGGTCAAACCTGACTCATCACTACTACCTTCTATTCCCAATCTAAAAGCCACCACTTTTTCAAGACAGATCAGACCTTCTTCATGTAATATTTTTGCATGACCACCACAGCTTGCAGTTTTCTCTCTTGTTTCTGAATTAATAAGATCATAGGATTCACAACTGGAAATGACTTTTACGGTTATCTAGTTCAAACCCTTCATTTTCAGATGAGAAAACTGATGCTCAAAGAAACATGTAATTGGAAAAAAGTTCTTATAGCTGGTTGGAGAAAGAGACAGAATTTTAAATCAGAGCCTCTAAAGACAAATTCCACACTCTTTTCCCACAGGATTGGTTGTCTGGATCACTCATTTAGCAATTAGAATAGATTTATAAAAACTGAGATCTGGAAGGAACTGTGGATGATCATATGACTCAACTCAGGCTTATTGATCAATATTATTGAAGGATAAGTGACTTGTCCAAATTCATGCCGCTAAAGACAGAGCCAAGTGGTACTCTGGTCTCTTAACTCAGCACATTGACCTTTACATGACACCAGGATGCATTTAAATGAGTCTGTTCATTTTTTGAGTGGAGAGTGTTGGAATTTCAGATAAAGGCAGAAACCCAGATGGAGATGTCTATAAGCAGGGTAGAAATGTAGGACTGATACGTAGGTTTGAGGTCAGTATTAGAGATGTAAAAGTGACAGGTGATATCACTAAGCTCAAGTAATATTTAGAAGTGTCTACTAAAATAAGAATCCAAATATACCTAAGACACAGTACCAGATCTTTAAGTGCTTATGGTAGAATATGGAAAATGACGAATATGAAAACCAATATAAAATAAATTTTGCCGTCATTTTTGTCTTATCCAACTCGTTGTGACCCCAGTTGGGGTTTTCTTTGCAAAGATGCAGGAGTGGTTTGCCATTTCCTTTTGCAGCTAATTTTTTAAAAATGAGGAACTGAGGCAAACAGGGTTAAGTGACTTGCTCAGGGTCACACATTTATTAAGTGTCTGAGGGCAGATGTAAACTCATGAAGATGAATTTTCCTGACTTCAGGCCTGGCATTCTCCACTGCATCAACCAGCTGCCTCAATAAAACAAATCAGAATGATGTAAAAGCATTCGTGAACAGAAGGGGAAGCTTCATGAAGGACAAGATCTCAGCTAGGTCTTGACATTTTGACATCCTCCATTAAAATTATTAGTGTCTTGACAACAAGAACTGTTTTTTGCCTTTCTCAGAGATTAGCACAGAGCCTGCTACATAATAGATGCTTATAAAATTCTTCTTGACTTGACATGTTTGAAACAGTTAAGGATAGACAATGGGCATGAATGAGATCATTGGAAAAATGTTCATGTGTGAACTTCGGAGGTAATATGAGTACTGGTTAAATTATTCTCTTTCTGGGTGATGGCAAATACTATAAATGTATCTTATAGGTGTAATCAGAACTGGGATCTTTATTTCCTCTCCCTTTTCCCTAAATGAATGGTTTACTAGGTTAGTAAATATGTATTTGTTAAATGAATGAACTAGAAATTGAAGCAAAATTTTAAGGCAAGATAATGAGCAGTCTAAGTTCCTAAGAATTTCATTTCCACACATACATACTTACGCACTACATAATTCTGCCTCAGATAAAGAAGAATGATAAATTACTTGTAAATATCTTTGAGAAGCACCTTATATAAATCAAGTGAGATTTGCACTAATTCTTCCTATTTCATTAATTCTCCTCCTTCTTCTCTCACTGCTACTCATCACCCTTCACAGCCTGCTGTGAAGTTGTCTTTCTGAAAGCCAGACTCAAAGTGACACAGATGTCCCATACACTGAAATGAAAAGGAAGTGGTTGCCTTAGCAACAATAACCACACAAAAGCTCTCAGAATTTTCTTTGCCTCTCATGTGACTTTTTTTTTTTAGCAGTTTGGCTAATCCAAACAGTAGAAAAGAATCACAAGCATCTCATCAGAATCTACAGCAATGAAAAATAAATGATTAAAAGGTGTCAATGTTATTTATAAACTGGTAGCTAAGATCATTCTAAGTGCTCTCCAACTTTGAAATAATATTTTACAGTTTTTTGATGAAATGGGCAAAATTTTCCTATATGTCATTTGGTGCCATAAAATATGTATGTTCAGAATGCTTTCACTGTCAGCTGGATCTGATAATCACAAACAAATATGTGTTCATATCACCAGGAGATAATGTCTTGAAGAATAATGGCAGCAAAGTTAGACTGAGAGAGAGAGAGCTTTATTGGGCTAATGTTGTAGTGCATGCATTTCTTTTTCCTGATTCTACCCTGCCCCCAAATGCAATTCTCAGAATTTCCATATTTTCCTTTTTTCTGTTAGCTGTTCTTACTTTGTAGCTTTACTTTTCTCTTTCTTAGGCACTTAGGTGTTGGGTGTATTGTTCGTATTTATATCAAATCATACCTTCTTTCTTTTTCCTTTCCTCTCATTTTGTGCAGGAATGGAAAGCCTAGAGATAATTTTGTTGAATTCCCTTTTACATAAAATACAATTGCTAGGGCTGGGTGGGGAAACACAAAATATTTGCAAATATATACAATTATATAATTCAGCAATAACTGATATCAAGGTCTCTATTAAAACCTTAGCATCTTGGTGAGACACCCTGGGAAGATGATGGAGATTGCAGTGAATTAGTTTCCTAATGTGATGGAAGTCAGGCCCAGAGATGATTGCAAAACAATTACCAGCTGAGGAGAAAATTAATTTGGAGAGAAGTATTGCCCAGAGTCCATAAAGGACTTGGTTCAAGGCTCAATGGTAGCATTGTGTGGTCTGCACCCTCAGTAAGACAGGCCACTGTGATAATTAGTTAAACCTCCTCAAGCATGTGACCATTAGGTTTATGAGGCAAAGCACCAATGATTATACAATTATGAGTTTAGGAAACCAGGGGTATCAAACAAGAATTGAAGAGAACCACTGAACAAAGTGTTTGAGGAAGAGGGGGAGAAATGGTAGTGTTGAGACAAAGAAAAAAAGATAAATGGAGAGAAGAAAGGAGGGAGAGAGGGAGAAGGGAAGTTAGGAAAGAAGGGAAGGAATAAAGGGAGGGCGAAAGAAAGAGAGTGCAACAGATAGGGAAGGAGGTAGGAATGGAGGAAGAGTGAGGAGAGATTAATACCACCAGGTCTCAATCATTCCATATGTCAGTTTAAGGTTTTGTTTCTGTCACTAAGACACCTTTCATTAATGAAATATAACACAGATTTTGTTGAAGTTGTCTGATGCAGACAGTCGGTAAGTTGATTCCGTTAAGAGTTTTGGCAGCTTTGGAGACACTACAAATAACCTAGCCAAGATAACAAATTAATCATAAAACTGAAAACAAAACTAGCAGGCATACATAGATCACTGCAAATCTTAGAACTGGAACGGACTGAATGCATTTTAAATGGGATCAAGGTTACACTGACTTTAAGTCCATCTTAACTTTATTTTAAAATATTTATTTTATCTTATGTTAGCGCAGACATCCTGATAAAAACAAACCTTCAAGGTTTTTGTTTTTACCAATACTGAAACTTTCAGTATTGTACAGAAAACATATCCAAATTGTTTCTTTTTCATCCAATTTTAGTATTGTCCTGGAAATACAGTCTTAGTACTGATGCTATTTTCAGAAATAGCTCATCTCTACCTTCCTTCCTCAGATTTGGTGACTTTCTTACACTACTCTTTTTTGATTCTTCTCATTCCTAACTAACCAATTCTTCTCAGACTCCTTTAATGAAACATTATCTATACTCAAACCCTGAGTGTCCCCCAAGACTCTGGCTTCAATACTTTTTCACTCTGTCTCTCTTGTCCTCATTTCCCCATACTTTTTTTTTCTTTTCTTTTTCTTAGAGGTCTTATCAACTTTCATGGGTTCATTTGTCATTTCTATGCATTTTACTCTTAAGTATGTACTTACTATGTTTAATATGAATATATATGTATAGCCTATATCAGATTGCATGCCATATTGGGGAGGGGAGAGTGGTGGAGAAAATTTAGAACTCAAAATCTTATGGAAGTGAATACTGAAAACTAAAAATAAATAAATAATTAAAGAACCTGTATTTATCTAGTCTTAATCTCTCTACTGAACTCCAGTCCCAGAGTGCCAGATGCTTGTTGGTTACCTGCATTAGGATGCTCTACAGACATCTCAAATACAATATGTCCATAATAGAATTCATTATGTTCCCAGCTGAACTCATCCCTTCTCTATAGTTATCTATTTTTCTTGAGAATACCTCCTACTATCCTTCTAGTCAGTCCCTCAGGTTAGCAACTTCAGAGTAATTCTTCATGATTCTCATTTTTCCCTCCCCCCCACCCTGTAATATCCAACCAACTGCCAAGTCTTGTTCATTCTACCTTCTTATCACCTCACATGTTTCTTCTCTCTGTTCACACAGACATTACTCCAGTTTAGATCTTCATAACCTCTTACCAGGATTATTACAATTGTTTCCCTGCTTCCAGGATCTCATTTTTCCAACTCATCCTTCCCATATCTGTCAGAATTAAGTTCCTAAAGTTTAGGTTTGACTATGTTACTCCTTTGAACAACAATGTCCCCTGGCTTCTAAAATAAAATGTAAACTCTTCACCATAATTATTTAGAGTCTTCCCTAATTTGGCTCCAGCCAACATTTCCAGATTTATTTCAAATCACTCCCCATCAAGAATTCTATATTCTAGTTAAACTGTCATCCTTGATTCTCTCCAAAAATAGCTGCCTTCTACCTTCTGCCTCCTTTGCACTGGGGCCCTCCCCTATTCCTGGAATGTATTCTCTCCTTATGTTGGTATATTAGAACCTCTAGTTTCCTTCACAATTTATCCTATGACAGTGATAACTTTTGTGCTCTTCTGAGTGGCTGGTGCTCTCACCTTCATCAGGTTATACTGTATTTAATTATATACTCATTTTTTAAAAAAAATTGTTCAGTAGAATGTAAACTGCTTGAAGGAAGTGAAAATTAATTTTTTTTTATATCCTCATAGCCTAACATAATGCCTTATACATAATAAGTGGTTAATAAATCTTTGCCAATTTGAATTCAAAGGACAATTACTTGGCAGAAGGTAAAGAACTTTGACATAGCAACTTTTTTAACCATAGTAACACAATGATAGTTTTTAAAAAGTATATCTTAATAATTTATGGAGAGTAATCAGTAAGTGTTTTTTTAGTGGAATACTATTAAAAACTTTATCTTTGTTTAGCTAGTGTGTTGTAGATAATTTTAAGCTCTACTTATCTCTTCGGGGAGGGGGCAACTATTTGTAAAGTTATAATAGCATAGGGAGTTGTGAAAATTCAGTCCTGAAATTTCTGAAAGACATATATATCACATAACTAAGAAGATACAGTTACTATGAGAATCTCAGTATGACAGTCTTTTCCCTCTACTCATTAACTTTCGTGTCACAATTAAAACCATCACTTTAAGCAGACTGATGGGACAGAATGAAGACAAGTGGTCGCACGGAAAGAAGCAAGGTCTTAAGAGAAAGGAGATTTAGGCAGTAGTACCAATTCTAACACTTCACAGCAGTAGGATTATGGGTAAAAGTCACAACTTCTCTGGGCAAATTTCCCTCGTCTGCAAAACAGAATAATAATACCCCCTATTTCAAAGACTTATTATGAAAAAAGGACTTTATAAATAGTAAAACACAATGTAAATGTGTTATATATTATATTATGTCACGTACTATAATACAATATATAAGAAACCAATACCATAAGGACATTATAAATTATATAATACTATTGTATATTATTTAATATTATGTTATTATTTAAATGACTAGTCTCTTTAAAAAGGTTAATTTGTAGTCAGATGAGTCTTTCTTTTGGCCTGCAATTCCTTTTTTCTTTCTAAAGGATATACTTTGAATTTTGCCTTAGCAAAAATCCAAATATGAACAGAATTGCTGCAACCTCTGAATGGTACAAAGTATGAAAGGTAAATATAGCTACGTTTGGTTGGTCTTCTAAAACACACTGAAATTAGGCTGTATCTTCATAATGACAAAGCAATGGAAAGTTTAATCAAACAACGAAGTTTAGTCTATATAATGCTGTAAACATGGCTTGAGTATTTCTGCTTCCTCATCTCACCTTCCCTTCTCCATTCCTTGGACCCCTCAGAATCAGGACTAATCAATGTTTTTCATCATAATGACAGTTTAAAACACTGTGAAAATGTCAGCATATAAAATGAGTGATAAAGAAAAAAAGTCACTGAATCAGTCTGTCTAAATGTACAGCAAACTGACCATTTTAGGTATTTCTGACACCTGCAGAAATATGTTATCCCAAGCTAGTCCTTATTTGTATTTCTTAGATTTGTATAGTGGCTTTCCTCGGAAGGGCTTAAAAGCTTATCCCAGGTACTTATTTGGCTTGAAGTCATACCCGATTTGACACCAAAGAGGCTCACAGAAGTAAATATAGGATATTATTATCAAGCTTTTGTTAGGCTTTACTTGTACACTAAATGTCGTCATTCTGACAAAAAGCATTGCTGGGATATGCCTAACCATGGAGTAAATCAGGACCAAGAGAGAGTTAACATCTTGTTTGTCATTATATCATTGGCAAGACCAATTTCTTTCCTGGACAAATGGAAAATAAAACATTTTTTGGGTTGTATACAGCAAAACAGTTTGTTTTTGTTTTAGTGCTCCCGGGTGAAATATAAAAGCTTACTTGATAGTACAGTTATTTGGATTACTTTTCATTGTCGAGACAAGATGATTATGAAAAAAATGAAAAAGAAAAACAGTTGGAAGAAAGATATTTCTGAATTAGCAAGATGTTCTACTGTATATGTGTGTATATCCACTCTCAATAAGTTATGGTAGCTATTTCATAGATCCTATTAAGTAGCTTGATACTTGGAAATGTTTATGAATCCATGATTTCATCACTGTGGGGACTTTGCTCTACCAATTAAAATCATAATCCCTTCATTATTAATTATTTTTTTTTATAATTTATATCCAATCTTCTCATAAATCCTTCCTTGGAAGATACAATCCAAATGGTGGAGGCCAAACATAAAAAATAAAATGTTTTCCAAGTCTTAGAACCATTTTAAGCTCTTAAAACTTAATATATGTAACATATTATACATGTAACATGTACCACACATAGATTTCATATGTAGATATGTATATGCATATACATGTATACACACATACATGTGTACATGCAACTATGTATACATGCATATACATATGTGGAACTCACGTGTGCCTGTGTGTTTTGGGGTATAAATGTAACAACACTCCCACCCATTCGTTGTTCCTCATTCTGTATTTATAACTGCTACAACTCCTTTTCGTGTTAGTCTTTTTAGGTATCTTCCACCATTTCTCACATACAGAATCATAATCAATGCCATGTGGTATCCTACTTAACACGCCTGTCATCCATCGTTCCATTGCCCTTTAAATGGTTCCAAAATGCTTATTGCTGCAAAAAATTAATCTCTCAAGCAACTATATATTCCTAGTCATAGGAGACAAATACATAAACAATATATTCTATTACAAAGGGCAAAGTATACAATCAAATATCCTTCTTCATCACAGGAAGGACACTCTAAAGATAAATCACACCGTGCCTGAATTGGTACAACACAGATGATCCCTTCCATTTAAAAATCTGCGAGCCTTTGATCCAATAATCAGACAATGTTCTGAACAGACTTAATGTTTACCCTAGAACTCTTTCAATCATAACATGTTCTCTTTCATCAATTTAGTTAAAGTGGCTTTAAAGTTTTTTATTACTATCATAGGAAAATAGGAAGCATGAATTCCATGGCTTTATTGTTAGGCAGTTGAGATCATATATACTCTCTTCACATATATCCATAACCAAATGTCAGATTCCTCTTCATGCCGACTGCCTTGAAGCAAAATCAGCTCGACTTGGTATCTGAAGTTCCAGTAGACTGGTCCTTCACTTTGTAAATAACATGAGAGACACATTTTCAGATAAATACCAAAGGACATGATGTTGGGGGTGGGGGGGGGTACTAGCTAATCAGATACCTGTCCAATGAGAGATACAGCAAAATAAGTTAATTCTTAGGTTCCCTGTGAAGGGAAACAACAGAATCCCTCAAGAATGTAATTGAATCACATGAGATCTCCTGAATCTAATACCAATCAGGCAGAAATTACCAATACAATGAAATTTCCTGTCTAGTGTCCACGTTTCACTTTAATTCACTGACCTTTGGAATGAGTATTGGATTTCAATAAAGAAGACTTAGCAGAATTTAAATCCTGCAAGTAAGGATGATATTCAAATGTATGAAGACTTGAAGATATGTGAAATAGCAAATTATGCCAGATCAAATAATATACAAATGGATTATGGACAACTGGGAAATGGTGTTTATAGAGCAGTTTATATTTGTAAGGTACTTTACATAATTTTAATAGTCATATTTTTTGAATATTTATTATATACAGTGACTAGAATGGTTTAGTATGATTATTGGTATGTTATAAATGTCAGCAAACTGAGGTTTGCTGGGGTGACTTCCTGAGGACTTTTAAAAATTTTTTAAGAAGACAACTACGTAGAAATCGGATCCTAACTCTCAGTATCTGAATCCCAAGCCTGTGTTTCACCCACTGAACCAAGCTGTTTTCTTCAATAGTACAGCTGGTGGTAAAAACAAGGCTAGGAGGGATTTGGAACAACAGAACCTATGTATCACAAGCACCTATTTAACCATCTTGCGCAGAACTGTGCTATTTCAAGGGAATACTGATTTTTGGGTCCTCAAGTATTTCCCAAGGTTGAGCCCTAGATTACTGCTTATGTGAACTCTTAAGGGAAACAGCTGCTTTTCCCAAAAGTTCTGAAAGCTGGAATAGGGACTGCAAATTGAAAAGCAAATGGTGTTTGGACACATAGGGATATCCAGAAGAGATCAAAGGAGAATGTTACACAACAAGGTATAAGAAATTGAGAGGATTAATTGCAATTCTCCTTTTGTATATATCCATGGTTAATCAAGACTTTATCCCTTCTCACTGGGCAACTTTAGGGATATGACAAAGATGTCCTGAAGACTTTGGTTATTTCCCCGTTCATTAGACATTCCTAATCTGCCTATTTATTGATCTATCTCAAGTTAACATAACTCGCTAGTGATGGAAGTAAAGTACCTGATATGCTAATAAAATATTCCTTCAATTCAAATATGGCAAAAAACAACAACAATGGAGCAAAATTTCCAAGTGCCATTGATCTACTTTTAATCCTTAAGAAAAAATATTTTTAATTACAAAAATTATCTTTATGTGTATTTCAGTGAACTGAGTGGCACTGACAACTCTGTTTATAGAGATATGTCTTTTCTTATGTTCTTTGTGTTGGAAAAAGTCTTGAAGTAAATGTGAGCTTTATTGGAATAGGAGCTATTAGTTGATTAAATGGTTAATTTACAATCAAGTCTAATACCCAGGAAGATACTGGGAAAATCATCAATCCATTACATATTTAGAAGTGCCTAAGACAGTAGGAAACAGTATATTTTTGTGAAGCAAAATTATTTCCACAACAATTTCATTTCTTTTTATAGCACATTCACAGCCCAGCAAACAAAATAAAAGTGATACATGTAATCTATAGTAACTTAAATAAGAAAAATGTAATCTAATGTAATTTTAAGAAGACTTTTGATTCAGTATCAAGGGGAATCTTTAGCAACAAAGAAAGAGAATACAGTCTTGGACATAAGACTATGACAGAGGTAAAGTGGTTCTGAAAGAGATACTGGCACTAACTATCTACATTGAAAGATTTTTATCAAGTAGTGTTCTAGTGCAACAATTCTCAAACTTTTTTTTTGTGTGGACCCCTTCTGACAATCTGGTGCAATCTATAGACCCCTTCTTAGAATGTTTTTAAATGCATAAAATAAAATGCAAAAGATTACAAAATAATCCAACTACACTGAAATATTTTTAAATCTATATCCATTGAAACTAGGAGGTCAAACTTAGGAGGTTAAGAACTCTGAGGTAGGATGCTTTATGACATGGGCCAAATAATACTTTCCCTGTTCGCTCTGACCAGGTGGGATCTCCTTCTAATTTTTATAATATGCATTCTTTAGACACTTGCTTTATAGTTTCCTATATCTTTTAATGGATATATTTCTTTTCTCACCATGATTATGAGCCCTATGAAGTCAGGAAGAGTGTGATATATTTTGCTGCTCCTTTTATAACTACCTATGGATGCTCTTGCATCCAAGAGCTTTTATTGTTCCCAGGACATGCTGTATTTAGTATCACAAAATTTGAGAGTTGGAGGGAATCTTGGTGGACACCTAATCGAAGCCCAAATATTCATTGATAACTTGGTAAATAAAACACAGAATTGGCTCATGAATTTTGCCAATACTATGGTAAATGAGGGAGAATAGATAATATGCTGGAAGACGCACAATTCAAAATTATTTCAATTAACTGTGAAATAGTTACATTAAACAGAAATGTAATTGAATGGGAAAACATTCAATTTAAGTATAAACACCCCCCCCCCAACTGTACAAATACAAAACAGAGACAGATTGGATGTATTCAAAAAATATATATAAGGCTCATGGATCACCAAAACATAAATAATCATACATGATCACACATGTATGTTAACACACCCACATATGTGTGTATATCCATGAATGTATGTGTGCCATACATACACACATACATGCATACAGATAGATAGATTAGATTAGATAGATAGATAGATAGATAGATAGAGCTATAGATATAGATATATAGTCAGACATTGTGAAATTAAGTCAACAGCATTGATCAGGACAGAACAAAGATTGTGGCACAGTAGAAAGAACACTTGATTTGGAGTCAGGAGACCTTCTTTTCTTTCTTTCCTTTCAATCTCTGCCTTCCCAGAATTCCTATAGCACTCATTTTTATCACAGTGTAGAAAGGAAAGTATAGACATGTTGGAAGCATGCTTTTTTAATTTAATTTTAAACAGCATGAGGAAGAACATTGATCCAATTTGAAAAACCAGGTATTAAAGAACTAAAGGGATGGAAAACTCATAAAGAAATGTTAAAGGAACTGTTTAAAATAGGAAAAAAACATGAAAATTACAGAGTTTCACAAGGAAGATGCTACTATGTTTTTGCTGTATATACATATATACACACACCTACAGAAAAATTTTAAACTAATGGAAATTCATTTCATTAAAATAAATGTTTATGTCTATGCTGGGTTTAAATTAAAGCAGAACAAATAAGGGGTACAAAGGTGAAACTTTTTGACTGTGAGAATGATCAAATGTTGTTCAATCCTGTCTGCTCCTTCATGATCCCGTTTGGGATTTTCTTGGCAAGAATACTGGAGTGGTTTGCCATTTCCCTCTCCAGTTTATTATGAGGAAACAAAAGCAAACAGCATTAAGTGACTTTTCCAGGGTCACCCAGCTAGTAAGTAACTGAGGTCAGATTGGAATTCAGGAAGACGAGCCTTTGTGGCTTCAGGATCCTAGTTGCTCCAAGGAGAAACTTCATGTCTATGAGGGTGATCAAACATTAGGAAGTATTGTGTATTGTGAATGGTTGTAAAGTCTCTGTCCCTGGATATGTTCAAGAATACCCTCAATTTTATCCAAATGGTTTAGACTAGAACAAGGAATCTTTTAGTTATAAAATATCACTAATCTTCCAAAAAAAAAGGTTAGGACACCAAGAAACACCAAAAACAAACAAACAAAAACCTCAAAGGAAACAAAATTTAATATTTTTGTGTTATTTTGGTTTTGTATGCGATACATGAATGTTTGAATTAATTTTAAATTAAGTTCAAAGACATTAACTTATAGGTAAGTTGCATTTTTAAAAATTCAGTTTAACATCTAGTTTTATATCTTTCAGTTCAGAGTGTTTTAATTTCATATTATATCTTTTTTTCATTTTTGTGAGTTCTAGTTTGATCAATTTTGATCTTTGCTGTAACAATTTGGCATTCCATCTACACTCAGACAGCTAATTCAGGAATGACTCCCACATCAGTAATGAGTCATTTCCCATATATTAAAACATTCTCTTTTTTGGGTCATATTTGATGTTCCTTAGGTCCAGCTCCTATTATTTAGACTGTGATATACAAGGACAACCAGAGAGCTGGCCCATCAGGCCTTTTCTTGGGAAAGGAAATGTATCACTCTCTTAATGACTCCTGCTACTCTCTGAAACAAAGCCCCATTTTTTCATAAATGTTCTTTTGGTGGCCCTACATGACAGATTAATAATTTTTCAAAGAAATAAGTCTGAGGATCACCCAAAGGGCATTGGAGTGGTATAAAGTAAATGTGAGTAGGAAAAAAAAATTATATAGAAGAAAGAAAAAGCATGTCATCAGAAAAATGTGAGACCAAAACATGGACAGGGCAGTCACTTAGCAAGAAGTAATAACCAAATAATGGCTTTCCTGTTCCAATGGTATCCATGCAGTATCAAGAGAATACAAGAAACATCCCAAGCACATTTGGTGTCATGGCAAAGGATTCCTTGTGACTTGGCAGATTTAGTGGAGGATATGGACAAGAGCTGGGGGAAGAGGATAAGGTGAGGGAGAAGGGAAAGAAATGCTGTTGCCATTCAGATGAAATTCCTCTTGCCCTGCTTTTGGATTACATATGCCTAAATGGAATGATTTTATTGATGAGCTTTGTGAAGAGACCAGACATCCTGCAAATAGTTCCAACTCTTCTATGGCTCCCAAGAAGAGTTATGCTAGTAAATATTTAATAACTGTCTCTCTGGTAGGGAGAGGTATGCCCCGCATACTTTTAAATTTAGTGGGCACTTTAAACATTTCCTTATCGCTTTCTTTAAATATAGACCAGTTTCTCAGGTGTAAATTCTCCCTCTGAAAATTTAATAATCACTGCTTCAGAAACAGTATGAGCTGGTCCCAGCAGACCCCATGGTTTCCAAGGATCAAAGCAGACAATTATTTTAGAATGTTGATCAGCATTTATGTCTCTTGCCACAAGCCCGTGATCATTCTGTCATTTGGGTTCTTGATAATAGCTTTGAATTTCCCACTATTGACTCTGGGGTTCAGTCTGAGGTCCAGAGGTTCTGAGAAGAGGATGTTGAGAGACTATTAGTATGGCCCCCATCCCACCATCCAGGCAGGCATGAATGAGGGTCCCAGTGTTAGAAGGAACCATTGAGTAGTTGGTCAATGGGATTTTCACATCTACAGTGACACCAAATCTGGGGTTACATTTTTGGTGTGTGGGAATTGTATTCAAAAATAATCAGAGGTAGGGTCTTAATGGTTTGGATGAAATGATTACACAGCTGCTCAATCAGTTTGAAAATGCCAGTCCTACTCCCCTCTCTATTCTGGAACCCCTAGGAAAAAAAAAGATATAAACTCTTTTTACCACAGAAATCACAGAACATCATTTAGGTTCAGGTTTATAATGTTTTGTATTCAAAGATGACTATATGGTGGGTGAGAATGTCTGGCAATTACCATGCGATCATTTATTTCATGACAGGTGCTTAGTTCTCTGACTGTAATATCATGATACCTGCCAAGGATGTCAAAAAGGTTTAAATGGACGGAATACTGCTTTATATTCTTGGGGACTGAAAGCAATAAATTTTTCTAGTCATCTAAGTGCATAGTGGATAGAGAGCTGGGCCTGGAGATTTGAAGACCTGAGCTGAAATGCAGTCTCAGACATTTACTGGATGTGTGACCCCGGGCAAGTCACTTAACCTCTGCCTCAGTTTCCCCATATGTTAAATGAGGATAATAATAGCACCTACCTCCCAGGGTTATCATGGAGAGCAATCTGATAATATCTGTAAAACATTTAGCCCAATGCCTGACACATAATAGATGATATATATAAGTGCTAGATATTGTTTTTACTAGTATCATGTCTCTTTCTTCACCTTCCCCTCCAATTTCCCAATTAATGAAAACTCATTAACTCAACAACCTTGCCAGCAGCCATTCCAACCACCACTGACCTTTCTCCTTTGCCTCAAACTCTACTCTGTCCAATATCCTTTAGATTTGTGATCAGGGAGAACAGTTAATTTTTCCCCATGGACACTGATCCCAAGAGACAGAGTGGTAGGCAAGGAACAGTGGCAGTAGAGAATAAAACCAACTTTGGAAGCATCAAAGATCTCCAGATTTCCCCCTCCCCCATCAGTCTTCAATTTATCTTATAGTTGTTATAGTTGCAAAGGAGTTCTGTCTCTGTTACCAACTCATGGCTACCACTGGCTTGGCTTTTATTAGTCACTCATGTTATCTGTGTTTCATCACAGGATGGATCTCAGTAGGTCCCAAGATATTTGAAATGAGGGTTGGATGTGGCCAAACCATCTCCAGGGTTGTGGATCTGAGATACTTTCACATCTTTCCCTTTTTCTCTCTACAGTAGTCCTGACCTTTTTAACCCCATTCATTGAGAACATACAGATCTTGCTCTGGTTTGTTCCCAGTAGGAAGGATAATGGAGTTTGGCTGCTTCATTGCCAAAAAATATGCTCTGTGTCTACTCTCCCTTTAGCTGTCCCCTTTCGTGTCATCTTTCTGTATATAACCTCATCTCCTCATCTTCTAATGCTCAACAATAAAAAGGATAACTCTTTGCATCAGCTCATATACACCTTTCCATGCCTTCTCTGAATTTAGTATATTTGTCATTTTATTTTTTTACAGTTCATGACTTGGTGCTGGCTTTGAGACTTGGATTAATGTTCTTCAGTACTCCTTCCCTTGCCATTTTAATTCAAAATCACAATATCTGTACTTCTGGCCCTTCTAAAACTCCACCACTCAAATTCCTTTGACCTTCACTTCAGATATCTACTGGAACAGATACTATACCTTAGATTTGCCTTTTGTTCAGAAATGTTCCACCACTAAGATGCTGAACTTTGAGGGGTGGCTAGGTGGTGCAGTGAATAGAGCACCTGCCCTGGAGTCAAGAGGACCTGAGTTCAAATCCAGTCTCAGATGATTAACATAAAAACTAGCCATGTGACCTTGGGCAAGTCACTTAACTCCAACTGCACTACCTTCCTCCCTCCACAAAGAAAAATAAAGATGCTGAACTTTGATGTCAGATGTTTATCTTCTATATTATCACTTTTCCCATGCTGGTTCTCAACCCTCATCTTGACCTCCAATGTTGATTCCTCCTAGTCACTCAGTTTAACCATACTATCACGACCTCACTTTTCTCTCTATCCACCTTTTGCTCCATTGTAAAGTATTTCTATAATGCCCACTCCATAGTGACTGAATTCCTTGCACCCTTGACCCTTTATTAGTCCTTGATCTTCTAAAACATTCCTAATGTAGGTAATGACTACCATTTCTTCCTCCACTCATACTCTGGAACTTCAGAATACTAACAGATTGAATCTTGCTAACTAGATTCAGCATTAGTCCCTGGCTTCTCACTTGTTGTTCAATTGTTGAGTCTTGTCCAACTCCCCATAGACTTGTTAATAGGATTTTCTTGGCAAAAATACTGGAGTGGTTTGTCATTTCTTTCTCCAGTTTATTCCCATTTTACAGATAAGGAACTGAGGCAATGGGGGTGAAGTGATTTGCCCAAAGTCACTGCCAGAGACCAGAACTGAACTCAGGTCTTTCTGACTCCAGGTCTGGTACTCTATCCGATGTGCCATTTAGATACCCTGGATCTTCACCACCCTATGGCAATGCTTTTATTAAGACCAAATCCAGGCATTTTTGAACCCAATCAAATGCTATTATATCCCATCCCCTACACTTGGAAAAGACTCTCTCTCCTTTTCATCTCTACCATTTATTGCATTTTCTCCCTTCCCTCAAGACCTGACTTTGATGTCACCTCTTCCATAGAGGCTTCCACAAAGCCTCTATGATTTCCCCCTTCAAATTTATCATAGCCCTTCTGCCAAAACTCTTCTTTGCACTTATCACATTCTACCTTGTATCATACTTATTTATGTACTTGTCCTTCCCTTAATTAGATTATCAGATCCTTGGCAGCTGTTCTTGTGTCATACCTATCTTTGTATCTCTAGCACCTAGCACAATGTCTTATACATAAGGAGAGTCTTAATAAAGGTTTATTAGACTGAATATATGAAAAATCCTATGCTTTTATTTTTTGTTTTATATGCCAAAACTAAAAAAAGGAAAGGTTTGAGAATAGTTTCATAACGTTGTTTCATTTCCTTGAAAAGAGTCTGTGGTGATAGTGATTACTGGTTAATAGCTGTGGCGCAACCTAGTGGAAAAAAAAATAGGAAGAGAAAGGAATGGAACATGGATTAAGCATCAAACACGTGTGGGGATTGTGCCAGGTGCCACACAAATATTCTATCAACTGATGCTCCCAACAACCTTGGGACCCTCATTTTACAGTTGAGGAAACTAAGATGAACAAAGGTTAAATGACTTGTCCAAGCCACAATGGCTAGTAAATGTCTGAGGTCAAATCTGACCTCAGGCTCATCCTGACTCAAGGCCCAGTGTTCTGTCACTGTGCTATCTGGTTTCTTATCTTTTATCTAACCAATATCTTGTAGCCTTAGAGCTTTGACATCTCTGGGTTTCAATATTATTCTTGGTAAATACAATATTGAACTAAAAAATGTTTAAGATTCCTTCAGGTTCTAACATTCTACATCCTACAAATATTTGATGGAAGGATAAAAGAGTGAAAATAGCAATGATCATGATGAGGTTGATGATGCTGATGCTGTGCAGATGTGTATGTGTATGTGTGTGTGTAGTGGGGTGAACAATGCTGCTAAAAACACACATAAAGGTGTCTGGGCAGACTTATTAGCAAGTCCAGGAATGTTTAACATGCTCCCCTTACAGGGTCAAGCAGATCTACTAAAGGGTCAAGAATAAGAGAAACCAGTTCTTAGATGACCAAAGCTATACATTCTGGGCTTAGAAACACAGTACTAGGCTTTGATATTGGGTCTCAAAATAAGATGGTGAAGAATCATTAGCTGTGGAAAGTGTGACCATGTGAGAAAAGCATAAATACAAGAAGAGTGAACTCCAAGCATTTATCAAGGAATTCTTCAAAAAAAAACCAAATGCAAACAGAGAGTTGGAATGAGAAATATAATTTGTTTTGAATAGATGAGTTGAAAATTAGATCAAATAACAGTCTTTTGAGGTATCTTCCTGGCTTTGTCATTAATTAGCATTGTGACCTTACACAAGTCACTTAACTTCTCTGCTCTTTAGTTTTGTCATCTGTGAGAATAATGGCTTGTAAAAGATGTTTTCTACAGTCCCTTCCAACTCTAAAATGATCTGATTCTATTATTCTGACTGCAGGGGCTACATTAAAGTCAAAGATAAGTCAGGTCAAGTAAGTGAGAAGTATAGGGCCACCTAAACATGAATGGTTATTTATTTACTTCATGCAGGAGTCTGTGTGGGTAAGGAAGGAAATAAATATGCATTTATCAAGCAGTTACTACATGTCTGGGACTGTGCTAGGTGCTATACAACTATTATCTCATTTGATTTTCAAAACAGCTATGGGAGATAAATGCTACGATTATTCCCATTTTACAATTGAGGAAACTGAGGCAGAGTTTAAATGACTTACCCAGGGACATATAGCTAATAAGTGTCTGAGGATGAATTTGAAATCAGATACTCTGAACTCCATGCTCAAGGCTCTATACATTGTGTCACCTAGCTGCCTCTGGAGGGAGAAACGATGTTTACACTCCAATTGAAAAGTCCTCCTCATTGTGAAACAGATCAAGATCAGAAAATGACACAATTTTATAAGGGGTAAATTATTTTAAATAAGAATTATTACCACTTTCTTTGTTGCTGAGCTCCTATAATGACAACAAAATTGAACTGAGTAACTTGTTCAGGGTTACACAATACATTTCAGAGGTGGCAGTGGAGCCAAGGTTTTTCTGGCTTTGAGGGTAGCCCTCTATCAATTATGACAAAGTTGGAAGATATCATTTTCAATTGGAAGATGATCACTCATATAATCTCTGAATCTTAAGATCTCTCCTCAAATCTGACAGATTTAACATTATTATTGATGATTACATAGAAATGATTTGGTGAAATAAAAGTATCCTTCTTAATTCCTATGGCTGAATGGATAAGTATTTGGGAAAGGAGAATAAGGTTCCCAAAAGAATCCATGTATTTTGAACTACTTAAGATAAATTCCACAAACAGAAGTTGTGAAGGAGACTGGCATATGGATTCTAATTCCCCTGGTTTTTTTCTACCTCCAGTGGTAGAAGATTCCTAGACTACTTTGAGCATAGTTCTTCAGGGTGGAAAGAACAGGATGGCATAAATAAAGGCAAACACTCATTTCAAATCAGGTAAAAAAAGAGCAAGCCATTATTTCATAAATGACATTTTAATTACCACCAGGAGGCCATTAAAAAATGCATCTCGGCAGTTTGCTTGGTCTCTTTTTAGAAAGATAATATTGACAAACTGCTATGAAATTGCAATTCAGGAAATAGTGCAAATTGAGATTAGTAATAAAACAAACTCATTCACTTGTGTGCCCTAAAGCAATAATGAACAATTTAGAAGGAAGGCAAAGTTGGAATTGGATTTCCCTTTCATATGGAGAGTCTGGGGACAGAAGCAGTTTGCAGGAGAACTGATGCTTCTTTAATTTATCAACCAGTGTAGTAACTTGAATCTTTACCCTTTAAACAGTGAGTTGGTTGGTTCTAAATGGCCTGGAATCAGTGGTATTTTCTTCCTCACTCCTGGAAGTAAAATAGTTGATGGATCAACCTGATAAGCTCAAGTTATCTCTTATTTTGGGAATGCTTCAAGAAGAGTTAAGTCCTGGTAATGGTCTAGAATCACAGTAAAGTTCCCCCCCCCCCCCCAAAAAAAAAATCAAACAAACCCTTTAGGTTATGTCCAGAAACAAATGCCTCCTAGATTTCTGGGATGGGTGTGGGAATGTTTTCCAGATTACTAAAAACTCTAAGATAGGACAAACCTGTATTTAGGTATTGATTTTGATAGTCACATTTCCTCTGGCAAAAATTGCATCATTCAGGCAGATTTCAAATTGAACCAGCACCAGCTGATGGTATATTATGGTATTTTTTTCCCACATGCTTGCTTTTTGTTGTTGTTCAGTCGTTCAGTCATGTCTAACTCTTCATGATCCCATGCACTATATAACATTCCAGGACCTCTTCTGTCCTGAGGGGCTTATTTCCTGATGTTATCTCTTTTAGCATTTTAATACTGTCCATGGGGTTTTCTTGGCAAAGATACTGGAATGGTTTGCCATTTCCTTCTTCAGTGGATCACCTTTTGTTACAACTCTCCACTATGACCTGTCCATATTGGGTAACACTATACAGCATAGCTCATAGTTTCACTGAGCTACGTAAGCCCATCTGCCATGAAAAGTCAGTGATCCAGAAGGGATATTTGCTACATCACTTCAATTTTTTTTCCCCTCAGAAATACAGATTGATAGACCATCCATTCATTTATTTGACAAAATTTACAAGGGGAATATCACATATGCAGAACTGTGCCAGGTGTTGGAAAAGACAACATGATCTGTATTGTAAAGGATCCTACAGTTTACCACATGGTAGATAAAAAAAGAGATGACTGATATTAAATCATAAATGCACTAGAGAGTTACAAAACAAAATGCAATCTGAAGTTCAAGGTGGGCAAACTCATTATTAACCAGAGAATGGGGAAAGAGATGGGATTGGGAAAGGATTCAAGGAAGTAACACTTGATTTAGGTTTTGTAAGATAGTAATTCCACAAAGGAGAGAGGATAATAATTCAAAGAGAAGAAAATGGGTGAGCAAGGGAGTAAGCAGAAAAGTATACATACCACAGATTCAAAGGTAAGAGAACAGCCATTTGGCTTAAGAGTAGAATACATGGAGGGAAGTTACATGAGATAAAGTAGCTGGAGCCAAACTGTGGGGTGCAGAATAGTGAACACTTGAAGGCTATGTAAACAAAAGACAAGTTCTTTGTCTATGGCACCAGTGGAGGTTGTCTGCTCAATGCTCCAGGACTACCTTAGATAAATTTGGAAACGCTCATCATCAGATGTTGGTCACCAGATAATAGTCTTTTCTGGGCCCTGACAACTCATGAAAACCATCTACTACTATAACTTTGATGGATCAAGATCTATATTACTACAGGGAATATTTTCACAAATATTGATCTTGGAAATACTGCGGCAATTACTAAGCAATTGATGGGATTCAAACCTGACTTGTCACAGAGGCCAATACAGCTATGTGGAGTATTTAGCTTTAGGAAGGAACAACGCTGAGATTAGCAATAGAGTATCAAATTGATAGAGAAATCAAGTGAACTAAATAAATTAGGGAAAAAAAACCCATTATGTTCAGAAGATCAAAAGCCTGTCAAAAGTGCATAGGTTATTGTTTAATTTTTATTCTTTCTGTCATTTTGATTTATGTTTCATAGATATTTCACTATTTATTCTATATTAGCAAAAAATAAAATTTTATATTTAAAACAAAAAAGCTTTAGTATTATCCTTGTTATTATAGTTTTAACAATATATTCTAAAAGGCTTAGACAATAAGTCTTAATTATTTAAAAAGGAAACAATGCCATCTAGTGCCAGTTAATCTAGGTATGATGACAGACCTCAAAAAACTTCATTTTTTCTAAGCTATACTCTATGTATGTTGACTCTAAGTCTGCGTTCTCCTTTGTACATACCATTCTAAACAGAGAACCAAAGCATATGATTGATAATTTCAGTTTTATATGACAGGGAAATAGAAAAATAATACGTGATAATTTTCATTTGGGACACTGATAGGGCCATAGAATTTGAAAATAGTCCCCTTCTCCCTCTCTTTTCACCTTTATCCAAAGCCATACATACATTCAAGCACTGCATGATTAGCATCGTCTCTGAAGTAGATAAATTGAATACCAGGTAATTAACATTTATTACAGCAGGGATTTAGAGATGAGACTACCCAAAGGTCAGGTTATCTCTTCTGTGTTTGAGCATTAGCAATTCCTTTGCAAGTTATTGTAGTGTAATGATCTGTTTCTGGTTTCCTCAGTCCTACATTTCTAGAATCTCTGTGAAATTCAAGACCCCAGATTGCTCCTGTGAAAGAACAAAATAAGTTCCTGTGTAAATTTTGTATGTCTGTTTAAACAAAGAAAAACAGAAACAACATTGGACTGCTGCATTGCATGACATATGAGAGGATAAAAAATGATCAGCATCTCCTGAGCACTGACATCTGGGAATATCTATTAGACATTCTGAGTTGTCTTAGACCTGTCATATTCATCATCCTAGGAGTATCTTCTCAGTGATCACATAAATCAACATAATTTTCACATAATTCAACATCACACACTGTTTATCTCTGGCTGGCAATACCACTTGTGCTTTGGCACTAAAAAAAAATGTAACATTGGAATAGCTCTCTTGTATATATCCTTAAAGTGCTAGCCTAATAGCACTGGAATCTGCAAAAGCAAAAGGCATTTGGGGAAGCCAAAAGAGGACATGGGGTCTTAGCATAGATGGTCTCGTTGGCTTACAGAAATTACTCTCTCTTTTTCCATCAAATTGATCGTGTCCTATATATCTCAAGGACGTAACTGCTGAAGACATTCTTGCTTACTGATTGAGTCACTTTGTTTTGCATTTTACAAAATAAACTATTGTAAAGTTCTTTATAAGGGTTAGTTGATGATCATTGTTAAACCCAACAGAAGAATCATGCCTATGAATTCTGTTGCCTGGTACAAACTCATTTCAGGGTAATAGACGGGCAGCAAAGGGCTGCCCTAATGGGCACAGTCACACTTGGGAATTCACTGTTTGATGAATTTAGGGTAGGGAAGTAAGTTTGGAAGTCATAGAGGTTTTGAGGTGCAGAATGAGAGACAAGACCCTTTGTGAGTCAAAGGAAAAGAGGGCTGGAAGAATATCACTGGGAAGTAGCATTTCCCTAGACATGGTACTCTTGAAAGCAGAGACCTCAAAGGCACTGCCCTAGTTATTGCTGATTACCAGGTTCCCATCCATCTGTAGATCTGGTTCCTGACTCACTCATACCCCACCCTTCTATGAAACGGAAAATTACCTTGTCTTAAGATTAACCAGCAACAGTAAAACAATAAAGTCTAAACTGACAAAAGTTGTCTGTGAGGCCTATTTAGTCAGTGATTTCATGGCATTTGAGAAACAATGAAGTGGTTACAGAACATTCTTTCACTTGATGTTTATATCTCTAATGAACTATAGTGATTATGTATACAGAAAAAATAAAGGCCTTTGTATGTAAAGTACTGAATTTCCCCCCATCTACCTTTAGCAGCATTCAGGCCTCAGATCCTTCTTTATTCTGGTATCTTGCTGACTTCCACTTTATTTCCTGGGCAGGTGAGGTAAGTGGATAAACCAAGTCATTATACTCTTAGGAATAGAAGAAGCTCAACCTATTCCTTTTGCCTTGCCCACCTCAGGGTCTTAAAAGGCAAGGCAACTGGGAGCTCCACATTTCCCAAGACTACCCCTTTACACGGACAAAGAAAATGAGTTCTTTGCTGTATAGAGTCACAGGAAAGTCACAGTAGCTGAACACTGAGTCATAATAGCAACTAAACAGAATATACACACACACCACATTCCACCTTAACAGCAAAATTGCAAAGGTATGATCTTTAATAATTTAATTGTTGGCATTTTGCCTATGCTCACTTTTTCTTGATGGTAGCTAAAATACAAAAAAGCATGGCATTTTCCAACTTTTTTTCCTTCCTCTGTAAGTGATATCTATCATGTTTTCTTACATGTATGCCCTTTTAAACTCAATCAAAGACTTTCAAAGCTAAAAGGGGCATGCCTCAGAGGCCAGCTAGCCCAATGTACCCCTGAAGAAGATCATCTTCTACCATATACCTGGCAACCTCACAACTTCGCTTGAAGATCTCAAGGAAAAGGGACACTTTATCTCTCAAGAAAATCCAAAGAACGTTTGGATAACTGGAAATGTTAAGAATTTTTACTTACATCTGTTTGTTTTCTGATTTCCAGCTACCATTCCCAGTTCTGTCTTCTGGACCAAGTAAAATCCATCTAATCCCTCTTCCACGTGACATCCATTCATATACTTAAAGATTTTTATCATGATGCCTCTAGATCTTCAGACTACAAATTCTTCTGGCTATCCTGACAACAAACCTATGTCATACTCTTTTCAATTTCTATCCATTTTTTCCATCCTGGTTTTGTTCTCTGGAATCAAACAAAATCTCATTCCCCTTCCATATGGCAGTTCTTCAAGTATTTGAGGCAGTCCATGCCCTCCTAGATCATACTGTTTTTCTAGCTAGGCACCTGAAGTTTCTTCAACCAGTGCTAATATAGATTCATAGTCTTTCTTCTAGCTTATCAAGATTTAAATTTAACAAGGATTTGTTAAGCAGCTATAATGTGCCAGGCACTGTGCTAAGTGTTTTATAAGTATTATCTAATTCTATCTTCACAACAACCCTGGAGGGTAGGTGCTTCATTTTACAGATGAGGAAACTAAGGGAAACAGAAGTTGTGATTTGCTCAGGGTCACATTAGTTGTATAAGCTCATATTTGTACACAGTTCTTCCTAACTACATGTCCAGGGCTCTCACTATTGTACCACCTACTTGCCTCTTATTACTCAATATAATATTTTAGATACGGTCTCACCAGGATATAGTTTAGTAGGATTGTCACTTCCTTATTCCTAGAAGTCATGTCTTTCTAAATGCAGCCCAAGATCACATTAAGTTGTTTGATTGCTATGTCACATTGTGGACTTGTTGAGTTTGTGATCTATTAATGACCACAGATACCTTTTGTAAAAACAAACAAACAAAAAAAACCTGTGTCTAACCATGCCTCTCCCATCTTGGACTTCTGAAGCAGATTTTTTTTGAACCCAAAACTATTTTTAAAAATGTATCCACACTGAATTTCATCTTATTATTTCATGCCCAAAGTTCTAGTCTGCCAAGATATTTTTGGATACCAATTTTGTCAGTCCATTTTATATGTACCTTGAGCCCCAAAGCATATTAGTATGGGTCTTTCTATTCATGGGTGAAGATCAATGTCTTCCACCTGTGTGAGAGGTAGGGCATAGTGAAAGTGGAAGACAGAAGAGATCTAATCTCTTCAGTTTCTTTATGTACTTTGCTCCCTTTAGGCTCATCAATTTCTGTAGCCACTTTGGGTACTTCTGGCTTACAAATTTTAGAGAGGAGATGTATGATGCTAACCACATTTCAAGATCTGAAGGAAGAAAACACTGGGAAGAAGCCAATATGGGAAGAGCTAGCAGTCTCCATTATGTTTCAGTTCCAAGACTGTTACACTAGAGACTTTGGGGAATTTCCCCTTAGGAAGAGAACTGAGACTCTCTTGGTGGAGTTGAATTATCTCACTCCCAATTGGAGAGCTCCTTCTCTGTATTGTCTGATGGTATGTATACCTTCTGTGATTTGTTTTGTTTTCTCTGTTTTGTTTCTGACTTGGATGAAGGGGTTCCTTTAAGCTTCTATCTGTATGCTCATCATGGAACTAATATTTATTGGGAAGAAAGTCAAGCATTGGATAAAAAACTTGGGCCCTTCCATAGGCCATAAAGAAATAGCAATAGTAAGTTTAGTTTGAACCCAAAAACCACATCCCCTATGTTAACAATATTTAGAAGGTCAGATATAATTCTACCCCTGTAATATCTCTCTCAGGAGTACAGAGGGGCCAGACTTCTGGCCTTAATTTCCTGTTTTCTCTCCTGGCAGGAATTAAAGTCTCCTGTGGAGAAGGTGGAGGAAAGAAGCTGCTAGATACATCAATTCCATTTTCCCTTGAGCCACTCAACACTACCCATATGCTATACATGGAAGACAGTTTTGCTATACATACATGCATTTATGATAATTCATGAAGCAATAAAACAGATTTATAACATGATTTATATATTATAGAATTTCTATAGTGATTATTTTTTATAGTATTAAAATTATCAAGGACTTGGATTATACATACATGCACACATATGTATATATATATATAATTTATAGAAGTAAGACAAAGAACAAATAGATTAAAATTGTTTCATAGTAATAACAGTTATTTCAGATAATTTTCCAGCAAGAGTAAATATTTTTTTTACTACTTAAAAACAATTTAAAAATTAGGAGTAAAGACCACTGATATTCATTTCACTGTTCTGATGAGCACCTATTTCACTAATATTCATTGGTGAATATTGCTCCAAATTAAAAATACCCTACAAGGCTTTCTGTAGCTTTTAATTTAATTATTTCACAAGTTTAAAAGAAAAAAAATTACAATTTGTGAAATATGTTTAAGGTCCTTTCTGTAATTCAGACCCCAAGAAACTACAGGCATAGTGTCTTATATATTGTCTTATGCTTTAGAAAGCTCTTTTCCTCATTATTCCAGAAAATCTTTGCTAGGTGATAGTACCTTGAGAGCATATTTCAAAATTATGAACCAGAAAGGTCAGGCAACTTGTTCAAGGTCAGATGGGTAGTAAACAGCAGAGCAAATTTTGAACCCGTATCTTATTTTGCTTTAATAATGCAGGGTTTTCCCACCATCCAAATAAGTTGTTGATTTATAGGCTATCATATCCCTCAACTCCAACCCCTACCAATCTGCCAAAAATTCTTAATTTTTATAAAGACTTTAGTGATTTTTAAGTTTCTTAACATTTCAATGGCCAAGAAACATAGGCATTATTCTCAATAATTCATTTCCTTTTTTGCCAAACAAAAGACTCCAATTCTCTTTACTTGTCATAATAAAGCAAAGAGTATTAACACAGACTGCAAAAGTGGTTTACTCAAATACTAAGGAAATGAGCAACATAATTTGCTAATGTTATCAATAATAGTAATAATTGTTAACAATAGGTATTAGGAAAAGATCAAGCTTTGCATTCACTGGGGTATTATGAAGCACAGAATAATATTTATTTTGTGCATTCCAACCCATCTGTACATGGTTTAATGGATAATAAATTTGCTTAATTTTATTTAGGGTATGTGAAAGGCTCACTGGTTTTTTTTTTTACTTTTCTAAAACTTTTACCTTTGAAAGATTAAGCTTTAATCATTGGAATCTTGACAAAGAAAAAAAATACTGCCCTATAGACTATCTACTGCTGAACTCTTTTTTAAAGTTTTCAAAAGTTACCACTGTCACTTCAACTTTACTAACTAAAGCTCTAATTTTACTTTCTCTTTTAAAAATATTTTCTTTCTTCTCTGCTGAAAATCCCTAGAAGATTAAATAACTTAAAAATAACTTCTTGAAATATTCCTTATTCTGCCTACTTTGAAGAAAATTTTTATAAACTTATTTGTTCTTCTTACTGGAAATCCAAATTGGAATGATATTGTCGTTCATCTGACCCAGAAGAGTTCACAAGAATAAAACAAAAGAAAAAAATAGAAAATACAGACTAAGCAATGTTTGTGAGATAACTATAGTAAAGGGGGGCCGTGTAAAATGGTGATATAAAATAAAGCAGAGGAATAAACCCAGCATCCCATGTTCATTATTGGACTTTTGAAGGCAAGAAACTGTTCTTTCTTCCTAGTTCAATTTTATTTGATATTAGTCCAATGAACATTGCCTATTTTTATACAAGGCACTGTGCTATGTTCTGGGGATGCCAAAAAAAAATTTAAAACACTGCTGCCTCTGCCTTTAAGGAGCTTAAATTATAATGGGCAGATAATAAGAAATGCATACATTTAAATAACATACAAAGTAAAATCTGACAAAGGCAAAGAAGAAAAGACAATAGTGAGGGGTGAAAAACATGGAGTCAAAGAGAATTTTAAGCTGTGGAAACTTGGGGAACTAGGAGAGTGGCATTATAATCAATGGAAGTTATTAGAAAGTAGGAAGAGTGTTTTTAGTGTGGGGGAAGATAATGAATTCATCTTCTGATATATATATATGTCTAGGTTGCATTTGACTAAAATTTTTCCCCCCAAAATCTTCTACGTGAAAAACAACATTTTCATACACCCCGATGAGATTATTACAATTCTTGGGTATTTACATATTTGTTTATTTATCATCATGAATTTATTTATCACCAATTCTGTTTTTGTTTTTATTTCTTATTATTTTCGATTAACCTACTATATTTTAAATGAAGAGAACCAATGCCAGTTTCAAGAATAATCTGATCAAGACTTGAGTTCATTACCTTTGAAACATCAGCCTGATTTTATAATAGGCAGCCACAGGCACCAGTTGCTAGGCATAGGGAGGCATTCTTTTGGCCGTCAAAGACTACCCTGTATTTTTCCCAATTAAAGTGACAGAAACACTGAGCAGTGTCAAGAAAATCTGAGAAACGAAAACACTATAAATCCTTTGCAGAAGTTCATGAGAATGAGAACAAAGTAAGACTTGGCTTAAAGATAGGGAAAAAATAATTTTGTTGATAATAGTAATAAACATAAATGTTTGGCTACATGAACTAGGAGGAGTTTCACTGTATTCAATATCCATTATTTACATGTATGCTGGGTTCCATACCAATTTAAAGGATCCCTGGATGGCTCTGTCTAGGTTGGTGGTCTTGATCTCATAGCACTAATAGGGGGATGTGCTCTGAGCTCATTTTAAAAGGCAATTTTTTTGCATTGTTTAAAGTTATTTTAAAGGTAATTTCTCTATCTCTTGCTGCTGCACTCTGTTGGTAATACATAGAAATGCTGACGATTGCGTATCCTGTAACTCTGTAAAAGTTGTTAATAATTTCAAGTAGTATTTTAGTTGATTCTCTAGGATTTTCTATGCATACCATTAGATCATCTGCAGAGTGATAGTTTTGTTTCCTCATTGCTTATTTTAATTCCTTTAATTTATTTTTTCTTCTCTTTCTGCTACAGCTTACACATCTAGTATAATATTGAATAATAAAGGTGATAATTGGCATCCTTGCTGCTCTCCTGATTGTATTGGGAAGGCTTCTAGCTTATTGCTCTTATAGAAAATGCTTGCTGATCCAAGTTTTAGTTAAGTATTACTTATTTTATGGAAAATACTATTGATTCCAGTGCATGCTAGTCTTTTTAATGGGAATTGATACTTTATTTTGACAAAGGCTTCTTCTGCATCTATTTAGATAATCACATGATTTCTGTGGGTTTTGTTATTGATAAGTTCAATTATGCTGATAGTTTTTCTAAGAAACAACCAGCTCTTCATTCCTGATATGAATACAACCTGGATATAGTGTGTGAGCCTTGTGATAGATTGTTGTAATCTTCTTTTCCCCCAATTTATTTATTTATTTTTAGTTTTCAACATTCATTTCCACAAGATTTTGAGTTACAAATTTTTCTCCCAGTCTTTCTCCTACCCCTACCCCAAAATAGTGAGCCTACTGAATATCCTTTGCCCCAATCTGTTCTCTCTTATATCCTCCCCCATCCCCCTAACTTTCTAGTAGGGCAAGATGGATTTCTATACCCCAGTGCCTGTATATCTTATTTCCCAGTTAGACGCAAAAAACAATTTATTTTAACATTTGTTTTTAAAACAGTCTTTTCCTTCTTCCCTCCTCATCCACCTGCCCCCCACTTATTCTATTTTCTCCTTTACTATGTCCCTTTTCAAAAGTGTTTGCTTCTAACTACCCTTTTCCCCAGTCTGCCCTCCCTTCTATCACCCCCCCATCTCATCTCCTTCCCCTTTACTTTCCTGTAGGGTAAGATACCCAGTTGAATGTGTATGTTATTTCCTCCTTAAGCCAAATTCAATGAGAGTAAGGTTGACCCATTCCTTTTAACTTTCCTGCTCTTCTCCATTGTAAGAGTTTTCTCTAGCCTCTTCTATATGAGATAATTTACTCTAATCTATCTCTCCCTTTCTCCTCCCAATATATTCCTCTCTCACCCTTTAATTTTATTTTTAAGATATCATGCCTTCATGTTCAACTCATCCTATGCCCTCTGTCTATGTATACATGTACACACATATGCACACATACACATATATATATATATATTTATACATACACAGACCCTACTATACATACGCGTATATGTATGTATACGTATGTATTAATATATATTCCCTTCAACTATCCTCATACGGAGAAAAGTCTCATGAGTTACAATGATCATTTTTCTATGTGGGAATGTAAATAGTTCAACTTTAATAAGTTCCTTATGATTTCTTTTTCCTGTTTACCTTCTCATGTTTCTTGTATTTGAAAGTCAAATTTTCTGTCCAGCTCTGATTTTTCATTAAAAATGCTTGAAAATCCTCTATTTCATGGAATGACCATATTTTCCCTGAAGCATTATACTCAGTTTTGCTGGGTAGGTGATTCTTGGTTTTAATCCTAGCTCCTTTGACTTCTGGAATATAATATTCCAAGCCCTTATATCTCTTAGTGTAGAAGCTGCTAGATCTTGTGTTATCCTAATTGTGTTTCCACAATTCTCAAATTGTTTCTTCCTAACGGCTAGCAGAATTTTTTCCTTGACCTGGGAATTCTCGAATTTGGCTATAATATTCCTAGGAGTTTTCTTATTGGGATCTTTTTCAAGGGGTGAATTATTTCAATTTCTATTTTGCCCACTGGTTGTGGAATATCAGGGCAATTTTGCTTGATAATTTTTTTAAAACTTGTTTATTTTTACTTTATATAATTCATTTCCATGATATTTTGATTTACAAATTTTCTCCCCATCTTTTCCCTAACCACCTCCCCAAAACAACAATCACACTGTATCCCCTCTCCCCCAATCAGCTCTCTCCATATCCTCCCCCACCACTCCTCTGACTTTCTGGTAGGGCAAGATGGATCTCCCTACCCCAGTGCCTGTATATTTCCCTCCTTCCTATTCCACCCCCCACTAGTTCTATTCTCTACTTTGTCCCTGTCCCTTTACAAAAGTGTGTGCTTCTAGCAACCCTCCCCCCAAACCTGCCCTCCCTTCCATCATCCCCTATCTCATCCCCTTCCCCCTCCTCTCCTGCAGGGCAAAATAACCATTTTAGAGTGTATGTCATTCCCTCCCTAAACCAAATTCAATGAGAGTAAGGTTGACTCATTCCCTTTTGCCTTCCTGTTCTTCTCCTCCAGTTATCCCTTGCCTCTTCTGTATGAGAGGATTAATCCCATTCTGTCTCTCCCTGTCTCCTCTCATTCTATTCCTCTCCCACCTCTCAACCTCACCTTTTAAAATATTATCCCATCCTGTTCAATTGATCCTGCTCCCTGTGTCTATGTATACATATATACACGCACTCACATATATATTCATACACATATATACCCTCCTATATAGACATATGTGTATGTATACATACA
>CM053581.1:464523096-464547014 GCA_028627135.1 Pseudochirops cupreus | reverse complement strand
GGGGGTTTGTTAGAAGCACACACTTCTGTAAAGGGACAGGAACAAAGTAGAGAATAGAACAAGGGGAGGGAAGGATAGAAAGGAGGGAAATATCCTCAGTGTTATACAATATGTCAATTGTGGAGATTTTCTGCATAACTACACATGTACAGCCTATATTGAATTGCTTGTCTCTCCAGTGGGGGTGGGTGACAAAGGAGGAAGGGAAAGAATCTAGAATTTAAAGTTCTAAAATCATACGTTAATATATATAAATACACACACACACACACACACACATATATATATAATTATTATTATTATTATTTACATGTGACTTGGAAATAAGATATATAGGCACTGGGATGGGGAGATCCATCTTGGTCTACCAGAAAGTCAGAGGGGTGATGGGGGAGGATATAGGAGAGAGCAGATTGGGGTAGGGGGTACACAGTGGGATTGCTGTTTTGGGGGGTGGGTAGGGGAAAGACAGGGAGAAAATTTATAACTCAAAATCTTGTCGAAATCAATGATGTAAACTAAAAATAAACAAAGGTTAATTACAAAAAAAAGTCTTCCCTATCAAATAGTAACTTTCTATAGTCAAGCTCTTTTTAATTTTTGCTCATTTTTTGTCCCTTTTTTGTGACTAGGTATTTTTATATGAGAGTTGGATTCTGGTCTTGTACTGTCCCAAGCTTTTTTGCACTGGGGCTCTAGGTCTTTCACTTTGGCTTCAGGGTTAGCTGCTTGTTTTTTCTGGAGGGTAGGCTTCCTTTTTGGCTTGTTCGAGGATGGGGGGCATCCCTGTTGGCTTCCTCTGGATGTGAGGTTTAGCTGCTGGCCTGCTCTTAGTGTGGGGCCTTGCTGCTGGGTTACTACCGTAACAGAATTTTTCTGTTGGCTAGTCCTGGAGGGCCTCTCTGCTAGCAGGCCCTGGAGGAGTAATTTTGTTGCTGGTCTGCCCCAGGGGTGGAGCCCTACTGGTGGGTTGCCAGGGAAACAAAGTCTCTCTGTGGGTAGGCTGGTAGAGTATCACTTTTGGCCAATCCCAGGGTAGGGCTTCACTACTGGTCGGCGTGGGGTCAAGGCTTTGTTGGTATCTTGTGCTGCTGGTGGAGTCACTGGGGGGTGTGTGACTTTACTGGGCTTCTCAGACCTCTCATTTGCCTAGGGAGCTGCTGGCGAGCAGGAGGGCAGGGCCTCACTGATGGATTGCCCCAGGTTTGGAGACCCCCTACAGGCCTCCAGCTCTGAGACTGGTTTCTGTTTCCAGACCTTTCTCCCCTCCCACACTACTGAGACCCTTCCTGAGAGACTAGTAATCTTCTTCCCTGCTCCTACACCAATTCTGAGGCAGTTTTGTAGTTGTCTAGAGTAGAATCTGAGAGGGCTTCAGAGATTTCTTCCTCACTCTGCCATCTTTTCACCCTAACTCAAGAAAGTATTTTTTTTTAATTTCAAAGAGCTTTATAAATGTGAGCTTCTTTTATTTTTCTCCTACTCTCACAGCCTTCTGTACTCTGTACTCACTCTCCCACGTACAGGTACCTTTCCCCCACTTCTGGTACACCACACTTACCTCTACCAAGAGAGAGAAGTACTTGATATCAGTTATTTGTACTTTTTGAGTAAATAGAGAATATGTGGCATAGTACTTTAAGTTTTCTGATGCACTTTACAGACATTATGTCATTTGATCCTCATAACTTGCACAGTCCCGGGGAAGTAAAATTTAAACCTAGATTTCTCCTGACTCTACACCCAGAGCTCTTATGAATATATCCTCCTGCCTTCCCTAGACTTTGAAATTCATTTGTACCCAAGAGTCTTGAATTCTGCAAAGAGGCACAGAATTTAAGGATTAAGAAAGGTCATTGGATTCAGCCATTGAGAATAGGTTTCAAAGATCAATTATTCCTTATTAGCATAATAAAATCTCAGTATTCAGAGCAATTTTGTTGAAAGGTTTGCCTCAATAAAAGAAAAAAGTGAATGACAGGAATTAATGAAATGCAAATTTTTTTTGCTTTGCAATTTCATAATGTAGTTGGAAGAATTGTAAAATATTAATATTAAATAGCAATACTATTATTGCATAAAATAGGAATCTTAATTTTCAAACATAAGTATAAAATATAAATATATATATCTTTTGTTGTACTGAATATTAAGGATGTTTGCTTTAACAAATACTTATCAAACATTTTATATAATTGGATCCTCTTAACATACATGCAGGTGACTGAAAATAACACATATGATTTCTTGAACAAGAAGCCATTCAAATTAAAAAGTGAATCACCTATAAGTAAATAGGGGCAAAGGATATACACTACACATTCTAGGAGCTTAGCCATAAGTGTGAAAAGTTCTAGGGTAACTTGAGTATGGCAGGATCAAGAAAGTTTTTTGTTGTTGTTGTTATTGTTTTTAGAACAGAGGGGATCTGAACATATTTGTAGGGAATAGAGAAGGACCTAACTGGTAGGGAGAGACTACTGTTTTTCATCTTCCATTTCCTCACACTTAGCACAATGACTAAGTGATTAACAAATGTTGGTTGACTTGCACTGAATCAACTTGAAGAAGCTTAGTTATTTGGTTTCCCATAGCAAAATCCGTTTGTTCTAAGTTTAAACTGACAGGAGAGTGGAATCAGCAAAGTAGGATGAGACTGATGGCAGTCCAAAAACTGATATCATTAAAAAAAGAAAAGCTGACAAGAAGAGAGCAGACAGAGAAGAAAAACAATATATACTTAGTAGTCCGGAAGCTTTGTTTCAGACAATGATTATACATATACCTGAATGGGCATCAAAATTGAATTATATAAATATTTGCAATAATTCCTAATCATTAAGAAATGATTATACTATGTCCAGGGTAGGTTTTTATCATGGAAGAGGAAAATATGCCACACATTCTATAAAGATGAGGGCAGGGACCTTGTTTTCACAAAACCTTCTCTACTGCTCAGAGTATGAAGCTTTGGGCACATTTGGGTAAATTCTCAACAGACGGTTGATATCTGAATCACTTTCAGATATTATTAGACTAAAACAAATTTCAGTGCTTAAAGAGACAAGATTTAATGGCATGAAAAATTGACTTGAGTAACCCTTTATTCTCAGATAGTTCTGGAAAAGGATATACTGTTTTCAAACACCCTTGTGTTAGAAACTAATTATCTATACACAATTGATTGATGTCTGTTAAAGCAGTTCCCTGAAAAATCTATAGGAGAGATTACTTATGGTTACAGAATTAATTTGAAAGAAATAAAACTACCATTCTCCAATTTCTATTATTCAGGGTTTTCTTCAATTGAAACAAGACTTTTCATGAAATTGGTCTGAATTAATGAGGTTTAATAAAACCTCATTATGCTAATAAGGCAGTGACAGAATTCATTGTGTTTTGATGAGTTGTAAGAGATTTGAAACTCTTTGTTAGAGGATTTTCTCAGATTAAATACATACATATATGCACACACACATATAACCATACATAGGTGTATGTAAATTTTTAATGATAAGATGATAATGGCCTTTTGAAGAGTTATCAATTTAAGTTTTCTGCTCAGCAGAATGTTTTAGTAGAAGAGTCTCAAAACTGGCATCAGATTCCATGGGTTCTCCCTGTAATTATGCTATTTGTAGTTCTCCTTCCCCTCCCCCCTAACCTTGAGCAAATCATTTAAACTCTTTAGGTTAATTTAATCTCTTTGAATCATAATTTCCTCATCTGTAAAAATGAGGGTGTACAATGACTTGGTTCAATATAAAGACACCTTTCCTAATAATTGGAACCCTCATACAGAGGAATAGGTTGATTTGATAAATTAAATCATAGTTTTAGAGCTAGATGAGACCTCAAAGACAATCTATTACAACCACCCTCCCCATTTAGAGATGAGGAAAATGAGGTCCAAGAGGCTAAAGAGAACCGTCCAATTTCAAACAAGTTAGAAGCATCAGAGGAAGTGTTTCTCTCTTTTCATATCCACTTCCTGGCTTTCTTCAATTCCAAACTAAAATCTCACCTTGTACAAGAAGACTTTCCCAACCTCCTTAATGTCAGTGTTTTCCCTTAAGATTATCTCTCCTTTATACTGTATCTATTTTGTTCATATTTTGTTTGCATGTTGTCTCTCCCCATTAGACTGTGAGGTGTGTGAGGGTTGGACTGTTTTTCTTCATATTTCCAGTGCTTAGTACAGTGTCTGGCACACAGAAGTTTGATAAATGATTGTTGATATATTGACTTCTAACAGTGGACTATATGCTTTCCCCCCACTGTAACATGGGATTGATGCTTTGGATGGTAACTGGACTAGATGACCTTTGAGGTCCCATCTAACTATGGAGTTTTATGATGGTAAATAGTTATTTCATTTTAAAGCTTTTATTTAGAATTCTGGAATGATAACTTAAATACTTTGGCTATATAATAAGAAGAATGGGACTCATTAGAAAACTCCCTGATACTGGGAAAGATTGAAGGCAAAAAGGAGAAAGGTTGATGGCAGAGGATGACATGGATAGATAGTGTTGTAGAAGCAATGAAATTGAACTTTGATGAACTTTCAGAGATAGTGGAAGATAGATGGGCTATGGTTGATGGGGTCACAAACAGTCTGATATGACCGAATGGATGAACAATAACAGCTTTTAAAAATTCTGCTGTTAGATAGAAGAGGGGTAGCTCCAACTGGCAACTGGATAATTAAGGAGCAGGTCCCTAGGTCAATAAACTAGAGAAGGGATTAAAAATATTCCTTGAAAAGCCATGGATCCCAGATCCAGAAGAAAACCTTGGGTAGTGACTTGATGGCCACTGAAGGATTTATCAGAGCCTAGGGAGCAGGTTACAGCCTGGGCAGGAAAGAGGAACAGCAAAGGGAGAATTGCAGTGAACAAATTCACTAGCAGTTACCCAGTCAGAGGGGTAGACTGAGGTGGAAATTGTGTATGCCTTCATTGTTGGTATCTTGTATTGAGCTTCAACCACATCTTGCCAATTATTGCTTTAGTCATTTCTTTATCAACTTCTAACAGGAGCTGAAGCCTACTCTTCTTATCAACACATTTCCTTTCTTCAAATTTTTTCTGCCTTTTTTGCTTCTGCCTGAGAACAGGTCAACCCTGTTCGCTATTTCCCCTAACCTTAACACAACTATTGTCCCTCATTTTTCTGCCCCTCCAGATACCATATTAAATATTCTGGGTTTTTTGAAACCATTCACATTATTTTAGTTAGTGCTTAATTTTTATTGTCTCTTCATCAGCATCAATCCATGCACTATTCACGTTCAACAAAGTTATTTAATGTCTGTTATGTGCAAAGGTATACATACAATGATATGAAATGACCCAGTCTCTGTCTTCAAGGAAATTACATTTCTAAGTCTCTTGTGTGCCTTTTCTTCCGATTGTGAAGCCTGAAGTGGAAATGTTTCACTTGAATATCTGCTTTGTATTAGCATATATATTAATCTTTAATGTGTGGGACAGCAACAAAGATATAAGCAGATTTTTAAGGGAAAAACTTGATAAAGAATATTTCAAAGAATGTTCACTGACTGTTTATTGTGTGGTAAATATCATGGAGAAACAGAGACATCATATAAGAACAGACAGAAGGAAATCTTATGTGTAGAATGACTAAATCACAATAAATAATAATAAGATAATAAATAATAATATGATAATAAATGAGACTGGACCACTGATCTGGCTAAAGGCAATGGAAAAAGGTTAGAACTGAGTTTGGCCCCTGAATGAAGTTAAAATTAAAATTAATGAAGGGAAGAAATGGAGTATGCCCTCAACTGCCCCATGCCTGAAATGCTGTGCTTTCTTACCTCCTCCTATTAATTTCCCTGGCTTCTTTCAAGACTGTGCTCAAATTTCACCTTCTGTAGGCGGTTTTTTCCCAGTTCCCTTAGTGGCTTGTGCCTTTCCTATGAGATTACTTTCGGTATACGATGCGTATGTGTATATATCTCGAACTTGCCCAGTTATTTGCACGTTGCCTCTCCTATTAGAATGTAAAATCTTTGTGAAGAGGAAATGATTTTGTCTTTATTTTTATCCCTACAGCTTAGCACAGTGCCTGCCACACAGTAAGCATTTACTAAATACTCTTCAACTGACTTCCTGAAAACTCAACCTTCTCATATACTGAACCATAGTTAATTTAGAACCTTCCCATTTCCAAGAATCCCAATTTATATTCTACATAGATCACTAGGAAGCAACATGACACAGCAGATAAAAAGCATGAGGACATGGGCTCATTGCACTTAGGTGGTGCATTAGATAGAGTGCCAGACCTGGAGTCACAAGACCTGAATTCAGATCTAGACTCAGACACTAGCTGAGTGACTGGGCACACACTTACATTCCATTTGCCTCAGTTTTCTCAACTATAAATTAGGGATAATAATAGCACAGGGTTATTGTGAAGATCGAATGAGATGATATTTGTAAAGTGCTTGACATGTAGTAGGTTCACCTTTCCTTTTCTCTTTTCCTTGTCTCCTTTTCCCAAATTTATACAGACCCATAGCCCTTTTATACTTGAAACTACTAAGTGGCTTAAAGAACAAGGGAGTCTTGTGATGATGTTTATGTATGTAGACATCTAACATCCTCATTGATGTATCCTTGTGTTCTAATGATCTCTACAACATCAATCTTTTTAATGTTGTCTACCTTTACTGACAGGGACTATATTATTCTAATTAAATTAAGTAAATTGCTCATCACAGATACATAACCAAGTAACCAACTTAATGAATATTATTCCCATTATTCTGATTCCAGGAATAGCAAGGAAAAAACCAGACGTGTCAAATATATAACCTGCTACCCGCAACACTCCCAAGTGCATTTGAACCACATTAAAATTTGATAGGTAATATCTAAGAAGATACAAGTATAATAAAATATAAATAATATCATATTTTAAAATTAATTTTCCATGCAACCTGCAGGGATCCTTATATATGGATTAGTAACCCCCATTTCTATTTGAGTTTGACACCATAGTCTAAAACTATCAGTTGCTGACAGTATTGACCTATAGGTTAGACATTTCTCATTTGGGAGTTTCCTAAACCAATGAAACCACAAATTGAATCCCTATTCCTATTTGGATTATGGCTCTGTCAGACCTTTTCCTGGACTTCTGTGTTATTTCTGAAAAGGGTTGACAGCAAAATAAAGCAAATATTACTGTATGGATTCTGATAAAAGTGAGATGCCTTAAAAAGGTCAGTGAAAGGAAAACCTTCCAAGGTGTAAAAGAAATCAAATACAACTAGGAGCTACGCATTTTCTTAGCAAACATTTTCAAAAAGATAAATAACAGGAATGGTATTGGAGTGAGAATGAGCTCCTAGCTAAGGCCATGAGTACTAAGAAAGAAAAATAAAAATCTATATGGACAAACCAGTCACTGAGTCAAGAAAAGAAGCCTAATAGTCTCATTTCCTATAGGAAGATCCAAAACAACATATTGGGCAATTTATTAGACATGAACAATTGGGTAATGTTTGTTTAAAAATCAAATTTTGAGCAAAGGTTACAAAGACACACATCCCAGGCAGTTCATAAATTAGTTGATTATCACAGAGTCATGAGGTTTCATTTTTGAAGACTTTGTGGAGGAGAGAGGAATTTCTCAAAACCAAAAAAGAATAAAAAAAACTTCTATTTTGGGAAACAAACAAAAATGTTGACCCAAAAGAAAAAACTGCATTTACAAAGCCATTTTTATAACTAGATAACTCATGAAATGAAATGCAAATTTCTTTTAAATCCAGAGCACCCTAGTATCATTAGGAAAACATCATACATGCATCTTGGATCAAAAAAACTAACAATAGCAGCAAATTGATTTAATGAAAAATCTGAAGCTTCCAACTTTGTGTTATAATTTTCAACTATCCAGATATTTTTCTTAAACATCCCTCATGTTATTCTTGAAAAGGTAGAGGCATTTTAAAACAATATTATTTCCATTTATGCAATAATTTTTATACTGTACATATCTGTATAAATCTAATTTTTCAGTGGGAACTTTCTGCTGTTAACACCATAAATTTCCATTTTAAATTTATGTTATCTAGGTTATAAATACCTTAGCTTCTAGACATATGACCAATTATAAAAATTCATACTGAGAGATCTTTCAACATATTAAAATAGAGAATAGCATTAAAATACAGTATCATTTGTCTGCCTTCATAAGTGTTCTACATAAGAAAAATTTCCAGATAATAACAAAGTTACCTGCTTCACAGACAGAACTTTAAAGAAAGAAAATGTCCTTAAATAATTTAATGGGATTCTCCCCCTTAAGTGTATTATTACACACTTCTTATTTAACATATTATTTAACTTTTTCTTAATGACTCAGTTATCATTAAGAATATTAGTTATCGTATTTTATGGTAACAAACATTTGCCCTAAGGGGATAGTGAGGAATGTAGTGAAGTATTTCCCCTTAGAATAAAGACACCATAACTTCTGTGCTTTATTAGTTCATATTTTCACTAGCTTTGGTTTGGTTTGGTCCTCTCTCTGCTCAGCAAGTTAACTGTCACTTCTGGTTGCTATCCATGTGACCTAAATCTTTAGCATTCCCTTTGCCCCCCTTCTGTTTTCCTTCTTCTGATCTGCACTGGGCTATTAAACAAGATGCTCAAGGTTTGTTAGAACTGTGTCTAATATACCTTGAGAGGAACTAAAAACTCTTGTTCACATGGCACTTTATGGTTTACAAACCGTATTCCTCACTGCAGGGCCATGGGGCCAACAGTGCAACTAGTATACTTATTTTAAAGATGTTGAAACTGAAGATAAGATCATTTGGTTTATGCTCAGGATGCGGAGAAAGAATGCTGGGTTTGGAATTGGAATCAGATCTCAGATTTTCTGCTTACTATCTATGAAACAGCAAATCACTTACTTTGTGCTTCAGTTTCCTCATTTGTAACAATAAAAAAGTTTGAGATTAGGTGACCACTAATGTAACTTCCAATTCTAAATCTAAAATGCAAGTTAGTAAATAAGAGTCTGGAATAAAAAACCGTCTACTGACAAGATGCCCCAGCATCACATGAACATGAGGGACTTTCCTATGAGTAGAATGCATGGACTTTGATCCACATTTATTTGGGCTGCTCAAAGGCTTCTTTTGGAATTTTCTTTTAGAGTCTCAACTATATTGTTCATAGTTTATGTTGCTAAATAAGTGACCTGGATATGGATAGGTCAGGAGCTACTACTCAACAAACAAGGCCCCAGGTTTCAGAGGCTCTCTAATTTATACTGAGATATCTAGTCATTAAACAGAAAATGCAAATTAGATTACTTTCTTTCATAACTCAGAGAGAAAGAAAAAAGAAGATGCAGTTGTCCATAAATAAGAGCCTCATTAAATTGATTTTTGGGGGTGTTACTGTTATTAAGAAAAAAAAATAAAACCAATGTTACTGGAGAATTGATCTAGCCTTATTAATGTTGGCCCTTTAGACAGAAATCATAGCAGTTGCTTTTTTCTTAGATGACTCTTCTTACATTAAGCAGATCCTAGCAGGTTTATTCTCTAACAAGATCAGCAATCTTTCCTTCTGGCATTTCATCCCAATGTCTCATGAGAACAGTCTCTCTTTTCTTTCTTTAGAGGTGAGAAGCAGGAAAAGTTAAATAGGAGTGGAGAGATCTGGCACATGCACAAAGTGACTGAGATGGTGGCTTTCTAAGTGGAGGAGGCTAGTGAGCAAAATAAAAGCACAGATGCCATGTCTGTCTCATTCTGTACCTTGAATCTGTCACTTCTCTGTAGTGAGGTAAATAGCTAGCATCGCTGACACTCCGAAGTGAAGGCTGGTCATTTCCAAGCCTTATTTTCAGGCAAACTGCTCAGCAGTCTACAATGCAGCGTAATCCTCAAGGACCTTGACTCATCCACTGGTTATGGGGATTTTACTGAGGTTTGTATGATCTGATCAAAAGTTATAATTATAGTGATCCTTGGAACCATGCAGGTATAGAAGTATGAGCTATTCCTATCAGATGTTTGCTGAGCCCAAATCATGAGAATCATAACAATGATTTAAATAATCTTTGAAGTAAATTATTTCCCAGCCAAAAAAAAAACCAGAACAAAACAACAACAACAACAAAAAACTAGACTATTGCCTTGACTTTTCTTGGTTTTCTGGTTTCTAGCCCATCAGAGATTAAATTAACAGTAGAAAGGGTATCATCTTGGGTAGGTGTTTGAACAAAGGAAGATCCAGGAGCTTGGTGATCAGATATGGAAGTCAAAATCATAGAAAAGGATTTGAGACTAAATCATTCAAACAACCAATATGCAGATTGCCTGAAAAGACTTTGTCATGAAGAAGACACAGAAGTCAGTGAGTCCTTAAAATAAAACTCTTGCTTCTGATATGCAAATATGGGAGATTTATGACATATAGGGCAAGACACATAAAGTGCCATCACAGATATTTTTTTAGAGAAGTGCTAATATCTATTCATGCATTAAAGTGACTATCATCAATTCCAAACACAGTTTCTCTCTAAAATACTGAGGCAATTTAGAGTCTGTGCAAGGTACTGGATTGATAGCCAAAGGAATGGAGGGCCCAAATTCCTTTATAGCTTAGGTGGCAGCATTACTAGCATCCTACAGTTAAAAATAAAATCATTAATACCATTGTTACAACTAATGAAAATTATACCAATTAGAGTTTGAGCTTCTTGAAAGCAGAGACTGTTCTGCTTTTTCTATCTGTATCCCAAGAGCTTAATATGGCGCTTGGCATAAGGTAAGAACTTAGTAAAAAAAAAAATTGTTTGTTTTATTTCATTTCATTCAATTCAATAAATACCCTTTTCATGTTAGTGCAAGGTATTTATCTAGGAATGTATGAATATTTTTGCACCAAATCTGAAGTATGCTTGTGGCAGCAGTAGAGAAAAACACATTGTTTACAAAATATGAAGATTGTTAAAAGAGAAAAAAAGAAAAAGTGAATAACAAAAAAATCAATGGAGCTTGGTGGTATGAGAGGAAAGGAATTCTATTATGCATTGATCTTGGACAGACTGTCAGTGGCCCAGGACTGAAAAAAAGAATAATAATTTGGATTGCCTTTGGGAAGTTATATAGTTCTGTTAATGACTCCAATCTTCTTCCTAAAATAAAAGTCTATCTTTTTAACACAAATTTCTTGTGGTGATGATGTATTCCTATGACTTAAATGCTAATTTCCAAGAGACTGAAGTTGAGGATCGTTCAAAGGGAAATAGAGAAGTACATGGTGGAAATTAATATTCCTCATTATACATGAGGAATTACACTAGCATAGCATCATGAGAGATGTTATCAAATAAATATATTCATGGGAGGAAAAGATAAAAAAAACTAAAATGGGCTGAGTCACATAGCAAGAGTGGTGGATAACTGATGGACAGTTTGATTGCTCCGTTGATAAATTAGCAATGTTGAGAAATATGAAGGAAGGTCCCTAACATTTAAGTGGACATCTTGTTGTGTATTTAGAGGAAGGGAGGGGCAGGAATGACATAAGACAGGGCAGGGGTGGGGAACCTGTGGCCTGAAGGCCACTTGTGGCCCTCCAAGTCATCAAGCACAGCCCTTTGCCTGAATCCAAACTTCATAGAAGATGGCAGATACAGATGTACTTTGATATGTATCACTTAAAGGAGTATCAAATTACAGATTCATTTAGTCTATTGAAAGATAATTGCATTTTTCAGAGTTTAAATATAATCCATCATACAAAAAACAACCAGTTATATAGTGGACAGATAACTGAGTTTGATATCAGAAGATATGCAGTGGAATTTTATCTCTGCTATTTACTAGTTGCCTAACTTCAAATAAATCACTCTTCTTCACTGCTCTCAGTTTCCTTATCTGCAAACTGAAGAGACTGAACTACATCATTTCTAAGGTTTCTTTCAGTTTAAGCATTCTGTGACTGGCTAAGGAAAAATTAGAGAAGAACTGCAGTTGTAGGTGTGAGGGAGCAGTCTGGGATAGGGACTGGATTTGCATTCTATTTCTATAGGGAATATATGGTGAGAAAACTTCCTCTATCAATGCAGGTTCATACTTTCTTTGTAATTTAGTCTTAAAAAGTTGACTACAGTCCTGAGATATCATTAAGTTACTTGCACAGAGTCAAATAGCCAGTATGCATCAAAGATGAGACTTGACCCCAGGTCTTCCTGGCTTCAAGGTCACCTATTTATTTACTATACCAGGTGAACCTTCCCCCTTCAAATTACCCTAATTTTAGTTTTTACTCATATTATTGGTTCTTGACTTCTTGGGAGGTTATATACTTATTTGAGGGATGCATGAGGTGGTGACCATAGTTATCCTAAACTTATCCTAAAATATTATTGCTGCAAAAGAACTCTGGCTATCCTCAATGCGAAAGAGAGAATTATTGGCAACAGATCTAAGTTGCTGTCAGAATAATAGTAAAGGTGGCTTGGGAGAAAAAATTTCAATCACATGGTTAGATCTGTGAGAGGACAGATTTTAAAGATATTTTATCCTAGCTACTCTTTTGAAAAGAAATGAGTGTTAATGTGTGACCATTTCTACTTTTGTTTTGGGAAAGAGACTATGTTTAAAATAAAAGCAGAGAATTTTGTCCCAGTTTAATTCAAGTTAACACTTGCAATTACTGGAGCTTTAGTCAGGAGCAAGGCAGTTGAGTAAAAATCATATGCTGTCTTTCAGCAGCTCTGAAAATAGACTAAATATCACAAGATAACTGGCATGTTAAGATCTGAAAGTAGTGGAAAACATCACTAAATATGTTTGTTTTATTTACTTTAACTTTAAAAATGTTCAATGTCTATAAAGTCACTGTACCCTGAATTTAGAAAGATAGATTTAGATACAGATAGATATAGATATAGAAAACTTTCCATAATAATATAAGATAAAAAATAAAACTTCCATTCAAGGAATGGTAGGGCTGGTTGGATAATTTAAACGCTAACAAGTACCTACTTAGAGTTTGATGTTAAAAAGATTTTCCTTTATTGAGAATGGTGGGAAAAGGAAAGTGAAGGGTAGGGTAGAATTTTCAATCTTATTTTCATCTCTAGTAAAGAAAACAATCTCGCCATTAATTTAAGTATTGATCAAATCTTAATTTTCATCAACAGAACGTAAGTGTCTGGAGGGGAGGAACTCTGGCACATAGAAGTGGCTTAGCAAGTGTTTGTTTCATTTATGAAATTTTATATGCATTTAGACAGATAATAACTCGGGCTGATGGAGGAATCCATACCTTCTATCAATACCTTTCTAACACCAGTGATGATTTTACTTGGTTTGAGCAGCTACCTATCAGCCAATGAGATCCCATTTGGGAGCTTAAATTTTATGTAAGAAAACCACTACAAAGTTATTGAAGAATTAGAGGGCTGGCTTTCATTATTACATTTCAAGAACTTTAGGATTTACTTTCCTATTACCCACATGACTGAATTACTTTCCTCAAAAATTTCATGTAATTTAATAGTTGGGTTTTTTTTTCCCCCATGGAATTAATGAAATCAAGGCTTCCCTTTGTACTTGGTCTCCCACTTCAAGGACTGTATTCTTTTTGGTACAGATGAGATAAGATTCTAATTTCACACCAGTTCTTATGAAATAGGTTAGGGAACTCATTGTATTTCCTGTACTAGATACAGGTCTCAAAGTCTTGTAGGAGATTATAGAATGCTGAGTATTGGTGAGTACCACTTCTTCACAAAGCTTTACTTTAATCTTGAACGTGCTATAATATATGGGCTGGATTTATTCTGCAACATTCCCAAAAGTTCCAAAGGACTGGTTAACTTCCTTGATATGATTTTCTTCCCCTCTTTCAGTCAGTGTGTCATTCAAAATAGGCTTATGATGAATCCAAATGGAGAAATTCCTTTGTTCTTCTAGAAAGTAAACTCTTTAACTGATAAGAAATTTCTTGTGGACTCTTTTACAAAGGATATCTCCAGATATTGGTGCTAGTTTAAGGACACAGGCTTCAATTCAACAAATATGAATTAAGCACCAAATTGTATGCTAGGCCCTGGGGAAGGTATTTAGTTCTAATAAGGCCAAGTCCTTTTCCCAATAAAGCTTGCATTATGCTCTCTAGGACAAGACTGAGGCAAGGTCCCAGGAACAAAAAGTCAGACTCAGAATGATCTGGCCATGTGACATGCAGCAGGCCTAGGTCTTGATCTTGGCAAACTAGAATAGACTGTATTACCCATTAGTCATAATCAGATAAAACATAGGTGGGATAGGAGGGTAATATTAAGAATACGCATCAACAATAGGTGACTCAGATATAATGGAAGGCTCTGCTGTATTGGTTCATGCTAGCACCATCCAGTTGTCTCAGTAACTCCCTGTAAGAGAATCTTCTCTGACAAAACTTGAAGTCCTGCTGAAATCCTTTGTCCTTTGAGTTCATTATGCTAGATATAACTTGTTTCTACATAGTTGTTTAAATATTGTCTCCCCCATTCAACTGTGAATTCTGAGAGCAGGGACCTTCTTTTACCCTTTTTTGTGTCCCCAAAGCTTAGCACATTGTTTGGCACAAAGTAGGCACTTAACAAATATTTATACTGACTACTATTTGTCTGCCTCATTCACTTCTCTTAAGAGATGAAACTTTCTGATTTTTAACGTCCTTCACCATTTATCACTCTCCTCCCCCAAGGTTAGCCTGCAAGGACCAATAGATCATAGTCACTGCCTGTCTATGTTCCATAAGAGCTTTCAATTTCCATATCAGAAGGGAGCAGAGCACAGATCTAAACTAAATTCAGCCTCCATAGCGGTGGGAGTGTCTATAGTCCCAGAGAATCTAGAAATGTAAATGAGGGAGGAAACTGGGGAATGTCTTCCCCACTGGGACACCTGTCCTCTATGAGTTATTGCACCAAAAGAAGATGCTTAGTTTAGAGCTGACAGACCTGCGAGAAGTAGTATCAGGATAGGACAACAGCTATGTGATTGGCTGACCACATGCCCTACTCCTTCCACCAATTCAATTTAACTCAACAGTGAATGATTAAGCACCTAATATACAAAGGCTTATACGAGAGATAATGATAGAAAGCGAAAAGTAAAACTGACTGTTCTCCCAAAAAGCTTACATTCTATCGGAGGAATATAACATTTTTGACAGAGTAAATTTTAGAGAGTAAACACAAAATAATTCAGCAAGGGTGAGAATAGTAACAGCTGGGAGAATTAGCCTCTTGAGTTAAGCACTAGAAGAAGCCAGTTTGCTTATGACCACTTTAGGATTTATGTACAAATTTGTAAAGGATATAGATATATCATAGAGCATCCTCTACTTCACACTGGACAGCCAGTTCCATTACTAAATGTATTCAAGTTCACCAATTAATTTAATCATATAGATGTATTAGTTTTTCTCCTAAACTAGATCATAATCTTGATGGAAGGGAAACTTTCTCATCCTGTTTCTGCATTCCCCTTAGCATATAATACCATAGCTAGTTCAACATAATAAATGGCTGTTGGTTGACTGATAGATACATAGAAAGCATAGGCAGCACCGGACAGGGGATGAAATACTCAGTGTTCAATCTCCCAGTATCACTATAGTACTTAGTTGTGATCTTTAGCAAATTACCCTACTCACCTCCCTAGATTTAAACTCACCTCTAACAGGGGTTCTTAATCTTTTTTAGTGTCATGCCCTTTGGGCATTCTGGTGAAGCCTATGGTCTCCTTCTCAGAATGGTTTTCAAATGCATAAAAGAAAATACATAGTATTATAAAAGCAACCTATTTTATATCAAAATACTTTTCTTTTAAAAAAATAAGCTCACAGACTCCATGTTAGGAACCCTTGAAAGATCAGGTGCTTGAACCAGATAATCTCTACAAACTCTTACCATTCCATCAACAGAGAAAAGGGGAACAGAACAAGAATGTTTATTACATCAATGATATAGAGTGCTTTAAAATAGAGAATTGCTTTAAATTGAAAAAAGGTACCATCATCAAAAAAGCACAGAGTTCATCCCCTAGGAACCCTAACCCTAACCCTACCCCTAAGCCTAAATGAGACTGGACAGAGGTGGGTGAATGACTATAGTTGCATGCCCCCAAGAAGTGGCATGACCAGGTATGATGTAAACTTTTTGAATGATTGACTGTTTAGGAGAGTTAGTGCAGAGCTAAGAACAAATGATTATCATCAAGGAGTAAGAAGTCATATATATATTATCCTACAGAGACAACCTAAGGCTTCCACCAGCAGAACACAGGTTGCAATCTAAGTCTTCTGGCCTGGCCGTGTGAAAAGAACAGACAGTGCATTGTTTCAGTAGCTGTGATATTGCAGTAACTGAAATGGGATAACCAAGTTGGGGAGTCATAAGAAATACTGTTTGTTTTTGCTGAAACATTGCCATAGGAAAAATGGCATAACTCAAGCTCACTGTTATGGTAGAAAGATGCCCCTTCAGGATAAGCTCATCACTTCCAAACTCACCACCTTACTCCTAACTCAAGCCTTGATTGATAACATCTCCTTTAGCCTCCCCTTGCCTTTGACTAGAGGGCTGGAGGACAGAGTACCAAACTTCTCTTGATTTCTTCTGTAGTGGAGGGCAGAAGCTGAACTCTCAGGGCACTCCACTTTGCCTCTGCTGCCTTGCATGTTTTCAACAACCCAGAACAGTTGCCTCTGTGCCTGGGACCCCATGAGGTCCTGCTTTTCCCCATACTACTTTCCTGCCTCCTTTTGTACATTCCCCCTTTAGACTGTAAGCTCCTCGAGGGCAGTTGCTGTCTTTTTACTAACTGTATCCTCAGCACTTGGCACAGTGTCTGACACATTGAAAGCACTTAAGAAATGTTTACTATATTGGACTGGAAATATTCCTGGACTTGGAGCCATGAGAAAGTGGGTTTGAATCTCGTCTAGGTCTTGTATTAACTGTGTGACACCATGCAAATCACTTGAATCCATTAAGCCACTCATTTGTAAAATGGGTATAAAATGCCTGCCCTATTTACCTCTCTTGTCTCTTGTGAGGAAAACACTCTGCAAAACTTAAGACTTTAAATAAACTTGAATTATGTATGATGATGATTAGGAAAGTGAAGCAGCTAACATTTTTGGTCTATCACTACAGGGAATGGAATTGCTCCTTTTAGTGAAGACTGTGGTCTGAACACTGAGTTGCAAACAGGGCAGGCCTTTCATAGAGCAGCTGTAGTTAGCAATCCAGTGATACATTCCATGTGCAATTCGTGTGGGAAGGGCTGTTTGTCCCACGCTGGTCATTCCAGCGTGTCTGTATGACTAGATTATAATCACCATCACTAGAGATATTGTGAAAGACTGTTAACAATGTATGTGCTCCTTCTTCAGAATAAGCTTTTTCCTGAAGTGACTGGATTTCTAGGATTCTAATCATAGAATCTGAGAGTTAGAAGGAACTATGGAGATTGGAGAAGAAACTATGGAGATTAGTTGAATTCCCTCATTTAACAGATGTGGAAACTGAAGCATAGAGGTTTGGAGATTTGTTAAAAACATCACACAGCTCAGTACTCCATGAACAGGTCCTGGAAATTCTTGTATTTAGGCCACATCACAATACCCATTCCATTTAAAAGCAGAAATGGATGAAGGCACAGAAAGGTTAAAAAGTCTTGCCCCAAATGAATGATAAAAAGAGGCAAGACAATCCCTGCTCCCAAGGAACTTAAATTCTACTGGAGGAAAAAGACATCATAGAAAGAGTGAAGAAGTGAAACGTGGCATAGAGGGGTAGAATCTACATTCAGGTGGAAGAGTGAGGAGAAAAAAGATCAGACTGCAGTTGGTATGAATAGGAAATAACTAAGAAGACTAGCCTACCTAAAACAGGTCTATAAGTGAATATTTTAGAGTGAGCCCATTTAGTCACTACCAATGAAAAAAATATTAAATATTTTAATATTTATTTTATTTAAATCACTACCAATTATAAAATGAATGGATTGTCAGACTTCTTGAATTGGCATTGTTTGGGAAAAAGCAAATGGCAGGGGTAATTTACTTGTCCTAGCCTGCTAAAGGGGAATATGGCCCACATTCAGGCTTAGGCCCAAACTCCAATATTCAATATATGGCAATTGACTGACAGAATTAGGGTGAGAATCTATAGTCCAGAGCTAAAGGTAAACTGATCTCATAGTTTCTTCAGGGAGTATTCAGGGACACCGTATATCATACAATTTGACAGTTCATTCTGGAGAGTCTAGATCAGGGTTCATAAACCCCCTAGATTTCAGGGAGTCCATAAATTTGAATTAGAAAAAAATACAACTTTTTCTAACTTCTAAATTAAATTTAGTGTTTTCTTCAATTATTTTAAAATGTTATTCTGTGGGACAGCCATTCTGTAGACTTTACCAGACTGCCAAAGGGGTCCACAACAGAAAAAAAAAAGATGAACCCCTACTCTGGTCAGTATTGATGTTGAGGAATGATAGTGTGACAGTGGAATGTGCTAGCATTAAAAAAAGGAATGAAGCTGAGACCAAAAAGAAGTAATGGTAAGAGGGAAAAAAGATGGCCATGAAAGGATTTTGTTGAGAAAATCACTATCTCCTCTGAGACACTGATAAAAGAAATTTGACAAATCCAAAAGCCCTGGTGTTCCTTTCTATCTATGTGATGAACAAATGATTTCCACTTTCTTTGTATCCTGTGAAACAAGAACTCATGGGAACACTTCTTGGAATTCCCTTGCAATGCTGCACATAAGGAGGTTATCTCACAATATCACACTTAGGGCCAGTCCTACGGGAACAGCAGGGAATTAATATTAAGACTTGAATTTTGTAGGTTCCCCAAAGATTTAATACACTGAGATTCTAAAGAAATCTTAATGTATGTGAATTTCTCTGGGAAATTCAGGGTCTCTTGCCTGAGAAGTCAGATTCTCATTTCACTTAACATAGGATTATGAAGCAATGAAATGGATTCCATAAAATACTAAAGGTCAGATCAAAGAATCCCAAACTTGGACAGCACCTCAGAAGTCACATAGTATAAGCCATACCTCATCAGTTCTTCTCTCCATGATATTCCCTATTAAGTGGTCATCCATCTCCTGCTTAAAGAACTCTTGTGAGAATGATCTCACTACTAAAGCAAGTTTCTCCATATTTGTAGACCTCCAATTGTTGGGAAGTTCCTCCTCACTTTGGGATTAAAACTGCCTCCCTGTCATTTGTGCAACTCATTCCTAGTCAGGCCTTTTGGGGCCAAGTCAAAGCAGTCTAATAGTTCTTACATATGGCAGCCTTTCAAATACTTGAAGACAAATAGAGAGTGCTACTGCTAGTCTAAGTCTTTCATTCTCTGGGCTATAGATATCCAGATCATATGGCATCGCCTTAGGTTCTTCACCATCCTGGCCATCTTTCTCTTAAAAGTCTCCAGCTTATACCCTCCTTAAAATGGGGCCCTTGAAACTGAACACAAGCTTGATATGGTCCTCCCAAGACTGGGCCATCACTTTCCTTAAGACACTATGTCTCTTTTTATGAAGCCTAATAATACATTAAGTTTTTTGGGTGCCATATGATGCTTGAGTTATATAGATTAATTAGTCTGCTAAAGACTTTTTATATTTTTTTCAAAGAAATTATTGCTTAGTTATACCTCCCCTGATCTTATTTCGTGTAATTGATTTTTTCTTTGACCAGTTACAGTGTGCCCCCAACAACCTTTCCCCTCATCTGAATGAATTTAACCCAGGTGCTAGAATTTCCAGTTAAAACTCTATATGCCTGGGTACTTACCTATATACAGTAAATTAAATAACAGAGTAAATTTGGAGCTTTGTTCTAAAAGGTTGTTAAAAGAAGATTCAGGCAGTTTCACTGTGCTGGGCATGAATAATTTGAGCAATTTCCTCTCTAAATTTAAAGATTTTTAGAACTAAAATTTAAAACTGCACCTGGAAACACTGACATTGTATGACTTGACACTTATTTTTTTTATGAAAACACTGAATAACCATCACGTCTAATATATTAGCTTTATCCCTGGGTTGAGACTCACTTATCTGACAGGAGAGACTGTCCTAGGATTTTATAAGCTCATATATATTCAACTTACAGTAAATTTTTTAGACACAGAATGAAATATCAGATTATTAACTATATTCCTTTGGGAATATTGCTATATATTAACTATTACCCCTCACCTAGTTGAAAAAAATGCTTAGATTAAAACAATTATGAGAAGAAACACAAATAACAGTTTATTAAAAGTGTCTCAAATCCGTTGAAACAATATTCTGCCAAGTTCCTGAATGTTTACTGTGCTGTCTTTATTTCTATAAATCAATCTCCACTAAATGTCATCCAATATTCTCCCTTTTGTAAAAGCATATTACTTAGAAGTTAACTTTTTTCTCTCTATACATGCTTATTATATATATATATATGTAGATAATTCTTTAAATTACGCAAATCCAGTCAAGTTTCACAAGCTCAATATTTGTGTATGTGTATATATGTGTGTCTGTGTGTATATGTTATACATGTATATTTAATAAGGTATAAACTCACAGGAAATAAACTGTACATTTATATGTGTGAGTATGTATGTGTGTACAGATACACACATGATTTCCTATGAATGTTAACTGACAATTTATTGTTTGAACCACATTAAAATTGACCCAGAGGCAATGTATAATTAAATATATATTAATGCTTACTTCAAATAAGCTCAAAATACACTCATGAATACCTAATATCCATCAATTATCACCAAGTATTAAGGAAACAATTATTGAGAACAGAAGTGTCAACACCAACAAACTTCACTCATTTCTGTTACTGATGGCCTCTGCTCAAAAATACACATAGATGAAAAGTCACACATGAAAGTATATGGAAAACACTTTATGCCTATGAAGGAAAGAACACCAAATTTAGCAAGAGAAGACATGAGTCCAAAGGCATGTCTGTGTCACACTAGCTATACAAAATCGAGTCCCTCACACCCTCTACAATCTCTGTTTACTTATTTCAAAGTGTACATAACAATTTTCATACTACTTGCTTCTCAGGGCTGTTCTAAAGACCCAATGAGATAGCATGTGAAAGCACATTAACAGTGGAGAGTACTATATGAATTACTGAGGCATTTATTAAGTTATGATTATATGAAGTTATTAAATTCAACTAGACAAACTTCTAAACTTAAGTATACTTATATAAAATTCAGCCTCATTATAACAGCAAAGCTGGGAGCTAGATCCATTTTGCCTGCAAAAGGTATTATTTTGTTCTACTGAAGTTTTTGGAAGCACCTAGTTACAAAGAAAAGTCACAGAATTTTTACTAGCTGTCCCAGAGAGGTGAAAAACTCTTTTTCAAGGTTATGCATATAGCATGGTAGGGCCTCAAGAAGAACCCCCAGCCCTCCTGATTCTAGCAGTCAGTACTAGGTTTCATCATACCATGTTAATGAGCCCATTTTGCCCCTAAAGATACAGACTGACTTATGAAACTAGTGACACATTTATTCCACTGTGTATATTAATAGGTTTCTTTCAGTGACTCTCTCAAGTAATTTCATGAACCAAATTAATCCAGCTTCATTTTACATTTTCTTTAGGAAATGTGCTTTACAATTGCCATCTGCCTCCTCATCAATTTCTGAAACCAAGAACAGCGGCACATTTGTGACACACTGTCCTAACACGATTCAATTAAATGAGAAAAATGTAATGAACCCACAAAACAGATTTGGCAGTAAAAATGTGCTTACCTTCATATGTTCCACTTTCTAGGAGAGCACCACTTTTCTCTAGTTCCATAAAGTCTTCAACAGTGATGAAAATGTAGTCCACACCGGGGACCTCACCCTCCTTATGTGGCCTTGTGGTACCTGAATCCAAAAACAAAATAAACAGAACGTGAAATGTTTGTAGCTGAACTTTAGAAAGGTTCCACTTCTGAGTGGTGAGCAGCACACTTACTTTGTGAATCATTTGTGCTTGGATTCTATATTTGTCTTTCTGTTTGGCAACAGAAAATACTGGAGTGGTAAACATTCAAGTCAATATACAAAACATCTTTTTCCATCATGCTCATAAAGAGCGCATTGCCATGGAATATATCTCTGTAGCTTTTTTTTTTAACAAAAACTATTATGTACTTTGTGAAGAGGTGTTTTGAATACTGAGCCAGGAGTTAACTAGCTTAGGAATTTACATATTTCTCTCCTATGAATAGGCTTCTATTATTCTGTCCAGATTGCTGTGTTGTTACATAAATGATATCAAAAGATACATTAAAATTTTTCAAGAATCTTTTATTAACATGGTCAATAAAATATTTGAAGTACTCGTTTTAATTTTACAGGGCAGCTAGGTGGCACTGAGAAGCAGTCAGGAAGAAATGAGTTGAAATTTGACCTCAGACACTTACTACATATGTGATCCTGGGCAAGTCACTTAACCTTGTTTGCCTCAGTTTCCTCATATGTAAAATAAGCTGGAGAAGAAAATGGCAAATGACTCCTGTTATTTTTGCTAAGAAAACCCCAAATGGAGTTAGTCAAGAGTTGGACACTACTACATAACAAACAACAATAACATTTTGATTTTATGTATTTTTTGGAGAGGCAGCACAGCATACCAGATAGAGGAAGGGCCTTTGAATTAGGGAGATCTGGGTACAAGGTCTACTTCTGACATACTTTCTTTGTGATCCCCGGGGAAGTTACCTACTTTTTCAGTGACCCAGGCTACTCTATAACATCAAGAGATTCAGATAAGCTAGAAATCTGAATGGATAGATGGAGTGTCTCCACATTGGTAAAATGACACATATAGACCATACAGCAAGGCGGGGGAGACCTGAAAATTTCATAGATTTTTCATAGTCTATTTAAATCTAATAACCTCTCTATGTCACTTACATAAGGCATCACACATAGTCAGAAATAAATGTCCATAAATAAAAAGGAGACAAATACCATGCAGAAATCTGCAAAAATCAATACACAGCAATCAGCAATTTGGGGGACAAACAAGAGAACTCATTTAACTTTTCTTCTAAGAATGAAACAAATGTGTTTTAGGTTTTATTTTTACTTTCATTTTTTATATTATAGTCTTTCAGTCAAAATGACTTAGACTGTTCCTTTAAATCTCTCAGAAGAAAACTTAGACTGAAAATAAGAGGCATATATTACCATCAGAGACTATTCTTGGTTTTTTTTTTTAAAAGAACAAATTTCACTGAAGCTGTTTTGAAAATATTGCCCCCCCCCACTTTATAACCTCCCTTGATTATAAAGCGTATTTGTTGTTAACAACATTTAATGGCATTTATTGGTTTCTTGTCACTTATGTTTAAACTGTGACATATTGTGTGATGTTTTATGTTCTTACTTATTGTAGAAAACCCACAGCCCCTGCATCTAGTATGAGTAATATCCTTTAATTAATGTTGTTACCGCAGACTTAACTTTCAATTTCCTGTGCTTAACCCTTGTGGATGAACAGTACATTATTAATATATTGAGGGGGGTTTTTGCAATCAATTTGTTTTTCTGTTTTGTTTTATTTTTATGGGAAGGAACACACTCAAATCATTAAGAAAAAAATTATCTCCTGAAGATTCAATTTTCCTTACTGATTTATCTGCATATTTTAGTAGCTACAGACTTTGATTAATTAACCACTTACACTGCGGCAATGCATTTATAATAACACAATATGTATACAGAACCACCATCCTCAGGTACTTTTTGGAGGTGGTATAGAGTGCACCTTTCCTTTTTGTCAATTCTTAGGGTCAACTG
>CM053581.1:464501453-464522596 GCA_028627135.1 Pseudochirops cupreus | reverse complement strand
CACACCACCATGGGGGGGGGGGGAAGGGAGGGGAGAAAATCTGAAAGTCAAGTGATTGTGGAACTGAATCTTGTAAATTAAAAGTAAATGAGTAAATAAAAAAAATTAAAAAAAAATAAATAAAAATTATAGTTCCTTCTCACTTCCCCTAATAAAACAACTAAAAATAAGCTTTACAATAAATATGCATAGTCCGGGACCACAAACTCTTACATTGATCACATTCAAATATGCATATCTCTTTCTGAACTTTAAGACTATCTGCTTTTTTGACAAGAGATGAGTGGCATGATTTATCTCCAGTTTTCTGGACTTGGAGTTCATCATTGCATTAATGAGAGTTTTAAAGAATTTCACAAAATAGTTATTTTTTCAAATTTATTTTTTCCCCTATAACTTTATTTTCATTGTTTAATTTGTTCTACTAATTCAGCCTCCTTCAATCTAGATCAGATTAGCTATGTCTTCTAAAACTAGGGTCATGTAGCCATATGTGACAGAGACAGGGCTGGAAACCAGCTATTCCTGACACCTACGCTAAGGCCCTATCCACTGTCATACTATCCTTCTCTTCTACATATTATTACTATTTATTTTAATTATAAACCTAATGTATTGTTAATGCCATCTTATCTCTGTAAATGCAAAATTCCCTCAGTCAGGAACATTATGAGTAACATCGCTACTTAAGAATCCTGAATTCGCAGTTTCTTCTGAAATGGCATCATAATTTCTTACGGAATAATAATATTCCATTACCTTTGTATACCATAGTTGGATTAGCCATTCCCCAAGATGTGGGCACCTCCCTGAGTTTCTAGTTCTTGACTACTACAAAAAGAACAGGCATACATATTTTTGGTATATGTGCGTGCTTTCCCTCTTTTAAAAAATCCATTAGCAATTGATGAATTTATGTAAAATAATTAACCTAGAATTCACATATGAGGTAAGCTTAATTAACCACTTATTGCACTACATTATTTGGGATGAGGAAAGAAAGCACAAATATGTGCCAATACCAGGAATTATATATCTAAAAAAAGTGCTCAAGACTTGTATTGTCAAGTCTGGATAGTTCAACTCCCAGCACTGCCTCCTTTTTTCCCCTGAATAACTGAATAACAACAACAACAACAAAAAATGGCTTTTCTGTGGGTAGACTGTATATCTATAGTACCATACAAAAACTGTTGTGAAATGACTGATTTCCAGAGTTGTGAGATAATAAAGTACCTATGGGATCAAAGATTTAATTAACTTTATTGAAGCTTTAGCATTCAGTATGTTTTGTAGTATTTAATAAAATATCTAATCTGTGGACCAATAGATGAGAGAAACTGCTTTTTGGACCTGATTCTGACCAATAAGAAGGAATTGGTTACAAAAGTAGAATGATGGAGTCCTTTTGGGCAAGGACTGCTGTATAGAATTTATGCTAGGGAAAGCCTAATGCACTTGGGAGAAGTAGATTTCCACTCAGAGAAAGGAGAGGCAGGATCTAGCAGTTTAAAATTCTACAGGAAGAGTTCACATCAAGAGAGATTTAACGTTTTCCAGACAACTGATGACAGATTTGACCACACCAAAAATGGAGAAAAGTTTCAAGAGAGTAAAGTGGTTACACAAGAGATTCATTGATAGACTCATTTTCAAAGGTCATCAACAGACATAATGTTTGTGAAGTACTTAACACAATGCATAGGATATCATAGGTGCTATAGAACTGCTTATGCACTTCCCCCTCTTTCCCAAAGTTAGACAAATAGTGACAGTCAGAATTTTAACCCAGGGTGTCCAACTTCCAAAATCCATCACTTTTTTCCACTACACCAGGGGTGGGCAAGTAATCACTCCAGTAAATAGGGGGTGAAAACAGATATGACTGTAGTAAGAAAGAAAACTGAGTAGAATAATCTACCTCAAAATTATGATGAAAAAGGGAATAAGGGTTGTAGTTTAGGAAGGAAAATTGAAATGAAGTGGGAGGGAGAAAGTAGGGGAGATTAACCAGGGATAAAAAACATAAACGGGGGGACACTTTTAAGGGCAGGTGGTCCAAAGATAGTTAAACTGAAATGTAAGGTATCTGATAAATCCTATATTTTGGTTTCATTAATAACTAAAAGTCTTTTGCATTTTGATGATGCTATCTAGTAACAAGCTTAGCCTGGGTAGATTTTAAAAAAATATTTCTCCTGCATAGTAATGACTACTCAAAGTATTAAATGTGTCAGTGTTCCTGCTATTAATGAACTCCCATTTGGCTTACAATGCATCTGTTCTTTAAGCTGAACTTGTCCCAGCATGAAGCCAATCTCATAGAAGATCTTACAATCAGCCCAGCTTCTGAGAAAATGAAGCATCTTTAAAAAAAATATAATTTTCAATAGTATCATTTTGGATTTTATCAGCAAGATTCACACAATAAAGCTAATAATAGAGAAGTTTCCATCTAATATGTCAAATCTAGTTGTCAAAACTGTAGTCACATCGGGGGAAAAAAGATGTGATTATATATAAAATGCAAATTAGTTGTACACAGAGCTAATGAAAGGGTGAATACAAATTTGACAGAATTTCTTATAATTCCTGTGAATAAACTAGGCTTAGACCACAAAATCATAAATATAGAGGTGACATGGACCTTGGAAGTCACCTAATTCAATTCTCTTATTTTGTCGATGAGGAAAATGAGGAAAGAAAGGTAAAGCACATGCCCAGGGTCACACAGAGGTTAAATCCAGGTTTGGATTTTAAATCCAAGCATTCTTTCTACAATGCCAAGTAGTGTTTAGGAGACATGATCACTGGTTAACCAGTAACACCAATGCATGTGCTATGGTTCAGTGATTCAACATATCAATTCAATGTATATTTGTTTAATAACTATGTTGTTCAAGGAAGACTGTTAGTTGCTTGGGGATGTAACAATGAAAAACAACACAGTTTCTATCTTTTAGGAACCTGTTTGTTATGTAGCATATTACCAAATATATTAAATTTGGCTTCTGTTACTAGATGTTTCTCTGTCACTTTTAATACTTGGAATTTCAAAGTCAAAATCACAACTTTTTTCAGCAAAGTTTTAAGGCCAGTCATTTATTGTCTCTGAGCTTTCATTTCTTCATCTGTAGAAAGAATGAAAAGATTTTACCAAATGGTTCCATAGGTTTCTGTAATTTCCAACATTTATTGATTTTAATTTCCCTAAAGTTCTGTTTCCTGTGCAGAAATTATGGCACAGAACCTCTAATAAAAAAACAAACAAACAAACAAAAACGAATTTACTTTACTTACTAATAGTTTCCAGCTTTTAACTAAGGTTTATCTTAAGTCTGATGCTAGTTTCCTTGTAATCGAAAGCATAAAGAAAATCTAAAGAATAATTAGCACATTTTTGACCTTTTCATTTTTTTATTGATACGTTGATTCAAATTCTACTTTCTAATATGAGAAGGAAATATATTCTAATATTTTTACTTTATGTAACATTTAACTGATCCTGACTGAAAATAAGGGGTAGGGGTCATAAATAAATAAGAGGAAGTAGTCTTACAATTTGGCCTTGACTTCTCTTTCCAGCCTTATTTCACTTTTCTTTCCTTTACTCAATATACCTTCTGACCAAACTGGCCTGCTTAATGTACCCATACATGGTGTCCCATCTCTATACTTTTGGACCAGTTACTCCCATGCTTAGGAAACATTCTCTCCTCACTTCTGTCTCATAGAACTGGCTGTCATCAACATTCAATTCATGCCACTAATTACAGGAAACCTTTGATAATTATCCCTGTTCCCCCACCTCTCCCCCCTCCCCCAGATGCTAGTGTCCTTCCTCTGGAAGTTACTTTGTATCTAACTTGTTTACATTCTGTATTTAATTTATATTCCCATGGTGATTTCCTCAAATTGAATTTAAGTTCCTTCAGGATAATACCTTTTATTTTTGTCTTTGTAGTCTCAGCACTTAGCATAGTGCCTGAAACAAAAGTACTTAATAAATGTTTGTGGAACTGTCTAGTGGATTCCAGAAGAGTGGTATCAGATAAAAACAGAGGTCATTAACACATATGAAAGGATCCTTCAGGACCTCATAATGACTTAGAGAATGTCATATAAACATTATCTATGTTCTATCATATTTTTATTTATCTTGTTAAATGAAGTATATATTTCTCCTGCTCTGATAAAGCATTTTTTAAAATGTAATTTGCTGAATATTATTTCCATTTATCATTTGTATAGAAACTTATCTCATTCATATTATTTGCTATTTAAACTCAGGATGAAGTGAGTATTTTTGCTTTTTAGATAAAGCCAAGGAACAAGCAGTAAAAAGGATCTGACATGGACTATAGAGAAATAAGGGTCAAGAAGTGCAATGGAAGTCAAATTGTATTCAGTTGACTAGGATGGTAATAAGGAGAGTTTTGACTTTAACATTTTTTGGCAGAGTGTTAACAATCTATTACTTGTCCTTTGAGATACAGAAATAAGAGTATAGAGAAGAATTTCAGATGACATAATACTTTCCAGAGTATCAGTGGGACCAAAAGAATCTTCTGGGAATTTAGTAGACTACAAGAACAGAAGGAAGTTGATGTGATCAGACAAGGCCATTTTTTGTCATAATTGAATATTCGATGAGGAAGAAAGTTCCTCTCCCTTCCCACCCCAGGAAATGACAATGAGATTTTTAAAAATCAATAAAACATTATTTTAACAGAATTCATCATCTTCCTTTAATTCTCCAATTTCTTATGACCATGAGACATGTTATACTCCCAAAACTTTTAATTGTACTTGACTCCTATACTGTACAGTGGATTTATCTGTACCCAAATCTATTTTAAAATCCCAGAGTCTTCTTCCACAAGGTCTTTTCTATTTGCTCTGTCCTTTCCATTTCCATTGCCCTTGTCAAGGTCATTGTTAGCCTTGTTACTAAACTGACTTGCTACTAAGACACCACTCTGCCTCCACTTAGCTGATCAATCTATTAATCTTATGCATATCTCCAAAAATGGTATTCTTTGTCACAGTTATTATGAAGATACATTTTTGCTCAAAAATAACAGTAACCCTCTTGATTAGCATAACAAATAGCAACTTTCATCTGACTCATCTCCATCATTCATTCTCCCTTTGTTTCATTACATCAATTTTGCTCTCCTTTGCCTCAGACCATCCAGTCTATTTCCTTTCCCTCTCATATGATCTGAAAATTCCCAAATGCCTGCTTTCAGGCATATCATCTCATTTCTTCCCTAATATACTTGCATCCCTTTCCTGACTGAATCCCCAGCAATCACTTTCTTCAATGTCTGATATAAAACTTGCTTCCTCTAAAAAAAAAGACTTAAAGGATTAACTCTGCCTCACTACTTCCTTCACAATCTCATTTCTCATGTGTTAGGTTTTATTGTATGGGATGAAAATGTGATTAGCAGAAACCCTTAATTTTTGATTTGTACAGTACTTGACTTTTATGAGAAAAAGATAAAGCACAAAAACACAAGCTGATGTTAAGAATCTAAGAGCCAAAAAAAAAAAAAAACAACAAAAACAAAACTCAGGCATGTTCTGTGATCAATGCACACTGAGTTTAATTTATATTCATTTTCATCTACTATGTCATACTATCAAAGCAATGGAAATAGAGAATGGACCTGTGATTTCACTGATAATAGGAAGCTCCCCAAATGCTTAAACTCCTTCTACCATTATAAGTCAATACCTTCTTTGCATCCTACAGTTTTAGAAAGAATCCTGGAGCATCAAAAAAGTAAATGAATGACCTGCTCAAGGTTATGATAAGTGATTATTCTATCTTGTGGCATCATTTTGTGATTCTGATCATCATAAAAATAAAAACAAAAAGATGAAATCATGGTGACTGAATATGTTTAGAATCTATACTAATAAATTTTAAAGTCATTTTAACTAGAAAAATCAAAATGAATTCATTGATAAGGCCTCACTTAAGCAGAAATCTCTGTTAGCACAAACATCCCATTACTTAACCATTCCTGTCAAGAGAGATTTTGCAGATATTTTACAGTTGCTGATATGATATTGCAAAAGTGCTCTTCTGCATTCCCAACTACACTGTGAGCTCCTTAAGACAGTTCTCAACTTTTAATGTTCATACTTCAAATGTAGAGAGTGGTTTAAGGTTTGCAAAATGCTTTACCGATATTATGTCATTTGATCCTGGAAGGCTCCTGCTATTTATTATCCTTGATTTACTGATGAGAAAGCTGAGGCTAAGAGGAATTAGATAATTTACCTAAGGTCACATAGCTAATGCATGTCTCAGCAGGTCTTTTTAGCTCCATGTTCAACAATTTTATTGACTAGGCAGTTAGATGGCACAGTGGATAGTGAACTGGGTCTGGAGTCAGGATATCTGAGTTCAAGTTAGATCTCAGCACTTGCTAATTGTGTGACCCTGGGCAAGTAACTTAACTTTTGTCCCTTACAGTTTCCTTAAGCATAAAATGGGAATCACAGTAGCCTCTATTTCCCTGGGTTTTTGTGGGGATCAAATGAGATAATATTTGTAAAATGTGATTATCAGTGCCTGGAACATAGTAGGCGTTTTATCAATGTAGTGGATGTTTTGATGGTAATATGATAATGATGATAATGACAATGATGATGCCTTTCTCCTTGTCCTATGGTTTCTTCCATATGGTCTTCCTTTCATTGTTCCAATAACATCTAATTTATCACTTTACATATAGTATTCAGTAAGTTCACAACCACTTTCAGTCACTAGAAGTGTTATTTAGAACATCTCCAAAGACAATTTTGAACATTAACAGCTAAAGTAGCTTAACGTTTGACAGGAAAGCAAGCGACCATTCTGAAAGTCAGCAAAATGAGTATTCTGGATGAGGTGACTACAACGACATAATTGAAAATAAAATTCAATATTATCTTAATAGCATTTTCTTCCTTACTTTCCATTCTACTAATTCAGTAGAAAGTGCACCTCCTTCTCAACATATGCATGTAACCTAAAACAATATTCTTCTGAGAAAATTAGAATTATCCCTGACCTCATTTAAACTGATTATTTTATAATTCTCTCATGGAAAATAAAGAATCAACTTACAGAATTAAAGAAAAAGGAAAGAAAAAAGAAAAGAGAGAGCCAATAGCTCAGTTAAGTAAAATGTTAAATAATGCTTAAGAAGTAGCATTAATTTAAATAGCTAATCTTAAGAATCAATAAGGGAAAAAAAAAGAAGTAAATGATTGTTCAAGATTCATACTGGTTTAAAGCAAGTGAATTACATTTCTTTCAAAAATATTATAAAGTACAAGAAAATGATTTTACCATGGAAATAACTATTTTTAGCTACCAAGTGAAACAAAAATGTGAATTTATCCACATTTATTGAATTGAATTAAAATTAAGTCAGTTGCCATTACTAACATCAGATGAATCTGAGATCCCCTGATTATCTAAGACAATACTTTTGAGAAGATTAAGATTGATTCTGTATCATTTTCTTATTCATCCTATTTATAATTAATTGATTTTTGTCCTGCAACTGCCTATCATGGTTCTTTGTCTCTGAACTTAGTTCAGAGTTCAACTGGCCTGTAATGGGTTAAGTTTAAAAACCCAGATCTTCAGCTCAATTTAACTGAATCTAAAAAAGATGTTGAAAAGCAAGAAAATTATAAATAATCTCATAATGAAATGTCTCAGGGATAAATATAAAACCCTGCATGGGTTCAAGAAGTTATTTCCAAAATACAAGGTGGATAAGATTTAGTAGATTCAAGATTCAACATGAGTCAGCAGTGTGATTATTGAAGCCAAAAAAGTCAATGCTGCTTTGGGTTCTGTTAAGAGTTACCCAACTTCCAGGACTAAGAAGGCATTAGTTTGAAAGTACCTCAGTTATTATACCATAGGCACCACATATCAAAAAGAGGATTGATAAATTGGGGAATGTTCAGAGGAGAACAACCACAATGGGGAGAGATCTCAAGACTTTTCTGCCTCAGGATGAATTGAAGGCACTAGGGATGGGTTGTATAAAGAAAAAGGGTTGGGAAATCATGCCACCAGTTTTCATGGACTTAAAATGTAGAAGAGAAATTCAACATGTTCTATCTGGTGCCAGAGGACAGAACAGGAAGCAAAAGACAGAAATTACTAAGAGGAAAATTCCAGGGTGGGGTTGAGAGAAATATCTTAATCAGTCATGTTTAGTCATTTTTCAGTTGTGTCTGACTCTTCATGACCCCATCTGGTGTTTTCTTGGCAAAGATACTGGAGTGGTTTGCCATTTCCTTCTAGAGTTCACTTTAGGATGAGGAAACTGAGGAAAAAAGGTTAAGTGATTTGCCTCGGGTCACATAGCTGGCAAGTGTCTGAGGTCAGATTTGAACTCAGGAAGATGAGTTTACCTAACTCTAGGACTGGCACTCTATTCACTGCACCACCTAGCCACCCATCTTAACAGTTAGAAGCAATCAAAAGTGTAATGGGCTGTCTTAGTAGGATACAGGTTCTCCCCTCACTGGAAGCCTTCCAGCACAGGTTGGATAAGTACTTATCAGCTAGCCTGTACTGAGAATTCTTGAAGGGGTGGGAAGGGGAAATAGATTGGCTTAGAAGATCACTTAGATCCAGCTCTGAAATTCACTGATTCATTACAGTCATGATTTTGATTTGTTTCCCATCCCAAGAAAATATAAAATATTGATATTTGACATCCTTTGTCTGCTTCTACTATTTCATTACAGAGTCATTTATAAGAAAAAGAAAAAGAAAAAACTTGGATAATTCTTTGACCAAAGGCCCCTTTTGTAAGTCTGAAAGACAGCATTGTATGTTTGGAAATACATCAAATTTAAATCAGAGGACTTGGATTGGAGTTTCAATTTTTCTGTTACTACCTTTGTGGCCTTTGACACATTAGCAGGTATTCTTAATGTATTGTGTGTTATGGATTTCCACACCTCTTCTCCCTCCCTACATTCCCCATGTTAGAAGTTTGGTGGAGCTTGTGGACCCCTTCTCTGAATCATGGTTTTAAATAATTGAAGGAAATGTTAAATTTCAGCTGGAGGGTAATGAAAATAAAATTGATATTTCCCATCCAAGTTCATGGATCTCTTGAAATCTATTCATGGGCCCCAGGTTAAGAAGGTCAATATTTCCATAAGTCGTTGGCTTTGAGTTTCTAGGTCTGTGGTAATTTTCTAGATCTCAGCACATCTGAAAATTGAGGTATTTGGAAGAAGTGACCACTAAGTTGACTTCCAACTCCAAAACTAGATTTCATTTTTCACAAATGTGAAAACATGTTCCTATGTTATTTGTACCAAATATCATGCTTACCCAGGATTGGTCTTCTATGGCTCATTGTGCTTGTACACAAACCTAAGAGAGTAGGAAACCATAAGATTCAAGAGTAGCCAGCATGGCTATGACTGAAATGTAAAGGAAGTTTCAATTTAAAAAGAAGTGAGTCTAAAACAGGAGCAGTGAAGTCTCGAAGAAAAGTGACCTCACTTTGTTTATGTTTCCCTTTGCCCGGCAGCACGATCAAGCTGGGACAATGTAGACATAAGCCGAATCTGTTTAGGACCTCTAAGATTGAAATGTGAATGGGCTTGGGGCAAAGGGTGGATGGAACTATGCCTTTTGCCTTGTTATGGGGAACCGGACTACTATTACTTGTTAGCATGGCGTCTGCTAACACGAGCCAGTGGCTCAGAGTGAGTCTAACAAAGTGTGAGAAGACATTAAAAATGGAATCGGTTGAAAGAGACAGTGAACTTCCAGGTGCATAAACATCTGGATATGATTTTGTAAACAGTCTGCCAGGGTGGGCAGCAGGTGAGAAGAGTAAAATTATTTTCATACATTTGTAGTTTTTAGAGGGAAATTATGTGGGTGGTTTATGGAATCAGGATGGGACTGGGTAAATGAAAGTAACTAAGTAATCTATGGGATACAGTATACATGGAGAAAAATAATTATAGTACCTTATAGTTACAAGAGAGGTGATAAGGCATGATGGTTAGAGAACTAGTCTCAGAGACAGGTAGTTCTGGGTTCAAATGCCACCTTTGACATCAACTGTCTGTGTCACCCTTGTATGACCCAACTTCTCAGGGCTCTGACAAGTCTCAGATTAAATGTACAGAGAAGGGGTTGTCTGGGGAGAGTGAAAACTTCTCAGGCAGTTTTGGATTAACTCCCCCCGCCCCCAATACTGCTGTCAATTAGCAGTGAGTCCTTTCTGATTTCCTGCCTTTGTGGGCCTCTCCTCCCAGCCAGTGGGAGTCAGGGACAACCTACAACTCACTCCTCCTCCCTTTCTTTGGGACCCTTCCCCCCTTTCCCTTGCTGTCAATCAGCATCCTTGTTCTTTGTAAACCTATCTCCCAGCCACTGGGAAATAGTGGTAGGCTTCCCTGTGACCTGCCATTGGGGAAGTTTTGGCACCGAGACTTAAGTCTGCCTCTCAGCCAACAAGAGAAGAGACAGTTGGGGAAGGAGGTTTGACTGCATTAGGGCATAAATTCTTGTTCTGTTTTCTGTAATACGCCTCTTCTTCATTCATGGAGAAGATCGCCCTCTTCTCCTGGGGAACAGAATAAACTCCTGTTTTTATCCTAAGATCTCTCCAAATTTTTTTTTAAATTTTAGGATGGGGTTTTTCATCCCAAACAGGGTCAACCAGCATTGGTTGAAGGAGTTTACTGACCTGGCAATTCCCTATACTAGTGAAATCAGAGGTCTAGTCCTTATCCTTTACATTTCTGTAGCATTGCATAAGTGTGGACAGCTAGGTGGCTCAGTGATAGAGAACTGGGCAACTTCTTGAGTTCAAGTCCAGCTTCAGACACTTACGAGATGTATGACCCTGGGCAAGTCACTTCACCCTGTTTGTCTTAATTTCCTCATCTGTAAAATGAGGTGGGGAAGGAAATGGCAAACCATCTAGTCTTCTAGTACCACATGTGAGCATGACCTCAACAAACACTAGCCAATGACCTTCAGTGAATCTAAGAAAGTGTGAGAATACATTAAAAAAAAGACCTGGGTATGAATGAAAAAACAATTCAACAACAAAACAGTGTATAATTTTTACATCCATTTTTCCATTTGATCACCACAAGTAGTCTCTCATATAGGCAAGGCTCTGCCAATTACTACTGTGGTGATACTGTTCCCATTGCTTCACTTAAAAAGATCTGTTAATGGTGCAGCTAGGCGGCGCAGTGAGTAGAGCATGGGCCCTGGAGTTAGGAGGACATGAGTTCAAATTTGGTCTCAGACACTTAATACTTACTAGCCATGTGACCTTGGGCAAGTCACTTAACCCCAACTGCCCTGCCTTCCCCCTTCCAAAATGAGAAAAATAGATTTGTTAAGTACCTACTATGTGACTGACACTGTGCTAAATGCTTCACAAACCATCTCATTTGATACTCAAAACAACCAAAAAGGTAGGTGCTATTGTTATCCATATTTTATGACTGAGGAAACTTAGGAAAACAGGTTAAATGACTGCCTGGGGTAACACGGTTCAAAAGTATCTGAGGTATGGATGGGAACTGAGTTCTTCCGGACTCCAGGACCAATCCTCCATCTAGGCCACCTTGCTGTGGGCCTCAGTTTCCTCCTATGAGAATGTGGGTGTTGGGTTAGATGATCACTTGCAACTATAATACTATGATTTTCTTGTCATTTTACAAGTGTTAACAGCAATGGAGGGGGTGGAGACAGCAACAGTTTGTATTTCACCTGGTGTTAATATTTACCAAGCATGTTTTGTCACAATAATCTCATGATATACACGGTGCGATTATTTTTTTTTTCCTTTTTGGAGGGGGGAAGGCAGGGCAATTGGGGTTAAGTGACTTGCCCAAGGTCACAGGGCTAGTTTTGTGTTAAGTGTCTGAGGTCACATTTGAACTCAAGTCCTCCTGACTCCAGGGCCACAGTACAATTCTTTTAACCACATTTTACAGATGAAAAAAAAAACTGTCTTCTAAAAGTTAAACAACTTCCTCAGAAGCTGAGGAGGCTAGGGCATGACCCAAGGTCCTGGGGCTCCAAAGCTGGCACTATTTTCACTACCAGATGAGAAAATCTGGGACTTGAAGAGCTTCAGTGACCTGCCATGGTCATGTAGTTCACTAAAGGGGAAGCTGAGAAGGGAGCCACAGTGTCCTGGCTCCTAGTCAAATAACTGTTCTCTCCTATCATGAGTCTGCTCATCTGCCCACTCACAGGTTGGAGAGTTGGACAATGCAAGATGATTCAAAGGAAAACAATCTGTAACTAGAAAGCATTCAAAAATCTTACAGAGGGCTATGCTTTAGCAAAACACATTTGAAGGATGTATACAATCTAATATATAATCTTTCAGTAAAGGTATTTCAAAGAGTCACTGAGTTGGAGAATTCATTTAATCTCTTCTCTAAAAAAAACTTTATTAATAGTAAGGATACAAACAATGACAGCTAACATTTTCAGAACTCTTTAAGGTCTGAAGATATCCCATTCTAATCTCACAAGAACCCTAGGAAGTAGGTACTACTATTATCTCCATTTTACAGATAAGGAAACTGAGGGAAAGTATAGGTAAATGACTTGCCCAGGGCCACACAGCTAGTAAATGTTTGAAACTAGATTTGAACTCAAGTCTTTCTGGATCCAGGCCCAGCAGTCTATCCGCCATGGCAACGAGGTATATCATTATTAAAATCTTATTTTAAGCAGCAGGTTCCACATATTTACATAACTATTTTAACGGCCTAGAAAAAATAAAGCCCAAGGTTTTCATGTTTTCCTTCCAAACAGAATGATTCCACCATCTCCTGTTAAATTTTAATTTTGATAAACTGATGACCAGTTCCATTCAGAAGACAGTGTTTCAGTGAATCAACAAAAGGAAACAATATTAAAATGATCTGATTTGGTTATTAATATCATCTTAACACTTTCAACTAATCTGTTCTTTAGTACATTTAGTTCCAAATCTGTTTGTTACTTCAACCCTCTAATTTCCATCTCCAGACATTTGCACGATTCCTTCCTGTAAGTGGTTTGCTTCCTTTGTGGACAATAAATCCACTGCTCCCCCACCCCCAAATGAAAACAGCTTAGAGCAGCAAGGTACCATTCCAGTGGATATATTATACAAAGTGATTACAGGCAACTCTTAATTATCCATGGTTAAGGGAAATCAAGGTAATGGATAGCTTAAATCTAAAGATAACCCCAAACTTAATTTTAAACAATAATTTCAACTTACCATTTTACTAAGCTTTTTATAAGAAACAAAATTGGATGATTTGAGTTTTACCTTCTCTAGTGGAAGTGGCCAAAGGGAACAAAAGGTAAAAAAAAAATTACATGTAAATATCTATATTCCAGATAATTGGACCCTGAAGAAATAAAGGTTGCCTTTTTCATTAGCGTTATCATAAAGAAAGAATTGGTAATACTGTACAAGGAATGTGAATACAGGCAAAATTCTTGCTTTCATTGGCCTCCAGATGACATCTTCAAAAGAATCTGCTTGCAGAATACCTTAATTTTATTTTAATACTTTTTAAAAATTAAAAGCTGAAGTGACAATTAAAAAATAAGGGGAAAGCCTTGAACAGTAATAGTCCCAACTTGATCCTGAAAGAGGTAAATAAATGATTCATCTAATATAGTCGAGTTTCCTTACAGAAGGAAATGGATTTCCTGTTTGAAATATGATTTTTTTCATACTGTCTTCAGTTGAGTTCTGACACTCCCCATTAATCTCAGATTCATCCTCTGATCAGTACAGTATTGTGTAATGTAATGGAAAGAGCATTAGAACTGGGAGCTATCACTAATTAACTGGGGAACGTCAGGCCTAATCAGTTAACCTAACTAGACCTCAGCTTTCTCATCTGTAAAGTGGGAATAATAATAATTATTAATAATAAAAAATAATAATAATAATTGCCCTGTCAATTTTACAGGATATAAAGGTCATAAGTAGCATGGAGCTTAAGTAGTCATGAAGCATATGAAAGGGCATAAATAAATGTAAGCCACTGGGATTACCTCGTTTAAACTAATTTTAGTAGTGATTGAATTTATTTACTAATTTTTTCACTACATAACAGAATGTAGCAAAGTTGGCATCTATGAGTCTGAAACAAAAACACCTTTTAAAAAATCTCTGGTCAGTCTCGCCATTGAAAGGTGGCCACTGTAGGCTGCCAAACATTCGCAACGTTTTTGCTGATATATTGCTAAAGAATTGTGTACGGTCTTCACCGAACTTGAATTTTTTAATGAAAGTTTTACCTCTAAAATGAATTATGAGCAGTAATATGCCATTCTCATTTGTATTTGGACACATTTTCTTTAACACAAACATCATGACCATCATCATTATCTACGTGGATAGAGAGAGAGATCTGGCTTCTCAATCGCAAAGACCTAACTTTCCTTTCTGACACTTAATAGATGTAAGACCTGGGTAAGATACTCAATTTCCCAGTACCCAAGGTATCTTTCAAGACTATAATTTGTGGACGTGTATTTGTAGAAGGATTTCATTTGTTAAGAGTTCCCTAAATGAATGAAATCACGAGTCTGGAAAAATAGCAAAAATAATCATAAGATTAATGTAAAAGCATCTATTAGCTACTTCCCATACACATGATCATCTATAAATAGCTAGAAGAGAATTCACAGGGCAGCTAGGACAAATTAGGATTTTATAGATGAGGAAAATGAGGCAGAAAGAGGTTAGACTGACTCCCCCAAGGTTGCGGAGGTATGTGGTAGAGAATGTATTTGAACCAAGGTCTTCTGAATCCAGACACAGTACCATGCTCTGTTCCCAGAAGTATCCTGCATCCTTTAAGAGATGAAAAGTTTGCAAAGATACCAAATAAGACATTTCAGGAAAAGAGTTCCCTCTCTCCACTGTTAATCAGTTCTGAAAGTATAAGTTGGCAAATATTCCTAGGATGCATACAAATGCCTATTACCATTCCTTGGCCAGTTTAGGAATTCGTTTTACTTGACTATATTTGATGCAAGGATTCTGTTTTGCTTTTTTCTTTTCCAATGTTGGGGAGGAATAAAAGGGAAAGAAAGTTGTGGAAGATGGCCTGAGTCTTGGTCACCTCATCTTTAAATTGAAGTGGTTGGACTATATGAACTCTAAGGTCCATTCTAGTGACAAATCAATGATTTTCCTATTTTCTAGTAGTAAAGGGAAGTAACATTAAATTAAGACTGCAAAGGTAAGCTGGATCCAGTTTGTAATGGACTCAAAATGTTTAAACAGAGGAGTCTTTACTTTATGCTCTAGGCAATAGGTACCACCAAAATTTTTGAGTAAGGGAATGATGGGTAAGACCCTTGCTGTAGGTTATTTTGGTATGATAGGTTGGGGAAAGGAGAGACTGAAAGCAAAGAAACCAGTTAGGAGACTATACTGAAAGTTCAGGAGAAGTGATGAAGGACCAGGCTCATGTGGTAGCAGTGCAGGTGAAAGTAAGTGGATAGGTGTCTCAGTTGTTCTAGAGTTAGAATTTATACTTAGCAAATGACTCCATACGTAGAGGGGCACAAGAGGAAATAATAATTTTGCAGTTATATACCCGAGTTACTGAAGGATGGAGATGCAATCAAGAGAAATAAAGGATGATGGAAGAATAAATCAGTCACTCAGGCAGTAAGCATTTAATAATAATAAATAATAGTTAACATTTATATTAAACTAACTATTTACCAGGCAATGTGCAACAGATGAGGAAACTGAGGCAAACAGAGCTCAATTGACTTGCCTGGGAGTGCACAGCTAATAAAGAGGATTTTAATTCAGGTCTTCCTGATTCCAGGTCTGGCCCTCTATTCAGTGTACCTCCTTTTAGTACTGAGGATACAAAAGATCTCACACATACATTTAGGAGACACCATGCAAGCAATTATAAACATACATGATACATACAATGTATAAAGAGGAAATAATCTCAGAGGAAGACAATAATAGCGGGAAGGGAGGATTGTTTGGGGATTGGAAGACCTGTAAATGTCTCTTGAAGAAAGGGGAATTTGAGTTGAGTCCTGAAGGAAGCTGGAAGGAAGGAAGAAGAGGTGAGGAGAGAGAGAGAATTCCAGTCATAGGTGATGCCAGTGAAAAGACACAAGATCCAGAGAAGGAGAGCTTTGGTGAAGGAGCAGCAAGAAGATCAGTGTCATATAATACGGGAAGGTGAATAAAGTTTAAAAAGACTAGAAAAGATAAGAAAAAGTTAGCTTGCTGAAGGTTTTAAAAGCCAATTAGTCAATTTTATATTTGGTCCTGGAATTGGGAGTCACTGAAATTTAATGAGTGGGAATGACATGGTCAGGTCTGCATCTTATGAAGATGGAGGAAGATAATGAGATGTTTTGGATCTGAGTGTGTCTTCCTACTAAGATATTCAGATAGATCTGTCCAGGGTGCAGAAATGGAACTCAGGAGAGAGGTAAGATATACAAATATGGATCCAAGAACTATCTGCATGGAAATAATATTTGAATCCATGAGAAGTAATGAGATGATCAAGAGGAATGGTATACCAAAAGAAAGGCCCCATGGCAGTGCACCATGGGATGCTTGTATTTAGGAGGTAGGTGTTGATGATCCACTAAAGGAGACTGAGAAAGAGCAGGGAGATCTATGTGAGAACAAGCTGAGAATTATTCCATGAAAGTCAAGGGTGGTGAGAGTAGCTAGAAGAGGGGAGTCAATCATACACAAAGCTATAGAGAGGATTCAAGAATGAGGACCAAGAAAAAGTCATTGAATTTATCAATTAATAGAATGTTGGTGAACATGGAGAGAGTGCTTTCAGTCTAATAGCAGGATCAGAAGCCAGACTGTATGAGGTTCAAGAGTGAGATGTGAAAAGGAGGAAGCAGTGAGTATAGACAATACTACAAACAACATCCCTGTAGTTAATCTGTGACTTAGAGAAGATATGTAGATTTATAACTGGAGGAGATGGAAGGGATAGATGAAAGTGTTTGAGTATTTTTTTTGTTTTTCTTTTTTTTTTAAAGTAAAGGGGAAAAGGATATATTTATATGAAGGAAACTATAGAAATTGAGAAACTGAAGATGAGATGAGTGAGAAAGAGGGAAAAGGAGGTCATTATAACTAAAGGGGAAAAAGTAAAATACTCCCCAATATTTCTATGAGTAATGAGAAGCCAACTACTGGGGGAAATAGAAAAGAATGGGACCAAAGGTAAAAGTAAAATTTGGCATTAACAGTTCAGAAATTTTGCAAAATGGTCTTTTTTTGCAGAAAAAATAGTGGAGATTTGTTTAGATTATGAGCAATAATGAGCCTATTTCTCTGCAGAAAGTAATAAGCATGGATGCAGGAGAAAGCTCAGTGTTTGGAATGCCATGGGTTTAGGAACAGGATGAGAAATGGAATGAGAATTTACGAAATCCTTAATAACTAATTTTACATGCAGTCATAGAAGGCATAATGACTAGATATATACTTGGAAGACCATAATTACTTGTATAATTCAGGCCAAGAAACATTTTACCTGAAATATGGAGATAGTTTATGCAAAGAAAACTTGGTCATAAATTATCCAGATAATTACTTTCATTCTCTACTTTAGTTGGCATGTGTAGATATCATTAATGAAAAGATAGCTGATAAATCATTACCTCATTATCTTCTCAATAATCGTGTCAGCATTGTTAGTATTATTTACTCCTATCTACCAGATGGAAATAAGAGGAATGATAAATTGTTTTAGTTAAAAATCAGAGGCACATCAATGGTAAACCCCAAATCCTATCTAAGACATAAGAAGCACTGCTTACAGTTATCATATTACAGATTAATTCCAAGCAATGGAATTGTTCCATTTCTCAACATCATCTTGAACCAAATAAGTGATGGGATCTGAAGATGTTAGTTGAAAAGTCAGGGAAATATAAATAGTCAAGGGTTCTTATGCTGTAATGACCTCTACTAGCTGTAGTCAAGGGCTGGGTCAATGCCATATACCCAGTCTGAAGAAGTGTATGCAATTGAATTAAAAATTAGAAAAGAAAAGTAATATTCTCACAAAATCCCATTATAAAGAATGAGTTAATTTCTTCTCCAAATGATTCTATGGTCCCTAAAGATATAATGCTATTATAGAAACACATTTAAACAAACATAAAGCTAAATGAACTCATAATATGCTGCTTCAGCTAAGTCAAGCAGGGTATAAAAGTAGAAGGAGGAAAAAAAGATCCAACAGTCAAAAATTGAAAAAAATAGAGTATTTAGATTTTCACTCTGAATTTTCAATGATTTGGGCCCTTTCTAACTTAAAGAAATTCCTCAGCCTTTTAAAGTCTGGTTATACTACATCCTTCAGAGATTTTATCTTTTCATACTAAAGAACAACTTTATTGGAAAGGCTAACTTAGAAATTTAATGATTCTTAACCAGAGTTTTTCATTTCCTCCCATGATTTGTGCATGCAATGTCACCAAAGATCAAAGACCTCAAACAAAAATAATCAGACCTTTTTTTTCTGAATCCAGGAAAATAATTCCATTAAAAATCAGTAGTTGACATCACACTGGCAATATCTTAGTGCTTAGCATACTGCCTGACCAAAAGTCAGCACTTTATAAATGCTTGATTTGATATGATAAATTAAAGAAAACATATATCAATCCTCCATAAGGCAAATATGTTTTTATATGAATGAGCAATCACATCTCATTGTGTTTCATTTGAAAACACAATTCTCTGATAAACAGCATTAGATACTCTACTAACACTGGCATTAATATACTTGAATTCTATATCAGTCTTCCTAGAAAAAAGAAAATCTAAATGATGAATATGTATTTAATAGCTGTCTTCTTCCTAAATGCACTGAAGCAGTTACTTGCTATGAAAACAATTGTCTCTCTTCCCAAACCCCCTTCCTATGAGAGATCTTCTTCTCTAACCTCTATTATCCTTTGGTTTTCTTTTTCTGGTTTCCCTCCATTTTCAAAGTAAGAAAAATAGTAAAAGGATGGGGAAAAAAACCCAAATAAGCCACCACAATATTCTCTTTCCTTCATCAACTCCTTTTACATGCTGCCTAAGTTACATTCTCAAAAAGAGGTCTTTATCAATAGTGGAAACAGTATAATTTTCTGTCTGGTCCCTTTACACATTCATTTTTTTAGTCATCCTTCACCTTTCACTCTTGGCAATATTAAATACTGTTAACTTTCAGATACTCTTTCAGTTCTTTTGGCTTTGTACACTGTACTTTCTGATAATGCCCTTAATTGAATTTATATATGGAACTGGCTAAATGATCAGACCCAAAAAGGTGATGATTAATTGGCCAATGAATGGGAGATCACTATGAGGATGTGTTACTAATCTCTTCTTGGCCAACATTGTAGGTGACTTGCGTGAAGATATGTTTAGGATGTTTACTAAATTTGCAGGAGAGAAATCTGGGCTAGCCCTGTGGATAACTGAATCAGGGTCCAAAATAACCTGAATGCTGAATCTAACAAGACTGCTATTTTAGAGATTAAATGCATAATCCTACACACAGACTCAAAAAATCAACTACACAAATTTAAAATGGTGGAAGCATGGCTAACTGACAATTCCTATGAATATAGTTTGGCTTTTTAGTGGCCTAACAGTTCATTACAAATCAACAGTAAGGCGCAGCAGCCAAAAAATAATTAACATGAATTTAGACAAAGTGATTGAATCATAATATCTGGGAAGATGGGATAGTCCTCCTGGACATTGCCTCAGCACTTCTGGATCCTTGTTTTTCAGTGTGTAGGGCCACATTTTTAGAAGGTTATTGACAGACTGAAGATCCTGTAGAGGAGAGAAGCTAGGATTGTGAAGGATAATACCATACAAGGACTAGTTGAAGAAATGGGAGATACCCTTACTAGGGAAAAGGGAAGACTTGGGAGATTCCCTTCCTAGAATCAATGACCTTTAGCAGTGAAAATATCCTTAATAACTGATTCAAATTTATAATCATTTTCCAAGGAAATAGAGACCAAGGTCACATAAAAAAAAGTTGCAGATCAAGGATTTAAAACTAGGTTTGACTCTGAATACAGTGCTCTATCCAGAGTACCATGGCTAAATGGGCCTATACATGAACAAATGTTTTGGTTCAGTTGAAAAAAAGTTCATGACATCTTATTAGTAGTCTAAACAGTTATCCTTCTTTCTCACTATTAAAGGGAAAACAGTATAAGATAAAAACAGTTTATTGGAGATGTTAACTAAAATAGCAAATGTTCTCATTTCTTTCCTAATGCCTAGATATTTTATGGTTTATGTTCAGTGACTTTGCTTTTTAAAAACTTTCATACAAAAGTACTGTTCTTTATTTAAGCTTTCTATTTCATTTACAAGATAATCATATATTTGTCTCAGCATGAAAAAGTGATCATTTTCATCTTGAGCCAATGAAATTTGTTATTATTTATCTTACTATACAATGAAGTTAATTATTATGTTATTTTTTGCTGAGATACTATGACCAAATGTATTTCAGGTACACAACTAGCTTGTGTCATTTTATTAGATTTAATAAAGAAAACCTTTTCATGACCTAATTCACATAAGAAAAACGCTACTGAAACATATGCCCTGTGTCCTAGCATACTGAATTTGATTTAGAACTGTCTTTTGAAGAATGGTTCCATTCTTCCCCTCACTGTAGGGCAAAAGACTTATACTGAATCTATAGATAAAAGAAAACTATTAGTTATTACAGTAATCGACAACCTTCAGAGGTAGGAAGCCCACAATCAAGGAGATCTTTAAGTGAAGAATGGAGATTCCTCTCCAGATATGTTTGATTAGATGATCTTTAAGGTAATCCAATCTTTTTTTTTTTATATGAGATTCTTTATTAAATTTTTTTGAGTTACATCTTTTCTCCCTGTCTTTCCCCCGCCCACCACCCCAAAACAGCCATCCCAGTATTCCCCCCTCCCCCAGTCTATTCTCTCCTATGTCACTTTTTGGTAGGGCAGGATGGATCTCCCAACTGCAGTGCCTGTGTATCTCAAGTTCCAGTTGGATGTA
>CM053581.1:464475713-464500953 GCA_028627135.1 Pseudochirops cupreus | reverse complement strand
CCCCCCAAGGTAATCCAATCTTGAGATAATGTATAACATAAAGGACTTGAAATAATATATCCTTTACCCCTCTCAAAAAATCCATTAATGCTCCTATACTGAGAACTCTTAAAAATTACCCTCTATGTTGAGTATAATCCTAGTTTATTGGAAGTGAATACAAAGATAACACACTAAAGGGAGACAGAAAACATTTCATGTTCCCAGATCTAATAACACTGTGATTTTATGTATCATTACCTTAGCTGAATAGCAATGTCCTGACTTCTGAGTCCAGATAAGAAAGCTTTGAATTCTTGGAATGGAACATTTCTTTCATGAGAGAGAAAGTGGAGAATAATGCAAAATGAATACACTGTGCATATTTTAGTTCACTGAAAATGCACACAGGTCCTACCTAATATATCTTAAAATTAAGGTGGTAGAATTCTAATAAGATAGAATTAAGGTATACATTCAAGGTAAAATACCTTCTCTTAAGCCATATGAAAAGTTATTTGTTAAAATTACTGGACTATTTTCCCAATATTTATCTGACCTGTACTCTTAGTACCTAGAGGCCCTGAGCTACAACCTTTCCATTTAAACCCCTCTCCTACTGAATTAAACTGCAGGGGATTGTTAACACAGGTTGTGTTATGAAATTTTAGGCCTTGAATTTTTTCTCACTAGATATAGTAATACTTGAATATGTAGGTAACCTAGAGTAATAAAAAGTAAATTATTACACAAAGAATTACTTGACCACCAGTGTTGCTGTGACAGTATTAGGATACAAATGTTCTTTGAAGAACATTAAAAATAGGCTTTCTATTCATGTGTTAGGAATGACATAGTTGCAGTCTCTCTAGAAAAAGAGAACAAACGCCATGACTCTTGCTTGTTCCCATAGATAAGTTGCAATAGACTGGCAACAAGTTTTCAGAAATATTCTAATCTACTCAAACAAATAAACAACCTTCTTATTACTCATACACCTAACCTGATAATTCCTTCCTCTGGATGCCAATTACACATATTCTTACAGACATCTATTCTCACAAAGAGCTCAACAACTTTTTAAGAAATCAATTAACTCTTGTTTTAGTTTATTCTCCATCAAATAATCCATGTGGCTTTTCCCCCTGATGACTTGAGGAAATTGAACTAAAATGTGGGAACATTAAGTTCTTAAGGAATATCCATTAAAGTTCTAACCTGATACTGCCTCCTGGTTGTATGATGCCCCTCCTTTCTTCAAGATACTGTCAATGGAGCATAACAATAATAATAATGAAAGCTGATATTTTTATAAAACATTAAAGTTTGCAAAGCGTTTAAACCATGTGATCTCATTTGAACCTCACATAGACTCTCTAGGATAGTTACTAATAGGATTATCATTTCCATTTTACTTATTAGGAAACAGGTCCAAGAAGGCAACATATTTTTGCTGATGGTTGATTAAATAGTAATAGTAGAATCAGAAACTGAACCAAGATCTTTCTCATTCCATGTCCAACACTCCATCTATTCTTCCTCATTATCCAGTTCTTTGCAAGTGGGAAAAGTTTTGAGAAAAGGCTTGATGATGAACTAACTGTATGTATGTTGTCTGAATGGCAGCCTAAGTACATAGTTTTGTAACTAAAGACAAGGCCATCAATTAATGGTCAGCTAGAAGTTCATTAAACTGTTTTCAAAGCCATGCATAGTTATGATCTACACAGGTGGCATGAATACTTATTCACACTGATGAAATTATGACTTCTTGAAGGGCTGAAGTAAGTACTTTCAGTGACTCTAACCATTGCTTCAGGGTCTAACTATACTATAATTTTATCAAAATTAATTTATCTTTTCTCTAAACTTACTATTATTTGATCAAGATTGATACCAAGATATTAAAGAGTCATGTACATTGCATTTGAAATGTTCTCCTGCCTTTCTATGTAATTACAAAATGAGAAGAATTTTATATTGTGACATTATTTGTACTCTTCCTATCTCATTAAGAAGACACAATCTGCACTGCATGTGGTTGAAGACCATTTATTTCAAGTGATGATAGGTTGGGGCTGAGCTCAGTTGGGGATCTTAGATATCTTTCTATATTATAGAAAACGTGTTACATGAAGGTACCAAACCCCGGCATTCAGATTAAATTCTACTGATGTTCCACCTGTTGTCTCTAATTACTGTGGCTCATCAGACAGGAAAGAATGAAATAATGTTTTAATTTTTGTCTAAATTATTTTTTTTCAAAACGTTATTAGTTATATCATTGATGTTCTCACAACATTTGCATTCTTTGGGACTTTGAAGTGAGGAATGTCTTTGAACAATTGATCAAAAGAAAGTTTTAGAGAAATAAGAATATCAGTCTAAAGTTCTGACAATGGAGATGGTTTTGAATAGGAAACTGGCATGTAAGCCACCAAAACTCACCTCCAGTATAGTGTGGGTTCCCTAGGGCATACCTAGAGATTAAGTGATACACCCGTGGTCAACCAGTGAGCTTGTGGCAGAGAAAGGACATGAACCTATGCCTCTATGACTCTAAAGGTAGACTTTTATTCACCATCTGTGCCACATCCTACCTCTTAATGAATGTTTTTGAAGATGTCTTTTTGATGAGTACATGCTTTAATCACAAGATGAATGATATGTTTTGATCAGTAGTTTAAGATAATTAATAAATGGATGGTAGGAAAGACTGACTGGTGAGGGAGGGAAATAAGAGCTAGAGGGATCAGTTTATAAGAATACATAGTAGGCCACATATGATATGACTGGGATCTGAACCAGGCTAGTAGCAACAAAAACTAAAGGAAATTTAGATGATAGAGACATGGTAAAGGATTAGAAGAATGCAGTATTTCATAAGTGAAGAAATCACAATAAAGGAATGATTTTTTTATTTGTGATGAAATGAGAAGTTTTATTTTATACGTGCTGAATATGAGATGACAGCATTGCATATAAGTAGAAATACTGATGTGGTTAGAGTCATGGAAACAGGGATATGGGGGTGAGATTGTCATGTACATCAAGCTGACAGTTAAAAACACAAGAACATGGTAAGATCATTGAGGATATTAGGTGAGTAAAAAGCCTCAAATATAACATTAAGAAATTCCCAATGGAGCTTCAGATAATGAAAAACATAGATCTAGTGAAAGAGACATAGAAAAGGAGGACGATTATGAGACTTTCTATGGGATAGTGCAGTGACATAGAAACCAGGATAGATACAGTTTTAATAAGGGAGGAGGCCATTGACAGAATCATCTGTTATACACCAATATTGAGAAAATGAATTCTAAGAAAAAAAATCATGACATTATGTTATTAGAAGCTAAATGGTGATCTTTGGGATTGCAATTTCAGTGGAACTGTGGGGATGACAGAATGAAGGGGACAGAAGCATCATCTCCATTTGCATGTAACTTATGCAAGAATTGGGCAGCAAGGAGAGAAATAAAATGGTAAGTAGAGGGATTAGTAACATTCAGAAAAGAGTCTTTTTTGTTGTTTTTAGGATTGGAGAAACTTGTTTGTGTTAGAAAACAGAGCTAAAGTAAAATTTTAGTTATGTTTACAGTTTTAGTTATGCCATTTAAATCATTTTTACTGTCTTAATATTTCTATTAAATCAATAAAGATTGACTGATTTCCCCCCCATCAACTGAATTGCCTGTACAGATTGATCATTTCAGTGTAATGAAGTTGCAGTCTGCATGGAAAGAGGGTTCACCATAATTAAAAATATCACATGGTATTTGTGTTTTACTTATCCCAGGAGTACAGATGTTTTCAGAGAAACCACTGAAGTGATTTGGACAATTTCACTCCACTACAAGGTAGGGAAAGAGAAGGAAATAAAGTTCCCCCATGTTGGCATCCAAGCAAAAATCGCCCTGGCCTTGTGAGAGTTCTGTCTCTAATGCAGGTCCTGTTAGACAGTTGTATAGCTTAAAGACATTCTGTAATGTGTTCCTAGACATGATCTGGCAGAGTATGAAAGACTTAAATGGTGTTATAAGAACCTGATACATCCTTTCAGCATCAGAATCATTTTGGTGTTTTTGCAGTCCCTTTAAAGAAAATTTCATTGATGCTCAGATTGCCATCTCACTAGCTGAGCTGTTTTAATCTAACTTAAAACACTATCCTAAAGATTCTTTGGAAACACACACTTCATTTGAAATATAAATGGTATGCAGGTTCTTCTTAGAAATCCGTAATCACATACTTATTTCTATGTATAATAAAGTATGCCCTCATCTCCTCATAAGTCATCCTTATCCAACATCCTGGGCCTCACAATTATTCTCATTTCTTCAGGAATTAGAAATCAAATCCATATCCTGTCCTTTAGAGGAGAGATCACACTGTTTTAATGGGAATCTACTGCTTTGCAAACACCATTCTGGCTATGGTGATTTTTGAATACTAATTTTCCAATGATTTTTAGAGGCAAACGTTTATGTTTGGGCTCTAAAATTAATATAGCAGCAAATAAAATGAGAGCTCTTGCTTAGATCTTGATTTAGTAAAATATTTAAGATTCTTTCCAAAGAGTTCATTTTATTAGCACTTTTGCATGCTTAAAGAGAATAATGTGGCCTTTCTTTTTATACCAGAAGGAGCAGAGTTCAAAAACTACCACTTCCCCAATCATGTAATTGCTTCTTGTCCATAGTTACTTATGCTGCCTCTGTTGGCTATATCCTACCAAGGTCAGAAATGATAAAAAAATTCATCATATCATCCTTGAGATCATAAATGTTGGCACAGAAACTAAAAACATGCACTTGCATTTCATTCATTCAGCTTTCTTTTGGAGGGGGGAGGGCAAAGTGAGCAGGGTTAAATGACTTGCCCAAGGTCATACAGCTACTAAGTGTTAAGTGTCTGAAGCTGGATTTGAACTCAGGTCCTCCTGACTCCGGGGCTGGTGCTCTATTCACTATGCCACCTAGACTCTCCCGTTTCATTAATTTTGAACAGGTGCTACTTTGCAAAACGTACTTTGTCATGTTTCCTTCTATAAAGGGGACCTTTGAAAGATATAAAAAAATAAATTTAATTCCATTGAGTGAAGAGAGTGCAGACCAATTCAGTCACTTTCTAATAAAAGCTATCAAGCCTTCATCTAAAGAAGCATTTGGCATATATAAATCCATTGTATATAAAAATAACTTAAGAGAGGCATAAAGTCAATTCCTGATATTTGGGATTCTGTTTTGAACTGCTACCAGGAACTCTATATAATTACCTGAAAATGGTCTAAGAATACTAAATATAACAACTAAATAGCTACTACTAAAAATAACCATTAACACTCACACACACGCACACACACACACACACACACACACACACACACACACACACCCTTTAAAGTTTTAGCACCTACATCGCAGAGCTGTCATGAGGATCACATTCAATAATACTTGTAAGAACTTATAAAAAGTGCCTGACACACAGTAGGCACTACACAGATACTCATTCCCTTCCATTCTCTCTTTACGACTTTTTTTTTTAATCACATTATTACTTCTGAGCCTCACATTAGCCTTCTGTGGTAGGCACACAGTTTTTATTTTCCTGATTTTACAAATCAACAAACCAAGGCCTGGAGGGTGCTGAAATGACTGGATAATGGTCACAAAACTCGTATTAGTAGTGGGAATTCAATTTAGGGATTCCTGATGCCAAGTTCAGTATTCCATCCAATAACCCACACTCCCTCTCAACAATAAGAAATCAAGGATCATTGTGGGAAAAATTTTAATGGAAGAATAAATAATTTTTTAAAAACAATTTTCAAGACAAGAGGATCTAATGAAGACCATTCTTCTGGGCAGGGGGAAGAGGTTAAAATTTAACTAGCCAGTTATACTCCTGGAAAAGAGGTAGACAGGTCTCTAATCATGATGACCTGTGGATTTTCAGTTGCTTTAAGATGGAGATTATAGGCTGATTATCAAGAAGAACTCACATATATGTGAACAATTATAGTTTTAAATCCCATTATGCCTTAATTAAATAGTGTGAGAAGTTAGTATGATTAGCAAACACTTGCCTATAAAATAGTTAACATTTATGTAGTGCTTATTATGTGTCAAGCACTGTGCTAAAAGATTTACAGTTATTATTTTACCTGATCCTCATAACAACCATGAGAGGAAGGTGCTATTATTATTCTTATTTGACAGATGAGGAAAACGAGGTAGACAGAAGGTAAGTCCTTGCCCAGCACCACTTAACTGGTAAATGTCTGAGGCTAGATTTGAACTCAGGTCTTCTTGACTACAGGCCCAACTCTTGATTTCAGTGCTGTTACATTTCTAGCTGTTACATCCCTTCACTCCCCCAAAAGCCAGAATCACCATGACTGAGTTTTTCTGAGGAATATTCTTTAAAGATTCACGTTTTACAAGAATAATCCATTCCCCAAATAATAAATTGTCAAAGGATATGAACAGGCAGTTTCCTGAAGAATAAATCAAAGCTATCTATGGTCATATAAAAATATTCTAAATCACTATTGATTAGAGAAAGGTAAATTAAAACAACTCTGAGGTACCACTTCAGTCCTATAAGAATGGTTAAAATGACAGAAAAGTGGCAAAATCTGGAGGGGATATGGAAAAACTGAGACTCTAATGCACTGCTGGTAGAGTTGTGAACTGATCCAAATATTCTGGAGAATAGTTTGGAAGTGTGACCAAAGGGGTATAAAACTGTACATAGTCTTGATTTAACAATACCAGTATGATGTCTGTATCCCAAAGAGATCGAAGAAAAAGAAGGACCTACATATACAAAAATATTTATAGCAGCTCTTTTTGTGGTGACAAAAAATTGAAAATTGAGGGGATTCTCATCAATTGGGAAATTGATGAACAAGTTGTAGTATATGAATATAATGGCATATTATTGTGCTTTAAGAAATGAAGAGCAGGATGCTTTCAGAAAAACTTGAAAAGACTTCATGAATTGATACAAAGTGAGCAGAACCAGGAAAACACAACTGTACATAGTACAGCAATACTGCATGAAATTCAACTGTGGAAGACTGTAATCATAAGCAGCTTTCCTGAGGACTGCTGCTCTGAATAACTTTAAGCATCTAATCCTATAGTACAGTGAACTCGCTATTTATTTGGCAATAAACTAAAGCAAAACATTTAAAACACTAAAGCACAACACTCACAAGAACATAACAACTTATTACTAAAGTGGCCACATAGTCTTAAACAAAACATATCATTCAATAAGTCACAATCTCCTCAATCAATACAGAGTACCCAAATCAAGTCTTCTTTCATCTTAACTCCATCCTGGCTTTCAATCATCCTTAAGCCAATCATCTTTAAGGGGTAGTAGAAAGTACCAAGGCCATCTACCCCAGGTCACAGTAAGTTACAATATCATCAGTCAGCACTGAGTACCCAAGTTAAGTTTCATCTTTTTTTTTTTTGATGTTGAAACAACAATCTTTATTCTACGAACTTTAGGGGGAAAGCACTTTATCAGTAAGATAGCTATTTATTTACGTAGACAACATTAATTCTCCAACTCTGTTAACTTCTTCAGTTCCTTCTCTACATCTTCAACAAAGGCTGGGAAATTCTGATCCATAAGGCACAACTTCAGGAAGGGACCTAACTCTTCTGCATTCCAAGCAGCTTGCTCATAGGCAAGTGGTAGTTCTGCTGATGTCAGGATAGATCCATGATGCAGCACTACACTCGGCTGTCCTCCACTGGACTTGTCCCGGCTGCAAGCTGCCTCAGGCCTGGCTGCAGCTCCTGCCTCGGCTTATTAGGGACCTGGATCGGTAGGTACTCTTCCAGCTTTTGTGCACAATGGCAGCAGTTCTCCAGGTCCTCTTCTTTAGAATTACCTCCAAACTGTACACAGAACATGTGATTCTTGTCCTTTATTGTCGATCCAGACAATAAACAATTCACCTGCCTTACAATCTGCAGGCACTTCTTGCTGTCGATGAGTGAAAAGCCTTCCAGTAAGGTCTTCCATGGTGCCTTGGCAGTGGCCCCAAAGCAGTCATGCTCATGGACACGAAGCAGCCAAAGCACTTCAGGGGCCACTGCTCGGAGGTGCAGGGAGGAACCTTCGCCAGCACCATGGCCTTTGTCTCAGTTTCCTTTCATCTTAACTTGAGGCTGACTTCCAAACCTCATGGCTCTTCTTCCATGCTCCCAGCTCTTGCCTGGATTCACCCAACTGTAGCCTGGATTCACAGGTAGGAAGCTCTCCATTCCTGTTCCATATTAGCTGTTCCACATTAGCTACAAATCCTATTTTAGAACCTTAGTAGCTATGTGACTCTGAGCAAGTCACTTAAACTCTTACAGTCTCTGTTTCTTCATCTATGAAAAAGGGACAATAATATCACCCATTTTGTAGGCTTATTGTGATGATCAAAGGAGAAAATAAATGCAAGGTGCTTTGCAAACTTCAAAGTGCCATATAAATGCTAGTTATTATTATTATTATTACATGGTGGGTACAAACAGTCTATAACACATTATAACAAGTTATTATACAACATAAATGGAGTACAAGAGTCATCAAAGAAATGTATGATGAAACAAAAATGAGATGTACGGGACACTAAGCAAAGTGATAGAAAACCAACCGATAAGCTACTGGCATCCTTGTAACAGAAAGCAAATAGGGGCTGGCTAGTTGGCTTAGTGAATACAGCACAGGCAGGGGGACCCGAGTTCAAATCTGGCCTCAGACACTTAACACACAAAAAAAGCCTTGTGACCTTGGGCAAGTCACTTAACCCCAATTGCCCTATTTTCCCCCTCCAAAAAAGAAAAAAAAAAGAGAATAGAAGGAAGGTTGCTAGCACATTGGGTAGGCGACCTGGTAGACCAAATGTTGGAAACATATGGGAGAAGATGGATGAAACTTGTTTATGACAGCCAGGTACAGGCTGCAGCCTGTGTCATTACAGGCACTACTTGCATCAATGAGATCAGAGATCCGTTGGAGTACTAGGTAGTGGACTGTGGAAGGATTGATTTCCTTATCTCTAAATCATTATATCTAATAGGTGTCAAATCTCAGTGTTAAATGTTTCTATTGTAAGTGTTTCTGAAACAATCTCTCTTGGCAGTTAGTTTCATTATCTGTCTGCCCTTCTTATAAAAATAGAGTTTGTAAAAAGCTTTTTCCTGGTGTTTAACCTAACACTTCTTTCCCTGATACAGTTAAAGGCCATCACTTCAAGCTCATCTTCTTGGTTAATGAGGATAATTGATCCTTGTTCCTAGTACAGATCCCTTCACGAATATATGTACTACTCATATTATTTCCAGCCTTTTGTTCCCACTCCATATTGAATACAACTCAATACTTTCACTTTTTTTTGACAAGACTTATTTTCTAAACATCTTATCATTTTTGTTACTCTGTATTCTTCAATTTTTTCTGTCTTTTAATAAACAAACCCAAAAAGCAAACAAAATCAAAACACAGTCTAGAATTAATTCAGGGCTGCAGTGGTAACTTAAAGCAGTGTGAACACATACATTGGTCTGGTAATTTTCTTGGTACATCTTCAATGTTTCTCTTCTCTGAATACCAACTGGGATCATAGGTAAACTAAATTAAACATCTATATGATGTATAATATTTTCTCTCCCACAGACACCTTGACGCTGACACAAAAGACCATATGTTACAGGAATTTCAGCCCTAGGACCTTGCAGTCTTGAATGGTGACTACTTCTCTTGGAATACTATTTCAGGAAAGCCCCTAACCTGCTTTACTTCACTCTTTCCTCTCAGGCTACCTCTTCTATATCTTAATCTTTAAGTACCTTGCTGCTGCCTCCTACTATTTCATCAACCACAAACCCTCCCAAATCCCTCCCTCACCCCAACTCCCCCACTACCTCCATGTGTAGGATTAGGAACCTTTACCAAGTTGACTCTGTCATCACTGCTGGTTCGAATGCCTCAATTTATTCCCTTAAAGTGCCATTCACTAGTCCTGTAATCAGTTTCCCTCCCTGTCCACCATTCTCCCCTAGCACTTTACAAATATTACTTCAGAACCTCACAATAATCTTGAAGAAAAGGCAATAGAGGTGTTATCATCCCAGCTTTACAAATGAGGACACTAACGCCTACAGAAGTTAAGTGTCTTGGTTGGAGTCCCAGGTATTCCTGATGCCAAGTACAATATTCTAAGACATTATTTTTAAAGTAATTAGCACACGAACATATTAGACATTTAAGATATGCTTGCTCCCTTTTCCCCTCCCCTTAAATATTATTTCTTTCATTAAAATGTATGCTCCTTAAAGTCAGACTATCTTCCTTTCTTTTCCTTTCTCTTTTTTTCTCCTCTTCCTTCCTTCCTTCTTACCATCTACAGAGATCATTCTAAATAACACACTATAACAGCTCTGTTGGAAGATAAAAAACATTCTTCTTAAAAGAATGTAGAAAACTACAAGTAATAACTCTCAGATTTCTATATGTTACTCTCTCTACTGAGAATAATTATCATCTGGTATTTACAGACCATATACATCACCATAGAGTTAGGTACTAGTGTAATATAAAGATTATAAGAGAAACAAGAGGTTCTCAAAAAAAAATTATCTGTGATCATGTTTACAGTGGCTCCCTACAGCCTCCAGGCTCAAACATAAAACCTTCTATTTGACCTTTAAAGCTCTTCATAGACAGGCCACGATTTTCATGCCTCATCTCCTTATACCTTAGCCCCTGCACAGACTCTACATGCCACAGACACAGGAATCCTTGTGGTTCCTCTCTCCTTCTCCTGACCCTCCTGACCAGTTGTCAATGGTTGTCCCCCATGCTTGGAAGCACTCCCTTATCATCTCCACCTCCTAGTTTGACTCATACCCTTCAAGTCTCATCTAATGCTGTATCTTTTGAAGGAATTCTTTCTTAGTCCCCCTTAATCTCAGTGCCTTTCTTCTGAGAAAACCCTGAATTTATACTGCAGAGATATACACATATACTGTAGTTCTGATGTTTTCTTTCCCATTAGATTATGAGCTCACTGAGAGCAAAGGCTGATTTCTTTTGCATTTCTTGTATCCTTAGCACTGTTTCTGGCATACAGTAGACACTTTAAAAACTCTAAATGACTGACTGACTGATTCCCTTGGCTACACTGAAGTTAAAAGGAAAACCAAGGTGCAGCACAATTTTCATTTTCCCTAATGAAAACGATGAGGAAGATTTATGTCTTTAGAGAAAACTATCAGCATGGTCATTTTAGGATTTACATTTTTTTGTCATTCAGTCATTTCATTTGTGCCCAACTCTGTGTAACTCATTTGGGTTTTGGGTTGTTTTTTTTTTTGGAAGAGATACTAGAGTGGTTTGCATTTCCTTCTCCACATTATTTTATAGATGAGGAACTGAGGCAAACAATGTTACATGCCTTGCCCAGGGTCATACAGCTAGTAAGTGTCTGAAACCAGATCTGAACTCTGCAAGATTAGTCCTGAATCCAAGTGCAGTGCTCTACCCACTACACTACCTTGCGGCCCCAAATGATATAAACCCTTTTGGGGTTTTCTTGGCAAAAAAATACTATAGTTATTTGTCATTTCCTTCTTCAGCTCATTTTACAGATGAGGAAACTGAAGCAAACTGAGTTAAGTTCTTGCCCTTGGTTACATAGCTAGTGTCTGATGGTAGATTTGAACTCAGGAAAATGAGTCTTCCTGAGTCCTGGCCCAACACCTATGCACTGCTCTCCCTAGCTGTCCTCATGATTTAGTGACCCCTTTACTTATGCAACAAATGCAGTTACTACCCTTATGGAAATGTCATCTTTCTTCCTTAGTTTAGTTTAATTCCTTATAAAATGCCATGTTCAGAGAGCATTCCATATTTTTAGAAAGAAAATGGAAACTAAAGGAGAGAGCACTTGCTAATTTCTTCTTTTTTTTCCTGGTTGCCTTCTTAAGCATTCTCCTTGGGAAACAATACTTCACTCTTTCTGAAGCTCATTCTTTGTCTTGTGGTGGTGGATTGAAATCTGTTCACTCTGTATACACCCACAAATCTCCTCACTGTGCACTAGCTCTTCAGAAGTAAGAAATAGAACAAAACTTCATCTGTGAATAGAGAGGGCTCAATTCAAGGATATGTAGGAGGAGAAAGTACAGCCCCAAGGAAGGTAGAACATTTCATTATGAAAATGTCTCACTTGTATCTTTCTTTTATTGGAACTACATTTATATACAAAGCTACTTTAGTGGCTTGTGTTCTTATACACATGTGCATATGTGTGAATATGTATACATATGTGTGTATGAACACACATACCTATATATGCACATGTGTGTATATACTCTCCCTGCCCCACCCAATATATAGATACATTCACACTCACACACACACACACACACACACACACACACACACACACACACACACACAGTGTGCTAGAGCCAGTTCAAACTGGCTCCCAAGAATCAACTGTCAAATTTTCAGTGTGAGCATTTAAACCTAGGAAATTAACAATTGCTACAAATCAGGGCCTGATTTATTGTTTTTGTTACTTGTCTGGACTTAACACAGTGATGGAGAAAAGTTTAATAATTCCTATTAAACTTGAAAGTGTTTTGAGTGTACATTTTCCTCCCTGGAGAGTCAGTTGTTAAGCATTTACTCCAGCATACATATGCGTGTATACACACACACACACACACACACACACACACACACACATATCAAGACAAAATATGGATGGGTAAATATATACAAGAACACAGAAATATAATCAATCAAAAAGCATTTATTAAACACCTATAATATGCCAGAAACTCTAGGTGTGGAAGAAGGTCAGCCATGTTTACACCTGACACAGCTCTGCTCCTGACTCTCCAGGTCTCCTGACACCTCTGTCCCAGCTGTTCGTACATGTTTCTTAGCCTGCATCCCCCTCCTGTGATAGGTGAATTCCACCCACTTTTGAAGCAGGGCCCAAGGCAGCCTTACTAACTTCTAACCAGGCTCAGCTTCTGATCGTCAAGACTTACCACCCTCCATTCCCTTCCCTTTTACATACACTCTTCCACCATCAGAATAAAGGCTCTGCGATGGTAGGGACTCTCTTCCCCTTTTTATTGTGTTTGTGTTCTCAGTGTTTAACACAGTGCCTGGTACATTGTTGATGTTCACTTATTTTTCCATTGTGTCCCATTCTTCATGATACCATTTGGGGTTTTCTTGGCAAAGATACTAGAGTGGTTTGGCATTTCCTTTTCCAGCTCATTTGACAGATGAAGCAACTGAGGCAAACCAAGTTAAGTGACTTGCCCAGAGTCATACTTCCTGAAAACATCTGAGGGCAGATTTGCACTCAGAATCTGACTCCAGGCCCCAACACTCTATCTATTGCACAACCTAGTTGCCCGATACATCCTAGGTTTTTAACAAATATCTTTATCTAATCTAAGGTGAAGATACAAAGACTGAAGCCACCTGTACTCTCAAGGATCTTACATTCTAATAGAAAAACATGTATATAATAAATATAACCTAAGTGTACAGAATAAACACAAAAATAATGGATATAAAGAAATATAGGATCTAGGGACTAGACCTGTGATTTTAATGGTATAGACAAATCTCAGATGAGTCAGCTTCCTTTACCAATATAAATCTTTACCTTCTCTGCAATAGAAAGTCCTAGAGGGATGACTGGAACACAGAAAAATGACTTGCTTTATGTAAAGTATTTTTTAGGATTTTGTAAAGAATATTTACTGGAACCCAGGAATTTGTTGTTGTTTTCCCTCTCTGACTCCAAGACCAAATCTCTACTCATTACACCACACTGTCTTTCTACAAGTTTGGGAGGGAGAGCATTGCCAGTTGAGATGACCAGGAGAGACCTGATGTAGAAGGTGGTGTCAGAGTTACATCTTAAAGGTAGAAAGATTCTATGAGGTGGATATGAGGATGGTGTGTATTCTAGACATCGCTAATATAACAACAATAATAATACCTAGCATCTATGTGGTGCTTAAATATTATCTCATTTTACCCTTACAACAACCCTACGTAGTAGGTTTTATAATTATCCCGACTTTACACATGAGGACACTGAGGTACACAGGGATAATTGACTTGCCCAGAATCATACAGCAAGTAAGTATCAGAGGCCACATTTGAACTCACATCTTTCTGATCACAGGTCCATCACTCTATTCACTCAGGTTATTTGATGTTTTCAATTGTGCGTATATATGAGTATATATATACATACATGTACACACATGTATGTATATACATATGTTTATGTGTGCATATATACATACATATGTGTAGGTTTATAAATATATGTAATCCACATATGGTAGTAAGAGTATGTGGCTGTCACAAACATTCATTTCTCCGATAAAGTCCTGCTTCTATTTCTCATTGTGGTATACCAGTGATCCATAGGTGAGAAATCTCCTGTCACTTTTAGAAAGCTAAGAAGAATGGCACCAGAATTGGCTGTGTCTCTTTAACAAGACCATCTTTACCTGGTGTGGAGAAACTCAATACCAGAAGACTGATCAAGAAATGATAGATGTTTTCAACCTCAGAGATCCATAAAGTCTAACTATGAAGACTTAGAGGGGTTTCAATCAGCATTTGTGGAGGGAATATACTATCTGCTCTTTTGAGGTATGTGAATATTAAAATGAAAAAAATGTTCAATGACATTATGAAATGGTTTCATTTTTCTCGAATTCTTTTTCCTCAGATACAAACATGATAAGGCTAATGCTTGAATTTCAGATTATAATACTTCCTTCCATATTAGAACCAATTTGAAAGCATCCTATGGATTAAATTTATGGGAGGTATCCTGTACACCAAATGGAGAAAGGCAAAAATGAATCTATTTACCAACAGATTTAGGGCAAGACAAGCTCCAGTTAAAACAATTGATACATCATTTATCTTTTATTAAAAATATGTGACTGTGGATAAAAATAAAAATTAAAAACCCAATTGCCATAAAACAAGACAACACTAGCACCCATTAAATAACATGTAACAAGATAATTATCTATTGTTTATCCATGAGGTCCAAATCTCATTTAAAAACATAATAATGATATTACTTGGGTCTTAGCTGTTGCTGTCCTAATTTTAATAACAATAATGATGATGATGATGATGATGATGATGATGATGATGATGATACTCTTGTCTCACCATAGGTACATTTAAGAAAAAATAAGTTGTAGCAAAAATGAATTCCTCTGTGATTAGCATTGTTTCTTTCTAAGGAGGTAAATGATGATTGTGGATAAAAAAAAATACCTTAGCAAGGTGATACAAAGCTGTTCCATATTAATAGATATCCACATGAGCATCTATTCTTTTCTCCCTGCTTTTTACTTCTGTTAAAAAGCAAACTGCTCAATATTTGAGGTTCACATGCATATAAAATATATATGTATATTTGACATTTAGCAAAACTCATTCCCAGGACACCTGGAAGAGATACACAAACTGAAAGAGTTTGTTCTATCTATCCATAAGGCTCCCCAAAGTGAACAAAGAAGGTCTATTACCCAGACTGTAACTTGCTTTGAACTGGTGCTTTCAGGAGAAACTCTGAAGAATAAGAGGAAAAAATGTCATTGTATGACAGGAAGAAAAGACAGTTGGTCACCTAGCAAGAATGAGGTATAAAAGGTGAATAGTCAAAGGACTCCACTGGTATTCTCTGAATGTCTGCAGAACGCAAAGATGTATTCCAGAGTGTTAGGTAGATGCCTCGTGACAAAACTTTAATGAAATGTGGATAAGGAATCTCATATGATGAGACAGGCATACGTGAATTTCTATCTGTATCACTGGAGGAAAATTCTGAATCAACGAGATTACAGATCCATTTGAGTACCCATCTTTCTGGCCAACAAGAGATGTATGAATATTATCATACTTCAGGAAGTCAAAATAAAGAAAAGAAGCATCTTCTCTGAAATATAAATTACAGCAGGGATAAAAGCAATAATTATAATACTTTCATTTTTGAGAAATTAGAGTAACTAATAGGACTGAAGTGATAACAGGAGTCTAATAGCAGACTTTTTGTTGTGTATTGCTTTCTGCAATACATAGACATGTATTACTAAATGCTTTAAGTTAAATAACAATCCTTTCCTAAAGATACATGATATTTAGAAAAGAATGACAGAAGCAATTAAGGGTACTTTGTGAAATTTTCCTATTAATGGTTAGTGATTATCATCACAAGCCTTCAAGAGGAGAAAGTTAAGTAATCTAATGAATTCTTCTACATTTCTTTTCCAAATTTACTAAGCATGTCTAATAGTTAAGATAGCAAAAGCTCATTTCCACAGATCTCTCAATAGTAATAAAACCACCATTCAGACTAAACAAGCCACCTGTTGTTATAGATAACTTTGGCAAGTTGCTGAAGTCTTTGAGTCTCAGTTTCCCTCATATATAAACTAAAGGTTGGTTTAAATTCAAGGATTTTGTTCTTTTTATACAACAATTCTCCATGTAAATAATACCTAGATTTGAAATATATCTTAGTTATGTGAAATTTTGAAGAGATTTGCATAACTATATTATATTTAGCTGTGAATACAGACTTCCTCAAATCTCAGTATGTTTTCTGATTAGTTCTAATATAAATGTACTTCTTAGTGATGTCCATTAAACAAAGTTAATGGTTCATAGTTAAGTATAAGCTAAGAATCCTTAGATATAACATACTGCCTAATGCTATTAGAATTGAATATTTTACTTTTATTGAAAAAATACCAAATTACTTCAAAAGCATTACTATCATTACCACTCAGCAGAAATATCATATGCTCACCTCATCAGGGAAATTCTGTACTGAAGGTTAAATGAATTAAATCTACATTTTAAAAAATAGTTAACATGCATTCAGGAAAGAAAAAAAAAGCATTAGAGCTATGAGGGACATTAGGGAAATGTGGTACAAAAGATAGGGGCTTAGATATTCCACTAACTCTTTTTACAAATGAGGAAACTGAGGCTGACAGAGTCTATGAAATAGCTAAGGTTTATTTATGAAAATTTCAGTGACTATGAGACAACATAACAAAAAGCTTTAAATGTTTTTTTTTCTTTTCCCCCCACAATTGAGTTTTGTTTTAAAGTCTTCTTAAAGACTGTTAAATTTATTCATTAAATCTTTAAAGTAACTGAATGGACTGCAATGTGATTCTGTTTTATATTCCTTCCTTATCATTTTTAAAATGTCTTTCATTGTTTTAATTCACATTAAAGTACAAGAAACATTTTGTGTCTCATTTAGAAATCCACCATTTGCCCACTATGTTGTTTATGCTTCACTAGGCTTGAGACACGATGTAAGTCTCATAAATAGTGCGACAGAGCACAAAGAATATTAGATTTTTTCACACCAAGGAAAACAAGGAATATTCATCTCCAACAGTACCATGGATCAAAATTTGTATGAAACCTTGAGATCAGTAGATAATAATAACATCTAGATATAGAGTTTACTTTCAGGTGTTCAAAATCCTCCCTCTTTTTAACTTTTCTATTTGATATTTTAAAGAACAGTGAAATCGTAGACTCTTAGACTGGAGAGAGATTCAGAAGTTAGTCTGAGCTTCACCAGAACAAAAATCTACTCTACAGTTTCCAACAAGTTGCCTGACCTTATTTGAAAACCCATACTATGGGAGAATCCATGAAGGTCTATTGAGGCAGCCCATTCTGCATCTGGATAATTATCAGGAAGCTGTTCCCTGCCTCCTAATACCTCCACTCTGGCCTCACCTTCCTCTTGGCTTCAGTCAGAGAACAACAGTTCCCTACTAAATATTTCAAACTGGATATTCTGGAAATTTCTCAAACTCAAGAAGTTCAAGACAGAACTCTTGGTTTTTTTTTCCCCTAAAACCTGCCCCCTTCAAAAGCTCCCTGTTTCTGTCAAAGGAACCACTATCCTCCCAGTTTGTCAGGGTCCTAACATTAGCATTATATTCAACTCTTCACTTAACTCATCCAAGCAGTTACCAATTTCACATGTCTCACATCTAACCTTCCCTCCACTCGCACAACCATCAGCTATGTACAGGATCTCATCCCCTCTCTCCTAGATTAGAAGGGTCAAAAACCACAGGCCTCCGTGGACCACAATATTCCTGAATGCAGTCAAACCACATTAAAAATGTCATTGGGAAATATTTAAAGTAGAGCAGAACACAGATAGCATATATGTGACTTTTATATCCATATACAGCCTGGAGGGATCCTTATGAATAGCTGGTTAAGACACCCTCATTTCCATTTGAGTTTGACACCACTACCCTAGATCATTGCAAGAGCCTCTTTGTTCTTCTCTCTGCCTTAGTAGGATTGACTGGAATCCTGCCAAAATGATTGTCCTTGAGTGAAGAGCTGACCATGGGACTACATCCTTCAGTCAGTGCTCCAGGCTTCTAAGATAAAGTATTAACTCTGATTTAGCCTTTAAAGCTTTATATAACACATCTTCTAATCTCCTTGGGTGTCACTTTCCCTCCCATATTCTATGATTCAACCAGACTGAGCTCATCTCTTCCTCATACCTCTGTTTCTCAATCATTCCCATCTCTTTGCACTTGCACTGATCATTCTATATAGTCTCAGACTCAGTCTCTCCCTCTCCCTCCCTCCATGCTTCTTTGCCCTACCCTGTCTCCCATTCTCTCCTCCTCCACCTCCTCCCCACTCTCTCCTACCCCCTTCTCTTCTGCATGGAGCCCTTCCAGATTCTATACCTTCCCTCCCAAACTACCTAACATTTAACTACTTTGTTATATTTCTAGTTATTCATTTATACTTATATGTATATATACATATATACATACACACACAAACATATATACTTGTCTCCCTCATTAGAATATAATCTGTTTCTGAATATGTATTGTTTCATTCTTTCTACTTCCATCCCTTGAATAGCATTTGACAAACATTTAATGGACATTTAATAAATGCTTATATGTCAAACAGTGGATTTGGACCTGTAGTATGATCCAGAGACCACAATGAATTAAATCCAATGCCTATTAAAAATGCACAAGTTACTTTCATTAGTCCTCTTCTTTTATCACAGCTTTTAAAGCATTTTCAATGTACCCCTTGACATCCCTTAAAGCAATACACAACCACAAATAAAACTGATGCCAGTAAATAAGCTAGACATCTGAAAAGAAACATTTGTTAATTCAATAAACTTGGTTTCACCTAATCCTCATAAGACCTTTAATCAATCGAGAATGAATAGTGATTCAAGAAGAACTTTGAGTCCAGATAAGATAACAAGTGGGTTATCTGTCTTTGTTATTTACATATAATAATACTCTTCCTTCTTTCTTCCCTAGCCCTATCTTTAAGAATGTTACATTTGGAAGTATCATGCTGTCTCATCAAAAGATCTTTTATAAATTGAAGACTACAAATTCATATATACCGGGTAATGAAAAACAAAGATAAACGTCTACAGACTAATTGCTTAAATGATCATCTTCTATTCAATGACTACATTAACTAAATAATACTGATGCCTATGAGACTACTCTTAATATTGTCAACACTAGAAAGACCAGTATTTAAGAAAACCTTAAAGGACATGGTGCATTTTTTTAATTCACAAAGAATTTATTTACATATCAAAAATTCTTTTAAAAGACATTTCAATGGACAGGAGTGCTTCTTCCAGTGTTAAGGCATCTACCTGTAATTTAAAATTTATCCCTCCCTAATATGTTTCTTTCACTGAGCTTCAAAAGAAATCATTTTTTGAGTTAAAATAGGGAGACATTTGGAACCTGTCCATGCATGCTGCATAGTAGCCTTAGTACTATCTACTTAGTAGATAGACATCAAGTAAACATAATATACTGGGAATATTTGAGAAAATGAGAAGAAGAGATAGAGAGCTTAATTTTTTGGTGTTATCAGGGAAAAACATTATTAAGGAATATTTTACAACCCCATAGTTACTTGAGAAAACTCCCCTAACAAAGATTACATCCTTAGGCATTATACTGATTTGATACATCTAAAATGCCCATAGTATTCAGAATTCTATAGAATGGAAAGGGAGTTATTTTTCAGACCACTCGCTGAAGGTTTGCCAGAGTTACATTCTTAATTTTAGAGAAACTAATTTCCAGAGAGGTGACCTTACTTCTCTAAGACCACAAAGGCAGTAAAGAGCTAGGCTTGGACTTGAACCTAAGTCTATTGCCTCTAAGCTAATACATTTTCTACAGTATCACTTCTCATCAGTGATTCTTAATGTTTAAAAACAAACATGACATACATTTCACTAACTTACTCTACTACTATAAGAACATATAAAGCATTTATTTACTTTAGGTAGGAATGGGCTAGGCCAGAAATTAAGCAAAATCCAAGACAAATTTTAAAAGCTGAATTTTCCATAGAATCTCCATTACAGAATTTGGAGAGACACTCAAGGCTATTTCCAAACCCCACCATACCTTCCTTATCAACTTCTCTCTGTGCTCCAAAGCTGCTGGTCACTTTAGGTAGTCATCCCAGGTCTTTGGATTGTCTCATTCCCCCAGGTCCACTAGTTTTTACATGAAGAAACCTATTCCCTTTAGTTCACCATAGACAGAGATTAGAGAGTCTTTTCAAAACAGATCTTGCTGACAATTACGGGAAAAAGTAAACTAAATCAGTTGTACTCTTTTGATTATGGAATATGCTTGTCTTAATGTAAAATGTGTGTAATCTAGTCACAAAAGGGTTGTGTAATTTCCTCTGGCTAATTTGTCCTCAATCCCCAACTACCATTTCAGTATTGCCTCAATCACACAACTGACCTCTTTGATTTCTCTGGAGAGGATCCATGAATGACTATATTTGCTAGGTCACCAAGGAAATTTCCTTCCCTATCAGGATCGAAACTGGTACCCATTCCATTTCCTGTATCCTTTCCTTATACAGCATGCTTAATGTATTGATTTTATTTGTCATGGTACTATTTATCAGATCACAGATCTACAGTTAGAAGAGAACTAGCAGGTCACCTAGTTCAACCTTTCCATTTTACAGATGAGGCAAATGAGGCATAGGGAAATTAAGGGGTTGTTTAAGGTCACTAAGGTAGTAACCATCAGAGATGAGATTTGAAGGCTAGTACTCCTCCCCCCTTCTTGATTTTATTCGTTTTTCTCTTATTATCTGTTGATTGAAACCTAGTTTGGGGCAAAAAGCAGCTCCAGTCATTCCTGCCAAGAAAAGTACAGTTTAGAAAATTAAACAATCAAATTGGTTGCAATATTTTACTGCACAAAGGATTTTAAGAAGTGACTTTCTGTAGGAAGCAGCATAAAATCAGGTCATTTTAAAGCGCTGATGGTTTGTATCCATGATGCTCTCTTGCTGCCACATCAGGAACACAGCCAACAGCAAGTTTTAAGCTCCCTGCTATCTCAGTTTTTAAAGCATTCTTCAGTTTTCTCCCAGTGTGGGCACTACAAGATTGTTCTTTCCTCTTTGGATATTTCTTATATTTGCTTACATTTTTAGAAGTTAATTCTCAAGGCAAGCCCGCTTCCAAAAGACAAGTTCAAGTACAACTGAATTAATGCTGCTCATCACTTCTATTCAAAAGATGATTAAATACCCCTTAGTCACATACTACAGCATCATTTAAATTTTGGGGCTGGTCTATAACTAAGATGTTCATTGTTCTTGTTCCTTTCTCACCTTACCCCGTAGCCACAACAAAAATTCTTCTTTTTAATAGTATGTAGGTTACTCAGGGAACATGTATCAAAGTTGTTTAATTTGCTCTCAAATATGAGAAATCAAATAATAGCCATACGGGTTGCCCAGGTTTTATGGTGTAACACAAGCCTTTTCTTACAAAAGTTATAACCATAAAAAAGGACAAAGATCACTTTCAAAATATAGCAAGGCCTGTCCTATTGTCCACAGGACTGTTCACGATCTGAATTATAATGACAATTTTATGTAGCTTCCTTGTTAAGGGGGTCGGGGGTATGCTGATATCTCAATATGACTAGCTCCCTTAGGCTGGCATTAGTATACCTCCAAGCTGTGTATGGACTGAGTGCAATAGGTCTCACATGGAGAGATCCTTCTTTCAGGAAGAGGACAAGCAAGTGCTGGACCCACAATGTTGTGCATGATGATAGCCTTCTTTGGCACTCTGTCTTCACAATGCTCCATTTGCTTTGTTTTCTCTTCTGGTGACTGTTTTCATTATAGGATGTTTTTCAAACAAGAGGACCATACTATATGGTACTATTTATAGTTTTAATTACAAACGTCCATGATTGAAGGCCTTGAGGTTCCCCTCTAAGTACAGTCATCTAAGGAAAATTATTTTCAGGATTCTAGCATACTTCTTGAAGAGGCACCAGGTCCATTTTGTAGGAGTGGGTTGAGGAAGTAGAACAAGTATTTGTTTTGCACCTACTAAATTCTAGGTACTGTGTTAAGCACTTTTCAACCTTCAGAACTACCCTGGAAGGTAGGTGCTATTAAAAGCTCCTTTTATATATTCAAAGAAACGGAGTCATAGAGGAGTCAAGTGATTTATCCAGGGTCACATAATTAGTGTCTAAAGTTAGATTTAAATGCAGGTCTATATCACTCTAGGCTGGGTGATCTAACTGCTGCAACATCTCTCTCTCTCTCTCTCTCTCTCTCCCTCCCCCGCTGCACAGTCCTGAGGCCCTGAAAGTAAGAATTCCCCAAGCTTATCCACTTATTAAGTAGATTTTAAAAAATTTTTATTAAGCAAAGATAGGATTTTAAACAATACTTTCTAACTCCAAATTTAGTATTCTTTCTACTGTACCACACTGCCTCACAGGCTTTCTCATTAAAGAAGAGTAAAAAAAAAAATCAAAGTTATATGACTCAGAGTTTAAATCATGAACGGGGAATCTTCAACTTTTGCAGAGGTAACATTCCTAGATAGTGTGAATGTTAAACACCCAAATGTTGATACACTAAAAGGGGTTGGTGTGAGGAGGTTAGATCCTTGCTACCACCAAAACATATAAGTTTTCACTAGAGTTTCCTAAAAATAGACTTTTCTGCAGGCAATTCTTTATAACGGAGCATTAATTCTGTTTAAGATGCATTTTGTCTAACACAGTAACCATTAAATAACTCATAAAATGCAGTATGCAAAATAAAATTGGTAACATACAAAATATTTTTCTCCCTATTAATTCTCTAGAATTCTATGAACTTTTGTGCTAACACCTCAATCAAAAAAGAAAACAAATATAATTTCCGACAGTACTATATTGCTACAAAGCTCTCTACCTCGGTTGTCCTCTGAAAACAAAGGAGAGGTTACTGGGGCTTCAGTCACCGCTGTAAAAAGACTCTGAGATTTGTAGAAATATCTCCAGGCAGGTATCTCCATGTTACCTCTGACACTCTGAATGCACCAGGAGCTCTTTACAATGTCGGGGTGAACAAGACCAGTGAAGTGTATAGTTAGATACCAGCTGGTCCACAGACTGGCACAGCATCACACCTCTGATTTTTTTTTTCTATTGTGTGTGACTGATGAATGTGCATGGTTGGTACAGAAGTGAAAATGAGGTGACTATTGAAATCACCTGAATGCTTGAATTCATGAAAGTTAAATGTGAAAATGTTGAAGATTTACTGTATGTTAAGGCTAAGTTTGTCAAGATACCTAATTTATGTCTTACTGTCTATATAAAAAATGTAAAAATCCTCCAATCACATTCTGTGATAAATAGTAGTCATGATCCCACTAAACACCTTTCTACTTAAAATTTAAATAGTCTGAAATTTAAAATTCACAAAATTTTTTAAGTAATTGAGATTTATAGTAACAAGGGGCTCTACTAGATGAAAACTCTCGACATGAGAAATGAATGCTTCCTTTTAGCTAACCTGACCAGTAATTGTTTAAATTACTGATTAAAGTCATATCTAATGATGGAATATGCCAGGGAAAAAGGTGATAGTGATTCTAGTTGTTTTTGTCAAGTTTGGTGAAAGATCATCAGATTTGAAAACAGAAAACCTGAGTTCAAATCCTACTAATTACCTATGTGATATTTAGGCAAGTCACTCTACCTGCATTGGTTCTTACCTGTCAAATAGGGGGTTTGAACTGAATGATCGCTAAGATGTCTTCTAGTTCTAATTACTTATATTGCCTAAGTATATATCATTGTTTTTTAAAATTTATTTATTTATTTTCTGGTTTACATCAGTCATTTCCATGAAATTTTGAGTTATAAATTTTCTCCCCATCTTTCCCCTACCCAACACCCCAAAACAGCCCTATCCCAATGTATAACCCCTCCCCCAATCTGTTCTCTCCTATGTCCTCCCCCATTGCCCCTCTGATTTTCTGGTAGGGCAAGATGGATCTCCCTACCACAGTGGCTATATATCTTAATTCACAATTGCATGTAGTTAATAATAACAACAATAATAATAATAATAATGTACATACATATATATATTTTAACCATTTGATTATAGAACTTTAAATTCTAGATTCTTTCCTTTCCTCCCTTGTCATGTAGCCCCACTGGAAAGACAAGCAATTCGATACAGGCTGTACATGTGTAGTTATAAAGAACATCTCCACAATGGACACATTGTAAGAAAATGATTATATGTCCCTCCTTCCTATCCTGCCCCGCCTTGTTCTATTCTCTACTTTGTCCCTGTCCCTTTACAGAAGTGTGTACTTCCAATAACCCTCCTCCCTCCTCCCCACTGCACCCCCCTCCATCATCCCCCTTCTCATTCCCATTCCTGCTGCTCTCCTGTGTGGCAAGATACACAGTTTAGAGTTTATGTCATTCCTTCTTTAAGCCAAATTCAATGAAAGTAAGGTTGACCGATTCCCTTTTGCCTTCCTGTTCTTCCTCTCCATTGTAACAGTTATCCCTTGCCTCTTCTATATGAGATGATTAATCCCATTCTGTCTCTCCCTGTCTCCTCTCATTCTATTCCTCTTCCACCTCAGAATTTCACCTTTTAAAGTATCGTCCCTTCTTATTCAATATATATATATATATATATGTATATATATATACGTATATATATATATACATATATATATATATACCCTCCTATATAGAGATATGTGTATGTATATGTATATATACATTTGTAT
>CM053581.1:464459842-464475213 GCA_028627135.1 Pseudochirops cupreus | reverse complement strand
TTTTTAAGGCATTCTTCTCCTCACTGGCTTTTTGGGCCTCTTTTGCCATTTGAGTTAATCTATTTTTTAAGGTGTTATTTTCTTCAGTCAGGCTGTTGACTCTTTTTTCATGATTTTCTTGCATCATTCTTATTTCTCTTCCCAATTTTTCCTCCACTTCTCTTATTTGGTTTTCAAAACCCTTCTTAAGCTGTTCTATGGCTTGTAATAAGTCTACATTTTTCTTGGAAGCTTTTGTTGAGTGAGTTCTGACTGTGTTGTCTTCTTCCCGTTCAATGCTTTGATCCTTTTTGTCCCCAAAAAAGGAATCTAAAGTTGGATTGCTGTTCTTACTTTGCTTCCTTTGACTGCTCATTTTGCCAGTCAATTACTTGACTGTTTAGCTCTGTGGAACTCTGCTTGGGGAGAGCTCTGTCCCAAATCACTGGGGTTTTTGCAGCTGCTGGAGGTATTAGGAGGTTGTTGCAGCCCCCATCAGGTTTGGCTCACTGACAACACATCCCAGGACCACCACCTAAGACCACAATCTCAATCCAGACAGCTCAAGGCAAGAGCACTTAGGCTCTGAATGATTTCTTGGTCCCCCTGCGATCTTCAGGCCGAGAGATCTGAAGCAGCCATGTGGAAGTGGCTGTTGCTTCTGCTGCTTCCTTGCCCTGGAGGCATTTGGGCTGGACCCTCTCCCCCAAATTTAGCTGAGTTCCACTAACCTTTCACTTAGTCCTTATTTCTTATGGCTTGATAATTCTGGAAATCACCACAGCTGTCAGTGATCCACTCTTCAGAGTGCTCCAGCTGCTGTTTGTCCTGACCACCCTGGGGCTAAACTGTGGTTTCAGCCTGGGCTGGTTCGGTCCCAGTCTGCTGCAATGAGCCCTTTCGGTTCCACCTGCTGAGCTGCCTTCAGTGGGAGATGTATTTTTTTGTAATTTTGTGAGTTCTGGGGCCCTAAAATTTGTTTAGAGTCATATTTTATGGGTATTTGAGGTGGTTATGTGGGAGCTGCGGAGTTTTCTTGCTTCTATGCCGCCATCTTGCCTCCATCCCCCCAGTATACCTCATTTTTAAACATTATCTTTGAAAATTTGACTTTAACTTTGCCTCTTTTAAAAACATTTTCTGTGTATGAACTATGAATATTTCTTTAAATTTGGGGGAGATTCCTGTTAATCCCTACATAATTAAAACCTTGTTCTCTTACACCCAGCATTCAGTAGTCACTGGTGACTCTTATTTGACTTAGACCAAATTTTACTAATCAGCACCTTCCTTTAAGAACCTAATTAAGTTTGTCCCCACAGCCCTGAAAAAACATCAGATATTTAATTTACTTTTTGTTTTCCTGTACAAAGAAGTTTCTGATAAAATGATGATGACCCGTGGTAAATAATTCAGTTTTAAGACCAGAATAAGACTGCAACTTCTGTAATGCCTTTTTGTGAAGAGTCAGTCTGTGCCTACATAGATGTCAACACAACTAAATCAGCTGCCCAATAATTTAATTTGCAAACATTTTACAAACATAAGAACTTGAAAATAACTATGACATTAGAAGCTAAGTATAAACAATGTTTTCTAGGGATGAAATAATGGGCTTTCTGTGAATCAGACAGGATTTTTAAAATGTTTTGTTTCATACGCTTCTACAGTAGAGACTCCTTTGTCCTCCCTCCCACCCCAACGATGGTATTATTGTGACATTCTAATATATTATAAAATGTACACTTTGAGATTTGTAAAGTGGCAGACTATGGACTTTTCTCATGCTTGCTTATATTCCAGAGTTAGTATGGCTAGACTACTTGGTGTGGAGTTTGGAAGAAGTTCAAATCTTGTCTCATATACTATCAGTGGGATGACAGGCAAGTCCTTAACTTCTCAGAATCTCTTTTCTTGTCTGTAAAATGAATAATAAAATACTTGAAGAACATACCTCAAAGTGTCCTGATGCTTAAGAGAAAATGTGAAACAAGTGTGTTTAAAACAATGTATTAATGTTCATTTTTACTATTATTATTCCCTTTATTACTTAAGGGGTACTGACTGGCCCATTCTTCTGAGAGTTCCTCAATAGTAGAGCCTCAGAACACCTCAAAGGGAAAAGTATGCTTGTTCTTGGAACTTACTTAACAACTAGGAAAATAAGTTGGGATGGCTGATGTCAATCATGATGAAAGTGGTTCTCTTCCCCCCCCCCCCCCCCATGTAATAAACTGTACTTGTTAGGAAATGGCCTGGAGCTTCTGCTTCTCTGTGCTCTCACAGAGGCCAATGAGAAAGCTGCTGCTGATTAGTTTAACTCTGACTTTCTCAAGATGGGAACTAAAAATAAAAGGCATATGGTCCCTCGGGCTATTCAGGTTTTTCTCTCTCATAATCGGAGTTAAGCTACACATGAGTTGGAACATATAAGCCCCAAATACCATCAGAAAGGTAGCATGCATCCTTTCTATTTTAAACTTCCAAGAACCCTTCTGCTGATGAATGTACATCCTTCCAATCAAGGTTAGTACTTCCTATTGAGAAAAGAATAAACACTGACAGAATGTTCTGAACAATTGGCACCATAGTTTTGAATCAAATTAAATCTATAATACTGTCATTTAAAAGTATAAAAATACTCAAAATAACCATGGTTGGTTTTAGTTGAAAGAAACTGTCCACATGTAAAGTTTGATTACCATTTAAATTAAACTTTAAAAATCATCTACATGTACTTCAAGCAGAAGTATAAACTGGTTCAGGAAGACTTCTCCTGAGTTCAAATCTGGCCTCAGACACTTACTAGCTGTGGGACCCTGGGCAAGTCGCTTAACCTTCTTTACCTCAGTTTCCTCATCTGTAAAACAAGCTGGAGAAGGAAAAGGCAAACCACCACACCATCTTTGTCAAGAAAACTCCAAACAAGTCCATAAAAAGTCAGACACAACTGAAAAATAACCAAACAATAACAAATTTCTTCTTATGCTTCAAGTATCTTTACTTGCTCAATGTTTGGGATGAAGAATACTCTTCATCCTTAATTTAGTAAAAAAAAAATAAATAAACACAGAGATCTCTTAGGATAAGAACAGGAGTTTATTCTCTTCCTTAGGAGAAGAGGGCAGTCTTCCCCATGACTCATCATGGAGAAGAGGCAAGTTACAAAAGACAGGGCAAGAATTTATAACTTAACTTAGTCAAGCCCCCTTCCCGACTGTCTCCTCTCTCATTGGTGGAGAGGCATACTTCACCAAATTCCTCCCCAACTGGGACAGCAAGAAAGGAAGAGGGGAGGATCCCACCAAGGTGGGAAAACAGACAAAGGAGGATAAAAGTGATTGACAGCAGCAATGGGGAGGGGGGGAAGGGAAAGTTAACAACCCCAAATTGAGAAGTTTTCACTTATCCCATACATCAATAATATTGTCTTAATAATAACCAAGCCATTCTCTAGGACCATTGAAACCACTCCTTTGATAACAAACACAGAACTGACAAGCAACTTTGCATGTGAATGCTTTCTAGCTTTTCTCCATTGACACAGCTTTCAAGAACCTGGTGTGACCTTCCATACTATGGTGAGGCATCCATGTAGGAATCCATGTGAGATGAAAGAGTTCAGAGTCTGAATCTGAGATCAGAAAAGGTCTTTCTCACGAGAAAGGACTCTGCTCCTATTGCTCAAATGGCGTCTGCCAGGGAGAGGGCAACAGGTAGAAGCCAGCCCATGGTTATATAATCTTCTAATGCAAAAACCCAACCCCCCAACTGTCCTTCACTCTCACTGGTAGGGCGTCTTGGCCCACAACCTAACAGCAGGAATCTATCTCTGAGACAAAGGACCTGGAAACATGTGGGTGTCCAAGGCAAGGCCAGGAAAGCAGTTTTATCCTTATTTGGCATATCTTGTGCTGAGGTCACACTGGGGAGGGTCTCCATTGCTCTAAGTCCCAGATTCCTGTAAGGTCAGCTGACCTATAAACTCAGGCCTAGTGGATGCTGAAGCCATTCTAGATTTGATTTTTCAGAATGGGGAAACTTCACTATAAATTATCCCTCACAGGTAGATAACAATAATATACAACAATAAATAAGTTCATTAGTGAAGAACAATGTAAAAGCACTGAGGTCCAGGAGGGAAGGTCAGAGAAAGTGGCGCTGGAGAATGGATAGTAACTATAGGAGAAGAGAATCAAGGACAATTGAGATTCATATGAACTCTTTGAGGGCAGGGATCCTGATTTCTATTTCTTTGTTATCTCAGCATTTAAGTGTTTAATAAACACCTGTTGACTGACTGATATAGAAAGAGCAATATGAGATGTTTTTTCAGAGACAAAGTTTGGATTTAGAAGCACAAATGGGAGTAATGTAAGAAAAAGTTGGAAATGCCCTTAAGACCAGATTGTAGAGTGTACTGAATGCCAGGGAAAGGAATTTATTCTTTACCTGCTGGGTTATAGGGAGAAACAAAAGATTTTTGAGCAGAGAAGAGACAAAATCAGATTTATACGTAAGAATGCCTAGGTCTGGCAGCATTATAAAGGACAGATTGGAAGAATATGAACAGGTGGAAAGACCTGAGATGAGATTATTGTAATAAGTAGGTAGTGAAGAATGCTTGTATTAGCTTAGTTGCAGTGGAGATAGAGAAAGACACAGATGGAAAATATGTCCCAGTAGTGGAGTCAAAAGTATTTAGCAATTTCTTGAATAAGAAAAGAAATGGAAGGGAATAAGCATTTATTTTTTATCTATTTTTATTTTTTGGAGGGCAAGTTGGGTTAAGTGGCTTGTCCAAAGTCACACGGCTAGTAAGTGTGTCAAGTGTCTGAGGTTGGATTTGAACTCAGGTCCTCCTGACTCCAGGGCTAGTGATCTATTCACTGCACCACCTAGCAGCCCATGGAATTAGCATTTATAAAGAGCCTATTGTGCGCCAGGAACTGTGCTAAGTGCTTTACAAATATTATCTCATTTGATCCTCTCAAGAATCCTATGAGGTAGATGATGTTACAGTGTCCATTTTATAGTTGAGGAAACTGAAGCAAACAGAAGATAAGTGACTGCCCAGTGTCTGAGACCAAATGTGAACTCAGGTCTTCCTGAGTATAGACCCCAACTGTTCTATCCACTATGTACCCACCTGGCCTTAGATAGGTCAAAAAAAAAATGGAAGAATCAGAAATGATCACAAGAATTTTACCAAGAGAGATTGACTGAATGGCAGTTCTTTTGACAAAAAATATTAAAGTCAGAAGGAAGGTCTATAGAGAAGAAAAAGATCATCATTTTGGTTTTGGAGGTATTAAGTTTTAGGTGCTGGTGGGCATGAGATAGAGACTGGTGGGACATTCAGATGGAGATTCTCTATGGGCGGCTGAGATTCTGAACTTAAACTCAGAGGTGGAGTACTCAAAGTTGAAAATACGATTTCAACTGCCAATTGCATTGAATGATTAGCTAAAGTTAACCAGAGAACAGGATTGTCAACAGAGAGGAGGAAGATATTAGAGAAGAGAAGGTAGAACTTTGGTGAATACTCACCTTAAGGGACCAACACAATGATGAGGAGTAAGTTAAGGTTTTTAGAGAAAGTGGTTTAGAGAGAAGAATAAATTTAATATAGTCATTCTGAAGTAAAAGTAACAGATTCGTGACCTTGGATAAGTCACTTAACCCCAATTGCCCTACCTTCTCCCCTCCAAAAAGCAAAAAAAAAAAAAGAGTAACAGTTTCATGTGGCATGAATTGACTAATATTGCCAAATAATGCAGAGAAGTCTAGTAGGTGGAGGAAAGTGGGAAAGGAGATTGGATTTGGTGACAAGTGGTCACTCCTGAGTTTTGAGAAAATAGTTGAGTGATGTGAGTGAAAGGCTGTTTTCAAAAGGCTAAAGAGAGTGTGAAATAAGATATTGGTAGCCATTTGGCATAGACTAGTTATCTAAAGAAATTTGACAGTACTGGGGAAGAATAAGATGGGATAGTAGGTAGAATGATTTTAGGAGGAGAAGGGCTTTTTAGTATTGAGAACATGCAAGCCTTTTGAGAGTCAGAGACAGACAGTGAGAGAGAAGAGAGATGTGAGACATAACACATAATAGAGAAAAGGAAGAAACAGATGAGAGCTTGACAGAGAAAGGGGAAAAGACAAGAGCCTCAAAGAGAGGAAACAATGAGATATAGAGAGAAACCCTTGAGATCGATGAAAGAGATGAGTGACAGAGAAAAAGACAAGCAGGAGAGACAGGGCAACAATGAGACAGGACAAGAAAGAGACAGCAAGAGCATAAATGGTGGACAGAGATGGCAAAAATAGATATTAAGAGATGGACACAGAGTCAATGAAGAGAAAGACTGCTATTAAAAAATTCTTCAGCTATTATGAGGAAAAGTAATCAAAGATTAACCTTCCTGAGTAACAGAATACCTCTTCTGTGACAGAACAGAAGAGAGAGTAAGCAATGACATTGGGAATTTTGAAGGAATGGAAAAAGGGGGCTGAATATCCTTGATCTATCATTGCCCATGGGCAGTGTGATGTTGGTTCCAGAGAACACACAGGGATTGAATACAATGAGAGTATTCAACTTAGATGTAGACTGCTCAGTTCATTCTTTCAAAAGTTTGCATTCCCTACATCTCTTTGTACTGAATACCAGGCCAATTTTGAATACATTACTGTTTAGAGTATGTTGGCCTCTAACAATTTTATCTTATTTTTAGTCACTGAAGTAGAAAGTGACACTGGTCAAACAGTTAAGAAGAAGAAAATGGTCTAAGATTTCTGCTTACATTTAGGAATTGTATATACTCACTGCTCAGTGTTCTCACTGGCTGCTTTAAGTAGTTAAATCTCTTTTGTCCTAAATGAAGGCAACATGTCCTTCTCTCTCCTCCATCACCACAGTTGTGAGGACAGCATGAATGTTCCAGGAGCCACCCCTCAGAAAGAACTCTCCCTGTACTCACTCAACATCAACTATCTTAAATGTTAGAATAAATTCAGAAACTCTGCATTTGTGATCCCATTTTAGGAATCAATTGAAATATGTTTTTGTTTTTCCTCTGAGACTATTATTTGGTAATTAAATGATCTTTGGCTAACCACTTCATCACATTTCTGAGGTAACAAAATAGGTCACATATACTGGAGGTATTCTCATGTCACTGATATCAGTGAACACTATAAAGGAAAGCTGGTGTTGAATAAAGCAAAATTAAGTGGCCTCTTACTCATTTTGAAAGTTTCAGATCTGTAATTTTATTTGGCTGAGTACTGTCTCCAACAACACCGAACACAAACCCACTATAACCTAATAGATAGTCCTAGAGAGTCTTATGGCCAAAAGTCTCACCAAGAAACCAAATCAGCCCCTCTGAGCTACCAGAGCTAAGGCTACATTGCATGGTCTTTGTGAGTACATAGAGTCACATTTATATCACAATGAGGCATCTGAACAGGATTCTAGGAGAGGGACTCTAACCAAACATGACTATTCATTTATCTATACATGAAATCACCTCTGAAGTCTTCTAGCTTAACTTGCAAAAATGGTGCCCTAATAAGTCCAGTATAGCACTATGCCTTTTTTTCCTTAGCTACTCAACAACTTTCGTATTCCAATTAGGTCTTAGAGCCCATACCAAATTTAAAATTAATAAGAATTATAATAATAATAATAAAGGCAGAGTAGCATTGCAAGTATATAGCAAAGTACTTGGAGTCAAGACACGTAGGTTTGAATACAGCCTCAAACATTAGTGTTTTTGGTTGTGGAAAAGTCATTGAACCCTTGAAGTGTCACAGATGGAAAATGTGATTAACAGTACTTGCACTGTTGATCTTACAAGGTCTATATCAGAATAGCACTTTGCACACTTTAAAGTACTCTATACATATGAGTAACTCCTGGCAGCTTGGTACTGCAGCAGATAGAAGTCTGGGTCTAAAGCCAGAAAAATCTGAGTTCAAATCCATTCTGAGGCACTTAATAGCTACATGACCCTGGACAAATAATTTAATCTCTGTTTGCCTTGATTTCCACAACTGTAAAATGGGACTAAAAATAGTACTACTACCCTTCCTGGGTTGTTGTAAGTATAAAATTAGATCATTCTAAAACACTGCACACAGTACTTGGTACACAGTAAGTCCTATACAAAGGTCAGCCATTCCCCCCCCCTCCCCCTCTCCACCACCACCAATTCTTCCATTACCACTCACCACTACCACTTTATTTTTATTATTTTGAAGTGGGCTTGGCTAAACATATAACTAGGAAATCCAGGTCATGGTGCTTTTTTACACCAGATTTGCCCTTGATTTGACTTCTTAAATGAATTAATCTTTCTGATATCCAAAGCTGAGCTCAATTACGAAAACACTCATCAAGCATTTCAATAGCTTCACAAACTATCAATGTGGGTACTTCCTGCCAAAGAACAGAATGAAGGAATAAAAAAGACATTTTTTAAGCACATACTATGTGTGGTGAACACTAAGGATCAGATCAGAATACTTGCTGTTAGAATTATAAGGCAAAAATAACCAAGTATTTCATGCATGAAATGTATCTAGTTACCTGTGGGTGCAAAATGAAACCAGCCTTGCAAATTCCTTTTACTTAATTCTCTGAGGAGAATCTTTGAATCATCTTTCTATTCAACTAAAATTTTCTTATATCTTCTGGTTTCTTTTATAGCAAAAAATTCAATATGGATATAGTTTAGCTTATTAATTCAGGTCATTGGACAAAGATGACATATTTAGGATACCAATAGTTAAATTAATACTGTGCAAATATTCTATTCTACCATTCAGACTGTTGAAAGGTGGCAAGGGGTTATATTCTCTCTCTCTCTCTCTCTCTCTCTCTCTCTGTCTTTCTCTCTCACACATACATATATATCTATATCTATCTTAAATAACATATTTATTGAATAATATGTAGACCACATGGGCATATGCATGTAAGGAGGGTATGAGAAGACATATGTACATCCAATTTACTGTTCACTACTTAGGTCCAGGAAAATAAAACTACACCTGTTACTATGACCAGGAGGTTAACATATTAGATAGAATGCTAGACTTGGGAGTTAGAAAGGTTTGTGTCGCAATCCTGCCTCAGACATGACTGTGTGCACTGAGTAAGTCACTTAACTGCTTTCAGTTTTGTTTTCTCCTTTGTAAAATGGAGAAAACGCTATCACCGGCATCATTGTCATCATTATAATTGCCACATATATAGCCAGAACAAAGCCTTATATTTGTGGTTTTGTGGAGTGGGTGTGGTTTGATATTGACCAAAGCAAAGGGAGCTGGATACTTCAAAAGAGGATAAGCAAAAGCTTGATGAGTAGTTCTTTTGGTAACAGGATCTACACTTGGGGATATTCATCAATGACACAGTTTTTACCCGTATATCCACCCTTCTCCTTTAGGCAAAAGGGATGGAGTTTAACAGATATACAACATTTATTTTAATTTGTTTTAGGGATTACTATGGTCCAAGAATTGATTACCCAGTGATTAAATTGTTTGTAATAAGCCTCTCATTACTTAGCTAAGCTTTGGGTACTTTGTCGCTGCAATTGTACTTAAAGCATTGCTGGTTCAAGAGAACCAGCTTGTGCTTATGTTCCTTGGATACATTCATAGAAAACCCAAGATTACCTCCACAATACAATGGAGCTCTAGAGCAGAAATTTTGGGGAAGAGAACTAAACAATAACTACATTTTATGTGGTAAGCTTTCTTTACTTATTGCCACACAGGTAGTGTTGTCAAGTAACAGTAATGTTACCAAGACTTGACTCCAGCTCTTCAGATTCCAGGCAACAGTTTTTCCTAATATGTCATACTGTTTTCCTAAATTCACCTTGCTATCCCATGCCTGTAATTTGGGAACAGTTTATCTTACCTAGTTCTCTGCTTTGGTAATTTTTGTTTAAGTCAACATTGTCTCTGGTGTTATTTTTCTTATCATAAAAGACTTGTGCTATCTCTACTAGAGTCTTCTAGTTATTTAGCTCCAAATGATTGGTAAAAACTTCTCCAATCTTGCTTTATCATTGAAAATAAAATATATTTTCCAATTTTCCAAATACATAATGCTATATTATTATTACTGTTTAAGGTTATTATTGTTATATCCAGATAAACAGACTGAACCAAACATGTTCTGTATTTATGGGGACCATGTAGATGTATAGTCAGGATAAAATAGATATCCCACAGGAATCAAGATACTCTATACATCTTTATTAGATGAAAATTCTTCTTTGAACTGCAGAATCAGTGGCATTAACTAAGTGTGAAAAATGCATAGACTATAGAAGCTATCAATTATAAGTGTAAACTAGGTGTGAATGAGTCCTTAATTAAGAGGAATACAAGCTCTTGGGTCACTGAGTGAAAGCAGATGATACCACTAGTAAATAATCTGTGTGATTGGTTGATGAGAATCAGTCATGCACTGTTGGTCTTGGAAAAAAAACTGGAAGCCAAACTGGACAGTCTAGTGGTAGGACAAATAGTTTCTGTCAAACTCCTAAAAAGAAATTCCTTGTGGGCTTCATAGAGAAGAGAGACTCCTTAACCAGACATTGACTTCATGAATTTCAAAAGATTGAAGATCTGAACTTCCCATCAGGGTCTTGAATAGCAGTGGCTGATTGCAAAACCTGCAACAGAAGCCGAGGACAAACCAGACATAGCCAAGAAAAGCAGTTTCAGGACTCTACAATGGCACCAACCCTTAGAGTCCAGTAGTGAGCTAAGGACATCAGAGAGGCACCTAGTTAAGGTTCCACAAAGGGAGAAAAGGAATTCTAATTATCACTAGCTGTGAATTAATCCTTTGCCATTTATACTCTCCAAGTCTGAGAATATTTTCTCCTGGACTCAATATTTGGGTAAGCATGTGTCCCAGACTTCTGTGAGGTTGCTTTTGTTTTAACTATTCTTATTATTCTTGCTAAGTACACATGTCTTGACTAAAAGCTAATTCACTCTGTCTGGCTAACTGGTAATCAATGAGAAGCACTCTGGATAGGAACTTGGGAATGCGACTCAAAGGGAAACATTCCAATCCGTGAGGGTCAGCCTGAGAACTCTTAGGGGGACAGAAGTCAGCCAGTGTCTGGAAACCCATCCTGCAAACAGAATTGAGAATGATGGGGATGGTGACCTGGAGTGGGATGCTATGTATATATTGCTAAACATCATTGTGTGGAGGATATGCACAAAGTTAAGTTAAATTGGAACGGAGAAAAACAGGCAGCTATGGAAATGTAAAAAGACAGTAGACAAGAATAATGAAGGAACAATATCAGATTTCCTTTAGTAAATTAAATTTGATAAATTATTGTACAGACCTGTGATTTGATTTCAATGGTATGGAGAGCTCTTTCTACTAATATTCCTTACAGCAAGTTACCTAGAGCTTGTTCCTTTTACTTTCCACTGTTTATTATATCATTTTGGGTACATTTCATATTTTTCTGGGTAATTTTTTATCATTGTATTAAATATATTACACACAGTATGTGCATAATAAATATTAGTTCAATTAACTAGTTTAGTTGATGAAATATTTGTGGAATAGAATTGAATTAGTGGAGATGAGGGAGCTTTTAGGTCAAGAAATGAAATATTGAAGGTTTTGTATGAAATGATATTGACAACAGAATCTTTGATGAAATGATAACTATCTGTGCTTTTCATGTACAGAAATAGTCAAAAAATAAGTTAATCATCTCAAAATGCTAGAACTTGGTCTTGTAGTTATTGCTCCTAAATCTCAAACTGCTTTTATAACCAATATCTCAGCATTTCTCCATTTTTAAATGGAAAGGCTATCTTCCATAGTTGTAACATGTTACTTTAGATTACTTTGCTTTAATATACTACTCAACTGGGATCCTTGGTATAAATCTCACTCTTTCAGTTCTAAAGCATGTAGCATTAGAGAATATTAGAACTATAATAGTAATAATAAAAATAATTATTGATATAATGCTTTAAGGTTTACAAAGTACTCTACAAATATCATTTCATTTTATTCTCCCCCAAAGTCTGGGAGGTAGGTACTATAATTACCCCTATTGTACAGATAACAAAAGTGAAACAGATAGAAGCTGTTATCCTGAGGTCATAGAGCTATGAAGTGTCAGAGGATAGGTTTGAACCTGGGTGGTCCTGACTCTAGGGGTTCAGTACTCTATCTATTGTGCCAGTGCCCTGTTCTGCCTATGTATTTGATAGATGAAGGATATCAAACTTGAGGAAGTTAAGTCACCTAACCAGTATCATACAAACACTAACAGAGCTAGGGTTTACTCCAAATCCAATGATCTTTTTGAATACCTTCTCTTTTGTAATGAGAAAAGAACCTCTATGCTATGCTATATCCTTCATCTATATCTATGCCCTTAGAGCAAATCATAGTTTCTTTAAAGAGAGTTACTAAGGAATTCACAAAATAAAGTATGATGATGAATAGATTAAGGAACTCAGTAAATAGGAATAAAGGGCCAGAGTGGAGAGGAAAAAAGTTAAGATTAAAGGAGAGATGACTATGGAAGAAATTTTAAAATAATACGCTACCCTTTTGGGTTTAGGTAAAATGTACAAGGTTTTTAGGGACAGCTTTTGTTAACATTAACCATTCTATTTCAAGTCAAGTCAAGAAGTATTTATTAAGTATCTACTATGTGCCAGGCACTGTGGTGAAATAATGGCTTTCAAAGAATTCCTGGGGCAGCATAAATATTACTTTGGGCTTAATTTAACTCTTTCATATACAGTAAAGTCTTTAACATCTAAACATGCTATTTATTACACCAGATAGGCTTGTGATAACTTATATTTAATATTAACATGAAAGAGACAATATCTATAATCATTGATTTTGAGACAAATTCTCATGTTCTTCCATTTCAAAATTATTATGACACACATAGTACTAAAACAGATTGTATTTTATGTGTCTTTTTATGACACAAGCAAGTACATTGAAATGTGAAAAAAACTTTACTCTGTGTAATTTGCATTCTTATATGCCGTTATAGATTTTCCTATTTGAATTTCCATCTGGTCTCTAATATCTTTTTGTGTTTATTATTGCTTTAATGAGCTACTCTTGTCCTTACATACCTAGAATTTCATTACTATTTGGCAATAGCAGCATCTAACTCCCCTTTCAGTGTCATAAGCACCACAAACTTAACCTTGTATTTTAATTAATGCAGCCTGGGTAAATGTTACTTTTAAAAAATGGAAAGTGACAAATTAGGAAAAAAAAATATTTTAAAATAACTCTGGTGTAACCCTGGAACACTGAAGTTTGGATGTAGGGAAGGTTCTTCTTCTCTTAGTTTGGATTTGTGAATTCATTTGTACAGGCAATACTAGTGTGAAAATTCCTTTCAAAACATAGTGCAGGGGCAGTTAGGTGGCACAGTAGATACAGTGGTGGTTAAAGAATCAGGAGAACTTGAGTTCAAATCTAGTCTAAGACACTTGACACTTCTGGCTGTGTGATGCTGGGCAAAGCATTTAACTCTGATTATCTCCCCAAACACGTACACACACACACACACACACACACACACACACACACACACACACACACACACAACATAATGCAACTTTTTGTATCTAGGTCATGTGTTCATTTGGACCTTAACTTGGTATATTGTGTGAAGTGTTAGTCTAAACTTAATTTCTGCCAGACAGTTGTCCAATTTTCACAGCAATTTTTTTTGTCAAATAGTGAGTCATTTCCTCAATAACTGGCATATTACGTTTTATCAGGCACTGTGGTGCCATGTTTGCTTCTGAATCTTGCACAGCTAATTTAAAGTCATAAGAGTTACCATCTTTCTAGTTTTAGGTTCTGTATCTATAATTGACCACAACAATTTCAAGTTGGTAAAACTGATCCATGCCAACTTATTTAATCATTTAAAATTTATTGAGATAAAATATTATATTGAAAATTATTCAATTTATGAATTTAAAAGTCATTATTTAGAAGAAATTAGCATATAAATGTTTCACTGATGAGTGATGATGTTCAAAATTTTAAAAAGTAAGTCACAAATTTTATCTTCAAACTGTGCCATCAGTTAAAAAACATCATTCAAGTTCACTAGCACTGCAGAGGTTCTCTCTGAACAGACTGGGTAGTAGTCTACTTAAATCATTCTGTAACACTGAGCTAGCAAAAACCAGTGATGAAAAGGGGTAAAAAATATATCTATGATTTGTTTCAATATCTATTCAGTGATAAACAGTCTTGACTATCTAGTATATTTCATATGTGAATCAGAGTGGCTCTAATTCTGAATATTAAGCTTCTTCAAGCAAATACTCGGTCTTTTTCCTGAGCTCTGAGCACCATTAAGACCACTGACAGGGTTCCACAAATAATAAGACATTATCTAGTCCACTTTGAATTTTAACTAAAACTAGCCATATGAAAAATAATTCAGACTGGTAGTTTATAATGCTGTCTCCAAGCACTTGGCCTCTGTCTTTTTGTGCATACTTGAGATTTTTTAACCATTGGTAAAATACAGCTTCTATCAAACAACTGAAAAATGTATTTCAGTATATCACATTACTTTTCTTTTCCTTTAAAAGAGTCTACTTTTTATCAAATGGTACATGAGCCCATGGGACTGAGTTTGCTTGAAGCGACTACAGAAATAAATAACTCTCAGAGATTAGGTACACAACATACAGGAACAAAAACAGAAGCATAGTATTTGACAAACCCAAGGACCCAATTTACTGATGGAAGAACTCACTACTTGACAAAAACTGCAAGGAAAAGTGTATGGCAGTCTGGTAGAAATTTAGTTTGGATAAACATATCATACCATACACCAAGCTAAGCTCCTAATAAATACAAGACCTAGATATAAAAGGTCACATCATAAACCAAATAAAAGTGATCACATAAGATAAAAAGGAGAATTTTGGTTATATAAAATATAATTATTTTGCATAAAAATCTATTGTAATAAAATTAAAGGGGAAATGAGTAATTGGGATAAAGTCTTCACAATAATTTTCTCTATTAAATGTCTCATTTCCAAGATATATATGGAAATGATTCAAATTTCTAAGACTAAAAGCCTTTTCCTAATAGACAGTCAAAGGATCTGAATAGTTCATTTTTGAAGAATTAAATCCAAGCTACCAACAACAAAAAAGTCTCCAAATCATATTAATTAGATATTTGTAAATAACAGTGTCTGTGAAGTTCCACCTCATACTCATCATATGCTGGCAAAAATGACAAATGAAGAAAATAACAAATGTTGGAGGGGCTGTGGAAAAAACAAATACAGTGTTGTACTGAGGTTGGATCA
>CM053581.1:464424139-464459342 GCA_028627135.1 Pseudochirops cupreus | reverse complement strand
GCTTTGGATGGTACTGTCAGACCCCTAGCAATAGCTCAGAAGGGTAAAATCAAATAGCGGGTAAGAAATGGATGTGGTTGGTGATGAGAAAATTACACTCTGCTCTAGTAGCAGTTACATGGGGAAAACCAAAGTAAAGATACAGGATTAAAAACCTAGGAAAGAATATGTGATTTTCTTTTTTAAAGTGCAAAAAGCTTGTAAAGGAGAAATGGGGCTTGGGAGAGGGTAGGGAGAGATAGTATAGTTCTTTTATGACTCGACTGCTACCTATCTCAGTTCCCTACACATGTTGGCCCAAAGAAGACAGGTCATCAAAAAAAAAATGCAAATCAGAGCACATCCCTTGGGCAAGTGAAATTAGCATATAGAAATTCTGCAAGCAGAGGTATATTTTAGCACTGCAGCATTTTAAGACTGGAGTCTACAATGAAAAGGTTTGCACAGTACCAGACCAACCAATTACACTTAGACACTTAACTGGTTACAACAAATAAATTGACTTTTGAACTGATCCACAGCAGCCTATTTAATGGATCAGTTAAGACTCACTGAGATAAATACCACATTGACCTACCTCGAATCTATGAATTTATGAAAGCATCTTTTGAATCAATTAAGTACATACTAGGAAAGAACCAAACAAATAGGTATTTTAAAAGGTCATTTTTTCCCCTTTCTACTGTCTTATTTATAACTGAAATTTTCTCTTATTTTCCCATTTTGGCAGTAGAGGATATTTAGAAGTGGGTCCTCTTTCTGTGCATCATACATGAAAATTTCTGAATATAATTATACTTTATCTTACCACATGAAATAACTTTTAAAATGCTCAATATGAAAGCCTAAAGAGATCATTCTGAAAAGGAATTTTCTGAGGTTAGAATGTTCTGTTTCTAAACTATACCCTGATTCTAATATCCTAAGGTAAGAAATTTAATTTCTCTGTTCCTTCATTTTCTTCAATATTCATGGGCATTTAGAGTGTCCCAAGTGAGAATGGTCTCATGCTTTTTAAGTGGATAATGTATTTTAAAGTGGAAAAGCATTATGAAAACTTCAAAAGCAGCTGGTAGACCAAAAAAGGAAAAAAAAAAAAACCAACATCCAAACTATGCCAGCTTTTTTAGAGCTCTTTTACACATAATTCACGAATGAAAACAACCAGTGTTTTATATTATTGCTAGACTGCCAGCTTCCACACTTATAGAAGTTGGATGTTATCAAATGAAGGCATATAGTTAACCATAATACCTTTACACCAACCATTTTTGAGCCCAGATGTGATTACAAAGTTTTAGGGAACTCTTCCCAATACAGCAACAACTCTTTCAACTAACTTTAATCAACAATTGTCATTAACTGATAGTCTTAGAGAGTTAACTAGGGGCAATGAGAGCTTAAGTGGTATGATCTATGATATATCAAAGTGGGATTCAAACCTAGACCCTCCATCTATTACAAAGACAGTCACCTATTCACCATGGACCCAGTTTCTCAATCTTGGTGTTATTCTCAACTCCACATTTTTCACATATATCACCTTCTCTCCATTGGTTTAAATCCCACTCTAGGTCAACCCTTACCACCTCTTTCCTAGATGGCTGCAAGAGCTTCCTGTGCTTTCTTGTTTCAAATCTGTCCCATAATCCATCACCCACTTAGCTGTCAAAGCATTTTTTAAGTACAGTTATTTTCATGTCACTCCTCGCTTTTTACTCAATAAACTCTAGTGGTTCATATCATTTTTAGGATCAAAGTCAAACTCCTCTATTGGCACTGAAAACTACACTCTGATTTCTTCTTACAAGAAGTAAGTAATCTCATACATTGCTCAACTCCACACACTCACTGTTCCAGCCATACTGACCAATTTTCTGTTGTTTCTCATATAGAATGTTTCATTTCCCATGACTTTCAAAGTCCCATGACTTTGCAGGAGCTCTCTCCCATGCCTGGAATGCTCTCCCTCATCATCTCTGTCTTTCAGAAGCTGTTTTTCTTTAAGACTCAGCTCAAGGACTAAGCTCTGTAGGAGGTCCTTTCCTGCTTCCCCACTACATCTATAGCTGCTCAAGTCTTCTGCTCTGCAATCTAACTTGTATTTATTTTCTTCATATGTTTATACAAACGTCTTTTCCAATTTGATGTAAGTTTCTTGAGGATGAGCATTGCATTTTTCTTTGTTTCCCTAAAGTTTAACACAGTGCATGCCAAAGAAGTATAAACACTCGATGCTTGTAGAATGAATGATTAAACAAGGTCTTGCATTCAAAATGTGTATTTTCAGACAACATGATTTCTTCACTTGGCTAAAAGTAGAAGGAATTGAGAAGGGGGGAAAGATGAAAAGGGCCACATGCCACTTTACATCCAGTCCTCTGAATTTTACATTGGTCATTGATATCTGACTGCCCTATAAAATACTACAGTCACATACAGTCTTCTTGTGCAAAAGAAGTAGGAAAAGGCAAGATATCAAACTGATGATTCGATCTATACACACACACACAACAACAGGAGTAATGGCACATCTGGGGCATAGTGGTCCAAAGCTGGCCCTACACAAAATTAAAAGAACATTTTAAAGATCTACTCAGTTTCTCTGCAAGTTTCCCCCCTTACTGTTTGTTTTCTTCACTGAAAGCCACAGCAAGAGCTGAACTGAGATTCCAGTTCATCTAAGCTGCTCTGAACATGCCCAGACAGCAAGGAAATGGTTTCTCTGGCAACGAGAATTATGTGAAATCTCTCACTGTCTTCTTTCTCCTTCCATCAGATTTCTATTCATTCAATCCGTTCACATATAGGCAACAATGGGGCATTGGACCTCTAACCAGCAATTCAAATTGATTGAGCTAATTCACAGAGGGAGTGCACGTTAAGCATCCTTATTTCCTGTGAGCCAAAGAACATGGGACGTTTGTTATCCGTGTTATTTAAGAACTGCCCAGCGTAACCAGGGAAAACAAACAGGACAAAACATAACAAACATTTAAAATAAGAAGCATATATGCTGTTTATTTCCATCATACTAAGAGAGAAACACAAAGGTTTTCAGAGACCAGATCTTCAGCTTTGAATTTCCTAAAGATGCAGGGGCATGAAATTCAAAATGACTTAAAACAGCCTTACATTCTGTTTGAGACCCAAGCTGAGATCAGTGCAACACGGCTTGGATGGCTTCTGATGTTGGCATTTTTGTTTATTGGGACTTCTGCATGATTAAACCTTTGCAGAATGACTCCAAGTTTTGAGTCTAAGTTAGTAGAAGAATCCCATGATAACAGTTCATTATTACACTAACTGTATTGAATACCAGTCAAATTATGTTACTTAAACACAACTCTGCATAGTTTCCTATTTTAGCAATTCTTTAAGCTTAAAATTATATATATATAATAAAGTTTATTTGAAACAAAGAAACTCTCTACTTAAGGTGCTAAAAATGACTCACTGGGGAAAAAAAAATTAAAAGTATCTCAAGTACATGGGGATTGGGACAGCAATAGCAACAGGGACAGGAATAGGACCTGTAATTTCATTGGTATTGGAAGCTGCCCAACTGAGAAAAGTCCCTCCACCAATGTAAGTCAGCACCATCTTCTCAAATCACAGTTTTAGAGAATATATCAGAGGACTTGAACACAGGTATTTCTCTTTCTAATGCTAGCTTTCTGGCTATTGTGACACACTGCCTCTCCACTTTTGTTTGATAAAATGAATAATCAACTATTTAGCTCTGATAAAATCAAAACAAGGACACCTAACTGACACAGTGGATAGAGGACCAGGCCTGAAGTCAGGAAGACTCATCTTTGTGAGTGTAAATCTTGCCTTAGACAGTTAATACTAGCTGCGTGATCTTGGGCCAGTTACTTAACTCTGTCTCAGTTTCCTCTAGAGAAGAAAATATCAAACCATTATAGAGTTTTTACTAAGAAAAGCCCAAAAGTCACAAAGGGTAGAACACGACTGAAATGGCTGAACAGTAACAAAAAAGTCAAAACAAGGAAATTAAAGGAGTTCACTTGGTTTGGACTTGGGCAGAGGAAAGATGTGCATTTATTGTATGTGTCAGTGACTAGGCTTCTATAAGTTGTGAATCTGTTGCCTGCAGTAAGAGAAGCCCTCTTTTAATTCTATGGCTCAGTTGATGGTTTCTGTTTGCTAGTTATGTCAAGTTTCATAGGTCATTTCATCTCTTTGATACTCCGTTGCCTTGTCCATATAATGAGATTGTTAGACCATATGTGTTCTTCAAAGTTCAAAATGCTTCATAGTTTAAAAATTAAATGGAGGTATAAAAGAGAGAAATTAAATAGTGAAACAAATTATATCCAAAAGAGTGGCGTCAGTTAAAGTAGAATTTGCTACCTATCTGCCCACGTGTAGTCTATTTTGAAGTAGGAAAACAATAAAAATTCATTTTTTATCCTTTTAGATGGTGAAGGTACTTTTTGGAACCAATGGATATGCAGATAAATAATTTTTGTTTTTTTCACCTCTAGCCTAGACAATACTGTTATTTTAGTATTAATATATATAAATTACATATAATATGGATATATTATGTAATAATTGTATAAGTTATATAAATATATGTCAATATATTAGCTATTCATTCCAGCATTCTGGAAGACAAGAGTCTTCTTATTAAACTACATGAATAATAATAATAACAGCAGTTCACACGTCTTATCTCATCAGATCTTCTTTACAACCCTGTGAGCTGGGTGCCATTATTAATCCCATTTTACAAATAAGGAAACCGAGGACATTTGAACTATTGTAAATGGCTAGCAGATGGGGAAATACACACACACACACACACATACTTTGTCTGGTCAGAAGAGTTGGAAGGAAGGCATAAACAAAATCTAAGCAATGTTGATATTTTTCAAATAAGAAACACAACTTCTCAAATTTAACTCAAATGAATCCTGTGTGCATTTCAAATATCAAAGAGACCACAGATCTCTCAAAGAATCAAAATACTGTTATTATAACAAAATTTTTGCTTTCAAAGCGTTAGAGTAAATGAAACTTTCAAATCGCTGCAATATCTGTGGGAGTAAAAGAGACAGAGCCAAATCTGAGGAAAGAAAAATCTATGCCCTATGATGATGACCTAACAAAAACTCTTTGAAAATTTCAGACAAAATATAAAAGCTTTCAAAATTCCTTTGAAAATTTCACATGCTTAAATGTTATCCATCTCCAGAGAGAGAGCTGAAGAATTCTGAGTGCAGAATGAGGCATAACTTTTTTTAAACTTTCATTATTTTTCTTTTTTAAAATGTGCTTTCTTTTGCAACATGGCTAGTATGGAAATGTGTTTTGCATGACTTTACATGTATAATTGATACAATATTGCTTGCTTTCTCAATGCGTGAAGGAGGGGAAGAGGGACAGACTTCTGAACTCAAAATTTTAAAGATGAATGTTAATGTCTTTACATGTAACTGATAAATATTTAATAAAAATAAATAAAATATATTTTAAAAATACTTTATGTTAGTTACAATCATTAATGGCCATCAGTTTTGGAATTTCATTCTATGAATTTTCTTAAATATAGCCTTCCTAAAATTGGAGGTAAATTATTATATTGCAAAGAGCACTAAATTAGAGTCAGAGGATCTGAGTTCAACTGCTAATTTGGGTATTTACTACATGTGACTTTGGGCAAGCCTCAGTTTCTTCCTTTGCCAAAGGAAAATTAATTCTTGCACACGACCCACAGGTTTGTGATATGCTGAAGATATATTTAATTTTATTAATGTGAAATATAATTTTAAAATGGTCTATTAAATATCTAATCTACATCGCAGAAGAAAAGTGGAAAACGTAAATTGTAGCATTCCAACATATTCCCCATTTCCTCCTTATCTTCCTATTCTTAATCTCTCCAATTGCTTCAATTAATCAGTAAACAAACATATGTGGTGGAACTACCCCACAAAGATAACATTTAACATTGTAAAGTAGAGTTTTTGTAATGGAGGGAAAAATAAGGAGGAAGTGGGCAAACACTTGAACCTCATACTCATCAATACAGTGAAGATTAATCCAAGCAGTCCCAAATTTATTCATGTAATCATTAACCACAGAAACTACAGTACATATAGTAAGTGCAGGAAAACCCAAGGTAGAATCTATAGTTCATGGAGTAGAGAATGTGTGAAATATATAAGTCATTCATATGGTTAAAAAAGAATAAAAAAAGAAGAAATTAAAGTCATCAACAGTCACATAAAAAGCTCCAAATCACTAATAATTAAAGAAATGCAAATTGAAATATCTCTGAGGTATAACCTCACACCTATCGGATGTGCTCAAATGACACAAAAGGAAAATGATGAATACTGGAGGGGATGTGAAAAAAAATAAGTACAGTAATGCATAATCTGTAGAACTGTGAACTAGTTCAACTATTCTGAAAGCAATTTGGAACTATGCCTAAAAAGCTATTAAATTGTGCATACTGATGTTAAGCTTGTATCTAAAAGAGATCAAAGAGTGAGGAAAGGGAGCCATATTAATCTATCTATGTATCTGTCTGTACGTGTGTGTCTATGTGTGTATCACATCTTTTTGTGCTGCGAAGATTTAGAAACTGAGAGAACAGTCAACATTTGGAGAACTGGTGAATAAAATGAGGTACATGAGTGTTACAGAATGCCACTGTCTTGTCAGAAATGATGAAGGTACTGGTTTCAGAAAAACCTGGAAGACTCATACATGACCTGAGGCAGAATGAAGTAAGGAGAACCAAGATAACGCTTTTTAAAGTAAGAACAATATTGTAAAGAGAATAAACTTTGAAAGATTTGTAACACTAATGAATATAATGACTAGACAAAATTTCAAAGGACTCAAGATAAATCATACTATCCATCTTTAAACACAGGACTGCTGGACCTAAAACACAAAATGAAGCATATTCTTGTCTTTTTATCTCCTTGAATAACAAACATGGAAATTTGTTTTGCATAAATACACGTATTTTAATGGATTTTATTTTTCTAGTCTTCTCAATGGGTGGGGTAAGAGAGGAGAGAATATGGAATTGAAAATAAAATAAAATTGAATAAAATATCCAAGAATTTAATGTTTGGCAATAGGACAACCAAGTTATCTTGAGAAGGAAAAGCACTAGAAATGTTATATGTGGAAGAGTTTAGTTTGTATATTCTGATTGACTATCTGAGTATGCTATGTTATGGAAATAGGAATTTGATCTGCAAAGATCTGGTCTCTTATTGCAGAAGCAAGGTCCACAGGGCCTCCATCTAGTGGGCTTGTAGAACAACACGTATTGGTGATTAAGTACAATCACCAGCTTCTGTGAAGAGTGGCGGAAAAGGTCATGGTCCAAATCCCAGTGTATGCTAAAATGTCTCAGGACAACTCAAAATTAAGAGTAAAGCAAGGGTTGGAAAATGCGATTATTTCATTAGTTCCAAAGCTGAGGAATGTTTAGTGAAGGCTTAATGAAAGGGGAGAAGTAGGGTTTGTAGAGATAGAAGATGGATTCATGTGACCTCTCTAATCAAGGAAGCATTACTTTGTGGTGCTGATGTCCTAGGGTCACTGTGTTGTTGTAGTCATGGGTTGGTAGGTTACCCATAACCTCTTCCTGATCTTTCATGACAGTGTAACCATGAGCTAAAACAAATGTACTACCGTGAACTCAATGCTTACTGTAATCTATGATGACTGTTGGCAAAAGCACTGTGAAGCCTATGAAAAGTACACTAATCTTACTTCTTAGAGAAAAAAAAACCCACAATGTTCTATATAAGAGAAAAATTAACATTGTCAGAAGCAAAGGAAAGGCTTTCTTTTTCTTATTTTTAATTAAGGTAAAATAGAAATTTTCTGACATGGAAAGGAAAGGCTGGAGAAATGGGCCATTTTGTAAGTTGAAATGTCTATTTTCATGAGGATCCATCACCACCATATGTAAATTTCGGATACTGCAATTAAAGAGCATTTTTATCCTGTTTCATTTTATAAGGGCTATACTGTATCCCCTGATCCTGCTAAGAAAAAAGTCCAGTGATGGCATCAGGAGCAGACTGTGGTTTCCCGGACCCAAGGCCAAAAAGGCTAGCAACTCTAGTATTGATAAAATCTTAATTACCTAGAGGTATTAAAGAAAACACCAGCCAGAAGAAATAAAAGAGTAACTTGTTATAACAGTAAAATGTAACACTAACCAAGTAGAAGTTTATTTATTTCACTTCCACAGTAAGGATTGAACTCCTTCATAATGATTGAATTAAAAACACTTTATCACATTTTTTTCTTAGTTTTGGTTGCTTCTATGTATATACATTACCCAAGTACACTGCCTACATAGAAATGTTCTCTGTTACTATATATATACAGTGCTTGAGAAGCGTTTTATCTTAGTTCACAATCAAAGAGAACAGATTTAGGCTCAAGCCCATCAAGTGACAATTTTAATAATAGCTAGCATTTATATAGAGCTTTAAAGTTTGCATAATACTTTACATATATTATCTTATTTGATCCTCGCAATAACCCTGTGAGCTATATTTTATTATTGTCCCCATTTTACAGATGAGAAAACTGAGACTGAGATTGGTTGTGACTTTCTCAGAGTCCCAGAAATATTAAGTCTCTGATGAAAGACTTAATCTCAGGTTGAACATTCTAATTTCCATTCTCTATCCATTCAGCGTACATGTAAAAATGTATGAAACAACAAAAACATAGCCAGTTTTCATCATATCATACTTATTTCTTTTTCTTGTGATCTCAGGAAAGACAATCATGTAATAATAAACAATTTAACATAAAACAAGGTTTCTTATTAACGAGTAGAAAACACACTGAAGCCTTTGGTACTATAACTCTTCTGTGTCATTCACATTATTCTTCTGCACTATAGACAAGAAATCACACCCAACCTTTAAAACAGTGCCAACTGAAGGACAAATGTTCATAAAACAAAGCTGCTAGAAGCTCCGAAGAAAAAAACATTGAATACGAACTTTATTTTTCAAGTAGTTTAAACAGAATACAGAGTGGTTGTGTGAGTCAAAGAAAATGGAAAGTCATAAATTCATTAAAGTTCTTGGGAAATATATTACTTCATTTTAAATCTCTAAGAGATTTAATTTAAATATAACAGTAGTGGCCTACCTGAAAGAGTGGATTTAGAATCCAAAGGCTTTTGTCACAATCCCTCCTCTGACACTTAACTGTGTGACCCTAGATAAGTCATTTCACCTGTCATCTAGATAGTGGTTATAACATTAAAAATGATAATTAGTAATAATGTCTTAAAATGGAAATAACACAACTCCCTAAATCTTTGTAAAGTGTTATCACAAATATGAAACATTATTAATAAAACATCACAAAACACCCAAGCTCTACTATAGATCCATTACATCTAAGTATAAATTGCACTTTTTTGGTATCCAGGGCTTTGACATGTTATGTTAGCACATTAGGGAAGACAAGAGGCCTAGGCTGTAGGGGCAGAAGGGAAATGAATCACTGCTGTCAATGCTTTGAGAAATCTCTTTATTTCTACTGTCATCTCCAGCCAATAGGAGAAAGTGAAAGTGGCTGTGTTTTCACCACTGGTGAACTCAAGCCATTCAATACATTATCTCTATTGTTAGAGTTTTGCAAGGGGAATCTGAGAAGCTGGAGCTAGGTAGGGCTCATCAATGCCACAGTCAAGTTACAGTGGCACATGGCTTCTGTGTTGCTCCTTTAACCTTCGATTCAGGCATTTTTTGAAGAATTCCATTAATGCCTCTTCTTCCCATGTGCCAACTGGTAGAATTAGACACTTAGTCAATGACCATCTTTTTTGTTTGATACCAGAACTACTGGGGTCACATTACTTTTAAAATTACATTTTTTTTCATTTAACAAAACCATATCTATCTCCCTCTCCACTCTCACCTCAGTGAAATTTTAAAAAATGAAAAAAAATGAAAGTGTTGTAACAAATATGCATAGTCAATTAAAAAAAGCCAAACCTCGTTGGTTTTGTAAAAAAAAAAGAAAAAGGCTATGTCAGTTTGGTGTTGAGTCTACTTTTCATTCTTTGGAACTTCTTAATTTCTGGTGCAATAATTTTGAAGTTTATTTCTTAAGTGCTGATATGGGCAAGACTAAGATAAAATATGCAGTCTTTTCAGAATGCAAGATTTTCACAAAATTAGTCAAAAAGAATTTAGTTGGAAATTTTTGTCTCTCATTGTATATACATAAATGACCTTGCCAGGACCTCTGCTTTTTGATGTTGTCCTTCTCCTTGTCAATGGTCCCTAAAAGTGAAGGTGCCAACTAACCAGTGGAAGAAGATTCATCAAAAGTCAAAGTAAAGCCCCTGGAATCGAGAACAGACAATACATAAGGTCTCACTCAAAATCATGTTTCTCTACAACCCGGATATACTCAAGTCTTGATGTAACTGGGACTACACTGTTATAGTTAAGTCACAAGGTAAGGGACCCACTTTAATAGACTACTGCTATGGACTACTAGAGCAAGTGGTCATAATAGAGAAAACATCCCAGGAATGAGATTAATTTGTGAGGACACTATGCCACTAACTTTGTAGGTTGAACAGGAGTGGGCATTGTCAGTAACTTAGACTGGATAATCTCTGTTATAATTAATTTGACAATCGTCTTTAGCTTAGCCCACTACATCTGATTGACCACTCAAACAATTCCCCTGTATCTAAGATATGATTCACAGAAGGTATTAGATGTATAATACATCTCATCATTTAATATAAAAAACCAAAATGTAATATCAAATATCTAATGGAACTTAAAAATTAATCAACTTAATTTGTCCCTGATCCCCAATCATGGCTAAGAGAAATAGGTTAATATATCGAGTCCTACTATGACTATTTATTAAGACTTAAAAAGAGGTATGAATTAATGCCATCTTCCAAGGCCTGTGTTAGGCAAATAGCTACTGTAGATTTAAGGAGTGAAGTAAATAGGGAAGGTTTAGTCAGGTATCAGAAATTATTGTTTAGATGGCATTCAACAGTAGCTAGGGCAGAGTTAGCAGTGGGTCAAACAGAGGCAGAAATATTAGAGCAAGGGTATTTACACTTTTTAAGGGCATATGGGGAATACCTGGAAATACCTATAGTATTCAACTGAACTATATTCTTAGCAAAACACAAAACAGTTATATACCAAATAAAGTTAACCTTAGGAAAAATATTTTAATTTTGTTTCTTCTGTTTTTATTTATGATAAACTCAAGAATTAACTCTATTCATATTAAAAGGGCATATAGACAGGCAAGTTTATTGAAGCCAAGTTGTTTGGGAACCTCAAAGTTTGGAAATTCTGGGCCTAGAAGGTGAGTGAAATTAGGCAAAGAAACAAATTAAATGTATTTAGGCAGTGATAAAAGCCCAGAGGTCTACTGGAGCAAAATGGGAACAAATAGAGAGATAAATAAACAGAATAGAGATAACTGGAAAGGTGAGATAGATTTCTAATAGTCTCTCAAGTCTTTATGTCCTTCCACCACAATGCCAAAGCCAGTTCTAAAGTAAGGCCTACTTGTAGGCCTGCAAGAGGATGCAAATGTTAACACCTGGCTAGAGTAAGAAGTATGAGAACATGGAATAAAGGATTTCTTGATAGCTACACTTTTCTGTTGAAAGAAGAAATAAGAAAGGACATCTCTCCTTGTTTCCTAGCAGAGTTGGGGAGGGAGGGAAGGAATGGGTGTGGGACACTACATTAAACATCAGATTTTTTTTGGATATGTTGATGGTTTTTACTTAATTTCTTTTCATTTCTCTCTCTCTCTCTCTCTCTCTCTCTCTCTCTCTCTCTCTTCTTTTTTTTTTCCAATATTTTAATGGATAGCACTCTGAGAGTGACTGCAGGAGACATATATAAGGAAATAGAGTTGGGAGGTAAGAACAAAATAGATTGAAGATTTTTTTTTAGGTTTCTCTGTACAAAGAATTCCACAGAGGGTCATATATGATGAACCAGGGAATTGGCCCCAAACCAGATGATGGAATGATCCTCAATAAACTTTATCCTAACATTTTGAAAAACCCAGTACCCAACCTTGACTACTCAAAAGCTCATTTAGTTCTCTACATACATACTCTGGGTATATGGACAACTTGACAGTTATGAATCAGGGCACTTTGTGGAAACTATTGAGTCAATTACTAATTCAATACAAAACAGAAGGAAGAATCAATGAGTGGGGTGAATTTTCATTTTTCAAAGACATCATTTCCCTATAACATACGCATAGCTGCTCATCCCTATAACTGTGTCTGAGATGTGGTGGAACTACCCCATAAAGATGGCAATATTTTTGTTTGTGTTTCAGAAATAAACCAGTATTTTGAGAATGCTTTACTTTACTTCTAAATTCACTCTCATACTTTCATTGCCAACAACTATTGTACTTACATCAGCAACATATCAAATCCAAATGTAAAATTTTGCTGAAGGCAAAAATCTGGAAATAGCTTCAGAATTAGTACATAACTTTTGTACATGGAACTAAGGAGAAGATACTATTTCCTTACAAGCCTTGAGTTTTATCACAGGGCTTGGCCATTAGGAACAGAATAAACAGTCTACTGATTCATATATCAATAATCTTTCCACTGGGTGAATTGTGAACACTCTTGGTGTTTCAAAATGGAATCCAGCAAGCTCTTCAGGGGATATCAGATTTCATGATCCCAAAGGAGTCTTCAGTATAGCCCTTGAAATAGGAACGTCCAAATTACAAAGATAAATATTCTGCATATGACAATAAGAGTAATTGTTGGTGAGTCATTTTAGTTGTGTCCTGCTCTATGTGACACCATTTAAAGTTTTTATTCTTTTCTTTTGTTTTGTTTTCACAAAGATACCAGAGTGGTTTGTCATTTCCTTCTCCATCTCATTTTACAGATGAGGAAACTGAGGCAAACAGAGTTAAATGATTTGTCCAAGGTCACACAGCTAGTAAGTATCTGGGGCCAGATTTGACCTCTTGGAGATGAGTCTTCTTAACTCCAGGCCTGGCACTCTATTCATTGTGCCACCTAGTTACTCTAATGTTAATAAGAGTAATAGCTAGCATTTATTTATACAGTGCTTTGAGGTGTGTGAAGCTCTTTATAAATACTATATCATTTTATCCTCGCAATAACCCTACAAGGTAGGTGCTGTGTAATTCCCACTATATATGGTGAAAATGAGGCAGATGGAGATTAAGTGATCTGTCCAGGTTCCCATGGCTAAGAAAATGTCTGAGACTAAATTTGAAATCAAATCTTTCTTACGATGGCCCAGCCTATTCACTGTGTCACTTAGCTGCCAAAGTCTGGTTACGGCAACATTGATGATACAGATGACATGTGGCCCCTGCACTGAGCATTCCTTTGCCAGCACGTGGTGACTTTTGCTGCAGTTGCACTAGCAACAGGCAATAAGTGGCTATCTTAGCTGGACCGCTTTGGTGTCTTTAAGACAGACACCTACTCCTACCTAACCTGAATCACATTAGTTTAAGGTGTAGAGGCATACTGGGCAGGGGCTGTATTCCTGAAGTCTTTAATTCCTATTCACAATCCATTTTTCTCTTAGGAAAAAAAAACACTTATCAAAGTATTACTCTGAGATATTACTCATTTCCTGCCTGGGAAATAAACCTACTGGTAATTATTTATTTGGGAAATATGTTATAAGTTTCAGCCAACCAACTTGCAATTTATACTTTCAAAAAAGTCTGATTTTTAAATTGTGGCATACCAAGTTTACCTTTGGTTATTGCTGAATCATTTTTCAGTTGTATTTGACTCTTCATGGTCCTACTTGCGGTTTTCTTGGCAGGGATACTAGAATGGTTTGCATTTTCTTTTCCACATCATTTTACAGATGAGGAAGCTGATGTTAATGGACTTAAGTGACTTGCTCAGGTTCACAGTTATTAAGTGTTTGAGGCCTGATTTGAACTTAAGAAGGTAAGTCTTCCTAACCCCAAGGTCTTACACTTTTTCCACTATGCCACATAGCTGCCCAAGTTTACCTATATGTGTATACATACGTTATAACAAATTCATTTACCATCATAAATAATTCATAGCTTCTCACACATAGTATGTCAACTCCAAAATAAAACTAGATTAGGTGTTTACTTCAGAGTTAAAAGACTCTGAAAGTCATACACACATTATATATATATATATATATATATATATATATATATATATATATATATATATATATATATATGTGTGTGTGTGTGTGTGTGTGTGTGTGTATATGTGTGTGTGTATACATACATACATACATACATATATATATATACATACACACACACACACACCCATATACATAGATATTTGTTATTTGTAAGGGCAGAAATTAATCACTTCCTCCATTCCAGCTCCACAGGATGCTATGCCCTGATATATTAACCTGATGAGAACACCTAGAATGAATCTATCAATCAACCAAAGTCTTTAAACTAGGTGCAAAAAGTCCTTGATCAGTTTCTAGGTTCTTAAAAGTCATTGGATCAAGAAGAATGATACAGTGATATTGCATATGAAGTGCATTAAGATTGGTTTAGGAGACCTCGTCACAGCCTATGGAGTTTGCACAAAACCAGCAAGCTTGCTTGGAATCTGGAATTCATGAGTCTGGTAGAGAGGAGGAGAGAACCATGCCAGTCAAATTCTTGAGAGGGACCATCTTGGAATCCTGCTATAATACTTTAGTGCATGCAGATGCTATATGTCTACAAGGAGTGTCCCTGTGTTGATGATACCTGAGTGAAAATTCATTACGGTTATCCTGAACAGTCTTTATGTCTTCACCTGATGTGATAATGGTAGAGAAACCCTAATCCATCTATCACTATTAGTTAGACTCTTATCAGAGCACTGATTGATTCATGCTTGTTTACAAATAGGAGAGCATTGAGTTAGACATGAGTGAAATCAGCTACATAAAAAATGGCAAAAAAAATGTACAAGGGAAGTCCTTATTCCACTCTCAAACATGAAAAAACACAATTAACAATTATTTAAACAATCAAATCTTAAGAAGAATGAATAATTTTAAATCCAAAGATTTAAAGAATGCTGAGAGTCTACAGTGTTGTTTTCAAGATCACCACATTGTAATATTAAAAAACAAAATTGAAGACCTCTTGAAATCTTTCTATTACAATTATCTCTCTATAAAAAGTCACATTAGATAACCAAATTTCAGACATTAATTTGACCAAATCACAGAAAAAATAGGTAACCATGAATGATTTTCAGTTAATTTAAGCTTTACAGACTCAGCCCTTATTCTATAAATGCCATTCTCTTGTCCTACTCTATTGTTAAATGAGGAAGATGAGGTAAGAGATAACAGTAAGTAAGAAAGCAGCAGCAATGCAAAGATCATTGTCACCTTATAGGCTGACTCAGGTAAAATCCTAAATTTAGAATGTGATTGGGTCACAGCAAACGTTTTAAAACCAACAGCAAAGTTTGTGCCAAGGGCTTAAAATCATGTAGCTCCTAATAAAGGCTCCTTCTATGCATTAACTTGTCTCACAGATGCAGGTGTTTGACATATGAGGTACCTCACTGCAGTACCATCAATAGCTCTGTTTATAGGAGACTCATTCACCAAAGACACACATCATAAAGACAGGTTTTGATTTTAACTACCTGTTCCAAGCATTAGACATTTCTGAAAATACTCATAATAATAAGAGCCAATATTTATATGGCATGTCACAAATCACTTAGCATCCATTATCTAATTTGATCTACACAACACCCAAATGACAGAGGTTGCATAAGGCCTTTTAGAGGTAGGAAAAGTGTGGCACGGAAGTGTGTTCATTTGCCTGTGGTCACCCAGTTTAACAAGGGCTGGGATTTGAACCCAAACATCCAGATTCTAAATGCAGTGTGGTTTCTATGAGACCCCAACTACCTAAAAATAAAATTGCTAAAATCAAAGCAATGAAGCAGTTCAATTTTAATATATATGCTATGTTTTTCCTTTATATACTCCATATAAAACAGCTAGATTTTATTTGTAAAAAATGGGATGTTTGTAACGTACTTAACACAGTGCCTGGGACACCGAAGTTGCTTAATAAATACTTATTCTATTCCATTCAGCTCTCATGTGTAGTTGAAGCTGCTTCATTCTCATTTCTCTCCTAGCCAATAGAACTCATAATACTCACAAGAGCTGAATGTGGTTTCACCCCTAAGTCTTCAAGAATCATTTATCATCATTGTATCATGGTGATATTGCCTATCACTGAAATGTTTTCTCTCCCATGCGTTTGACAATACATCACCATAAATATAATAAGCTCTTATGGGTAATCATAAATAAATCAAAGTCTCTTTGTTGGAATAAATGCATAAGTAATATTTAGTGAAGAATTATATTGATCTCAGAAAAAATATGATTTTTTTCTTCCTAGGAAAACATACAAGGTTTCCCTCTCTGAGCTTGTTATTTGAACAATATTACTCATGCATATTTCAAGGGTACTGTTTTATATTTATTTAGTGCAATTCATGTTGTAAGATCCTAATTCTCCTCACAAGCCATTGTATGAAGACTTAAGGGTCACCACTCTAGCATCTTACCAACAGAGTACAATGCGTTCAGAGCCAGGGAACAGAAGAAGGAATATAAATCAGTGACTCCAGGGAAATCACTTGCCATTTTATCCAATGTCAAAGGAGGCAGAACCTTAATTACTGAGAGCTCAGTAGAACGATATGTCTTTTCCCTCATCAGAAACCCAAGTAATCAACTTCTATTTCTTATAGGTGGGCAGGGTTGAACAACCATCCTTTGTATTTGACCTGTGGCTCCAGGGAGTCTAGGAAAACCACAATTCTGATGATTAGATTATTAAATTGTCTCTTTGGGGGAAGCTGTGATTTTATGTCAGACATTATGTAGGTAGAAAAACTGTACTGATAGCAAAAATAAAATGGAACTTTATGGTTAAACCATGTTCAAAAATGATAATGTATATTTTCTTCTCAAATCCATGGGAGATTACTTATTCATGTTGATGGAGAAAGCTAGATTCACTGTTTCAAAAGCTATTATTTGTGTGTGTGGGGGGGGGTGTAGCTGAGGAAAAAAATTAAATAGCTATCTTTGATATTCTGGCCTTGTTGAAATATACCTTCCCCATCTTTACCAGCTTAAATGCTTTATATGCCTCTTAAATTTTTCCCTGAAACAGCGTTCATTAATATTCTTATGGCTGTAAGTCATAATATATCATAGTCACCAAAGAATTAAAGTTGAATGTTACTCAAAGGGCAAGGAACAGGCACACAGTGGGTGTAAGTAGGTTACAAAATTTTGCTGATGGTGCTAATGAAATACTACTGAGGATGATGCTGAAAAAGCAGCAAAAAGGATGTTTTAGAGATGTTGACCAGTCATGTAGTCAGAGTTTTAAGAGAGCTAATGGATGTCTCACATGCTCCATTGGCTTCCTTGAAATATCAAAGAATTCTAGTGAAAGACCCCTGGAATGCTGGGTAGATCACCTGTTGAAAATTTAGAGGAAGTCATGGAGAAGATTTGGCTAGTTAGAAATGGAAGGGCATATGTAACTTATAGTTTTCACTGTTGGGGGCAGGATCTACATATTCCTGGGTAACAAGCATATGTCATTGGTTGATCAAAATGTGTGTGTGGAGGGGAAAGGAATAGACTGCCTGCTTGGCCACAGAAGAAAGAATCAGGAGCAGCAGTGACAGATTTAAGGAATTCCAAAAAGGAAAACAATAGTTGGGATACAAGGGAAAATATTCTAACAATGACAGTTGTCTTACAGAGGAACAGGCTGCCACTAAAAGTAGTGGATGGTCCCTTATATGAGGGTTTCAAATTAAAGCTGGATCACAACTTGTCAGATATGCTGTAGAGGGGTTTACTGTTCAAGTATGACTAGATGGTCTCTGATGCCATCACTTCAAGGCCAAACTTAAATGTCATCTTCTTCATGAAGCCTAGTCTGAATTTCCCAGCTAAAAGTATTGTTTCAATTCTTCAATTTCACAGAACCCTTTCTCTGTATTTCTCCTTTCCTCTTATTCCATTCTTTTTTGAATCAATCTTATTTATATACATTTAATTGCCTCCCTCAATGATATCCAAGAGTGAGAGTTAACAAGTCTGCCTCTGATGTTACATCATTGTGTTGACAGAAAGCTGGATTTTAGGAGTTCCTGACAGTGGAACATGAGCTCTGGCGCGTTCAATGAAGCTGGAATGGCATCAAGCACAGCGTGTAGCCTCACGACCTGTTCAGCTTAGACTAGAGAGATCCAGCATCAATATATTGGCCCCTAAGTGCTAAATCCTCTGGCAACCTATGAAATAAAGACAATATTTTGTTTAATAGCCCTCAGCTTTCTATGGTTCCCTTCTTAGTCTACAGAGGCCATTACAAAATGGCAGAAAAAAGGAAAGAAGTTCCTAAGAATCAGTTTTTAAAGCTGTTATATAAAAATGAATATGATTGTTATTATTTTTAGTGTGATTATGAGTAAATTGACATAACCCTGAATGATATTAGCATTGCAAATCTCACTGTAAGTGAAATCACAAGATATAATGAATTTGCAACTAAATGGAAAGATGGCTTACAGGGCCTTCTACTATAGGCAAGCAAATACATACACACACACACACACAATTACAGACTTGGTCTATTCCCTAAGGTAGAGGGAAACATTACTTCATGAAATACTTGGGCATAGGGCTGTGTAGCACTCAAGATGATGAGAGGCAAATGGATGACCATGAAGATAAGTGTAGCTGACCTGCCTATGCCTATGAGAGATGAGTAGGAATTTCTTAAAAAAGTGGACAAGATCCAGAAAACCAAATCAACACATTCATTGAGATTTTTGTAATGTTGATGCTAGAGTGGGCAAAAGGAAGCTGATGATGAAAATATATAGGAAAATATGAGTCGGGATGGAGACATAAAAGAGACTAAAGGTTCATCAAATAGTAGTACAAAGAATAAAACTATTTCTTAAAAGTTGGAAATGACTGGTTACTCATTTGAAAGCCATTTTTCATCAGTTTATATATATTCAGTCAACTAGCTAATGTTTATTTTAAAATTAATGTAATATTAAATTTAAAAGTTCATATCTGTAATATGTTAAACCTAGTACCTGGAACATGGACAGGCATTTAATTAATGTTTGTTTCCTTCTTTTGGACCAAACCTTCTTTAGTTTATTGTCACCCTGACAAAATGGCTTCTTTTGCATTGTAAAGTGGAAAGCAGTGTATAGTGGAAAGAAAAGTTTTGGAATTTAAAAGACCTGGATTCAAATTTGACTTCAGCACACATTTACTGAGAGATCATGGCCAAGTCACTTAAACTCTTGATGCACTGAGAACTTTTTGAAGGCTATTTAATTTAGCATGAGCATACAAATTATAGTTAACCAGTATGAAATTACATCAAATAATATTTGGATGTTTTGTATGAAGCACTTGAGAAAAACGGAAAGAGTCTGATGACTGCTACAGTAGGAAAGTATAGAGATCAAAACTATATTAATTCCATAGAGATACATTTTAGACAGAAAATCCAATACTATTTAGAGCTAATGAGTTTAAACATCATCTGCTCTTCAGATGAAAAGACATGACCAGACTGGTTTAACAGCTTCCTATGACCACACGATGGATTGGTAGCAGAGGTGTTGTGGAGGCAGATCATGCCACCTTGCAATTGTTTAATTTCCACTGTGAGAATTTGTATCTCAGAAGTTGGCAAATGCTACGTATCAGGGCTTGATTTATAGTTCTTTGACAATATAGATGTGAGAAAGTGATAGAAGAAAGGTTAATAATGCTGATTAAATTTTAAAGGATTATGAAGACTTTTTCTTTCTTTCTAGTTGTTGAATAAACCCCTGATCTTATTATCAAACACCAAATCCCTTGAATTCTAACCCATTCATTCCATTATGTATTCTGTTGACACTAGACACAAACATTTTGTTTTTGAGGTGCATGACTAACTTAGCTATGCAAAACCTAACTAGATACTAATCAGCAATATAGGCAGGGCAATGTCTGCTTCAAGTCCTTAAACTTTTGAGACCCTCATTTTCTGCATCAGTAATATATGTTCAATACATCCTGACACTTGAGATCTCTCTCTTCAATAGCATTTATTTTGCCATTCCCAGTTATTCATTGCTATTGACCAGTATATCTCCCCTGTAATTTGCACATTTTCGTTTGGGTAAAGGTGATTGTACTACATCTGTGTGTTAGAAAAGAGGGATGCCCCCAAAAGAGGAGATTAGTTTTCATTAATCCATGCAAAATAGGAAGGCGGTGGTCTGAGTTAGTCAAAATAAGAATGTGATTCTCTGCTAACGAAAACTGGCTCCTGACTTGATCAGACTGGCTCATCTGAAAAGCTATCACTGAGACACTTGCTTTATCAATAGTCATTATGAATAGCAACTAAAAAAAAAAATTGAAAAAGAGGCTTGCTTGGTTGCCAGAAAGATTTAATGCAGTCTCCCGAAGTATCTTGGTTTCTGTACATAACTTATGTTCTGAATGGATTAGAGTTTGACAATGTTCTTTCAACCTTATGAACTTTTTATAACAAATATCCTAATCATTTGGAGAAAAAGGAGAGCAATAAGGATTGTTTACTATACATTTTCACATTCTCTATTACCATTTAAATTATTTCAATAATTGTAAAAGGGGATGTTTTGGAATAGGTTTATTTTAAGACTTTAGAATATTACCTAGTTATAACTATAAACAGTAAATTGAAATGTATCTTTGTCTCCATCTGTTTTGAGAATAAATTGGGAGTAGTTAGATTCATAAATCTTTTCATTATTATACCGATTAGGCTCAACAATAAATCTAATGAAAATGAGAGGTGGAATAAAACTGTAGGACACATTAGTAAACAGCTCAATGCTTCTTTCCACTCTAAGTGATAGTAGGGGAAAGGGAGAAGGCCAGAAGAGAAAAAACAAGCAGCTTTAGAAATATCAAAGTAGTAACACAAGTGTAAAATGTTTTGTACATGAAATATAAAGGGAAATATTTCTCCCAAGTAATGAAACCCATTAGTAAGCATCTCTGAAAATTGATGCAGGATAATTTGCCAGTTCAGCTTAAATATGTATTTCAACAGGCATACAGTTATAAACTGCTACAATAAATGATCACCCTGAATATTAGAATGTAGTATACATAATAGTTCGTGATAAGCAAGGCTTCCAAAGCATCCATCTAAAAGTTTACTATTCTCCCCATCTTATTTTTTTACAGTTATATAATGCTAAGACCATTAGCTGTTGCATAACTAATCAATCTAGAAGTAAATTAATTCCATTACAAAACATTAAAAATTAGGTGCCTTTAGTACAATACCAGGAAATGATGCCACTATCTTCTGGATTTTGTATTTTTTACACATACACTTTAATACAGGAGGGAACTATCTCCTCTACTAGACTGTAAATTCAATGAGGGCAGGTTCTTAAAACACTTTTTTTCCTCTTTTAATCATCATAGTAGTAGTCTTTCAATAATTACTTGGTTCACTGAATAAAATCCAAATAGTATATATTCAGTGTTTTTGTTATTAATGATAATGCCTCATGACACAAAATCACATTATGAATATGTTTTATATGGGGAAGGATGTGGTTTGCCTTGCACTGTATTTCAATATACAGCAGTAGTAAGTTGATTTATAGTAGTCTTTGTATATGTATATAGAACTATAACAAAGGTGACTATATTCCTTTTAATTACGAATCACTGAAATTATGAAATTCTAAAAGGTAAATTTTTAAAAATAGGATTTTACAGGGGTGGCTAGGTGACACAATGAATAGAGCACTGGCCCTGGAGTCAGGAGGACCTGAGTTTAAATCTGGCCTCAGATACTTAATACAAAAAAAAAACTAGCCATGTGACCTTGGACAAATTACTTAATCCCAATTGCCCAACCTTTCCCCCTCCAAAAAAAAAATTTAAAAAAATAGGCTTTTTACAGGAGCCTTGTTTTCTTTATTACCCATAGTTTCAATTTGAGTAAACAATTTTAAAGAGAAATGGAAAAAAAATCACCAAAACCATTCAATATATAAAGAAATATGACATTATATGCAATTTTCCACACACATGGATCCTCACACCTCTGCAAATGAATGAGAAGAGGTGTACTCATATTTCTTGAGGCCAAGGATGGTCATTATAATCACATGACAGTTTCAATTATTTTGTTTTTGTCATTTTTTAGCCATTTAAAATGCAACAATAATGGTCATTTTCCTGCCTTTGCTTTATTTTGTCTCTGTTCATATAATTCTTCCTATCCTCTCTTTTCATCATCTCTGTCATTTCTTACAGCATAATATTATTACATTCAGGTGCCATATTGTATTTTACAATTCCTTGAATGATGAGAGCAATAATAATAATATTGATCATAACTAGCATTTATACAGAGTGTCTCAAGGTGTTAATGCAGTTTTAAGTTATGCATAGCTTTTGGGACATCCTGAATAGCTTCTTTAGGTTTAAAAATGCATATAGCATCATTTAATCTACTTGATTACAATCTCTTTGTTACCACAAAAAATACTACTATAAATAGTTTGATGTATATAGAATCTTTGTGTGTGTGTGTGTGTGTGTGTGTGTGTGTGTGTGTGTGTGACCTTTCTATGGTATATGCTTCAGTATATTTGGATGCAGAGAATAATATGTTTGAATAATATGTTTCACACATAGTACTTTATATATATACACACTGAGGTTTGTCAAAGGTTGATTTATCTTTAATTATGAACCAGTGTAATTATGACAATGTAAAAGTTAAATTTTCACAATGACCTGATTCTTTAATATAACATTCAGCTTTGGAATTATGTGAGTAGGTAAGGTATTGAACCCTTAGCATTCCATAGGGTTTGATGTCTGACTAAAAGGATACCTAAGCAAAATATTAGGACTTCGGCTTTCAATTCCTAACACAAAGATGGGGTAAGAGAAGGGGAGTGGAGAGGGAGGAGATGATTGAATAAATCAATAAAATCACTGCACTCCATCTAAAGTCATTGATAAAATGCTATTCCCTGTCACCTTAAACAGAGAACAAATCTCAGTCATAGCTTTAGATTAAGTGGGGAAAAATGCTTGGAGGAATTTGGAGGACAATTTGGAGGACGATTCAGAATTGCTGAGGAAGTCTGGTCAAGTCCTTTGTGTGGATCTAAGTTTTGAAATCAATAATATTAAATGCTTATTAGGTGCCAGGCACTGTGCTAAGGGCTGTGGATACAAAGAAAGGCAAGAGATGGTCCCTGCTCTCAAGGTGCTCACAAACCTTGTGATATAGAGTGATAGAATGAAGACAACTATGTACAATCTAATACCTATGTCTATATATCTGTCTACCTATCAAACTAGTCAACAGAAGGATTTTGAGGGTTTAGCATGGGAGGATGAGGAATGGAAATACCATGAGATGAGTTGGAGAGAACTGACTCCATAAAGGCAACCAGGAAAAGAAGAAAGAAATCAGAACTCAACTGTGGTTGAGAAGAGAGAGGAGGAGGAAGTTCACCAGACCAACCTAGGAAAAACAGACTTGAGCTGACACTACAAGGTATATTCGCCTCCTGAAATACTGGCCAAGTTGCAAGAAAAATGTCCACTCTTTCCTTAATTTCTTATCTTGGTGCCTCTCACTTTACATACTATGATACATTCCGTTACTTTTCACTGAAGTAGTATGGTAATTTGAATTTAATCTACCTCAAAAAGTCCAGTGGTTAGCAAGAGAGAAATATAAACAAAAATTAAGACAAAGAGTCCAAAATTGACTTAATGGTAGGAATTTTCCCAAGTGAGGACTCAGAATGATTATGATGCTAGCACTTGCTTTTTGTTTATTATATAAAAAGTATTTTAACATAAACCTGAGTTCAACTCTGGCCTCAGACACTTATTAGTTGTGTAACCTGGGTAAGTCACTTAACCCTGTTTTCCTCAGTTTCTTCTTCTGTAAAATGAGCTGGAGAAGGAAATGGCAAACCACTCCAGTACCTCTCCCAAGAAAATCCCAAATGAGGTCATGAAAAATCAAAAATAACTGAAAAGACTGAACAACAAAGAAGAATCAAACATAACTGAAAAGACTAAACAACAAAGGAGGAATGAGGGGACATCTTATTGCCCCAAGGCTAAAAAAGAGCCAATATTTGTAACAAGATGTAATAGAAAAATATCAATGTTACAAGATGGGAAAATGCTTCGTGAGCTATTATTGGAGTAAATAGTTAAGTATCAATCTATAACAAAGCACACATTGTTAACACAGCCAATAAATTTAGGACCTGTTCCCATCTCGTTTTCCATGTTTGATTCTTGTATTTTAAATGTCACCCATTTATTGTGCTTATAAACACAATACTCAAAACATATGTTTTCACTTCTTCCCCAAAAGGAATCTCATATTTCAGAAAAGTACATGGGACAGAATAGGGAAAGATGAATTCCAATCTCTCATCTGAGATTAATTAGCTGTGTCAGTTTGAGCAAATCAAAACTTCTCTGAGCCTTGGCTTCCTCATTTGTAAAATGGGAATAATTTAATTGTGATCCCTAAGAGCTGTAAAGAAAGTACTTTGTAAACTTCAAAGTGTTATAAGAATTATATACATATAGCATTTCCAGTCTGCCACTACTTTGCTGTGAACTTGGAAAAAGCATTTAACCTCTCTTAGTCTTAGATGCTTCATCTTTAAAATAAGTGGTGATCTCCTAGGTTCCTTCATGTTCTAAAAGTTTAGGATAATATGATATGTGAAGAAGATACAATAATGTAATATAATACTATATGGTGGTCCCTAAGTTTTCAAAGTAACAGTAGCAGTGAACGATTATTCAAAAAATTTCAGCACATGTAAAATAGTAACCCATAGGACTTTAAGTTTTGTAAAGTACTTCTTTCAAAATAACCTTTGAAAACAGGCCCTAAAATATTATTATAGCCATTTATAGATGGGGTAACCAAGACATTGAACAGCCAAAATAGCTGCCCCATATCACAGAACTCACAATTGTCTGAACTGTGAATTCAACCAAGGTCTCTTGACTTCAAGCCTACCACTGTATCCATTCTTTCACATTTCTTGTAATTCCATGTAAAGTTAAAAAGCAAGCCCCAGAAGTTAAAGAAAACAAAGCTTTTAGGGCAGGGGGGGAGAAGATTCTATATCAGGATTTCTTCACATTCACACTCCTCTCACCTTCAATCAATTCTGCCAAGAAACCTTCCAACCTAACATTCCCTACCTCTGGAACACAGATCCTAAATCTCTGACCCAGAATATAATTTCTTCCTAGGAACATTGGCTTTAGCTTCCATAAAAAAAGGGAAAAAAGATTAAAATAGGAAAACAGTATTAAAAAGTATAACAATTGGAACAACATATGATATTTTAAAATATTTTATTTTCCCCAGTTACACATTAAAACATTTTAGCATTTATTTTGATAATTTAACTTGACAAGGTACCAAAACGAGGAGGTGACCATGTAATTAGAATGCAACTCAATGTGTACAATTGATAACACAAAGGAAAATAAACATTCAACAGTGGAGAACTGCGTAATTATAAAGAATGTATGCTAAAGCTAAAGCTATGTACTTTTAGGACATTTTAACAAAGAAGCCAATGAACATTAGTTTATCATTTTTTTTGAACACTATTCTGCTCTGTACACATAAGTACAGCTTTTGCCCCATAATCATCTATTGTCCTTTCCATAGGTATTATGTGATATAATAGGAATATTTCATTATGTGTGGGTGAACCATGACAAATAGATTTCTTCCAGCTCTCTCTCTTTCTTAACACATTTTCCCTCCCAGTCATTCAAGCAAAATTAATGATACTTTTCTAAATTATCAGTGCTCATCAGGAATTAATTCCATAAAAGCTAAATAGTTGAATGGACCCAAAGTGCTGCTCTTTGAGGCACTAATGCTAATGCTAAGCCAACTAACATAAAAAGAGAGAAACTGGAATAATTTTAATCATAATCAATCAGTGAGCTTTATGGCAGTACATACTTATTGATTTATGGCTAATGACATAAGCTTATGGCTGCTTCTATTTTTTTCTCATTTCATAATTAAAGGGAGGAAACATTCAACCAACAGCTAATACAACGTGCAATGAATAAGATTAAAATACAGTAGCCATAGATCCAGAAAGAATCTTTAGAGTCATATAATCTAACCCTCTTATTTTACCAAAAAAGTAACTGAGGCTCTGATAAATGAAAGCCCTTGCCTCAAGGTCATATAGCTAATAACTGTCAAAGCTGAGATCTGAATCTAAGTCTTCTAATTCCAGATACAACACCCTTTTCAATATGCCATGCTTATCTCTGGATTGCTATCTTTAGAATTCTTTGCAGAGAACAAATCCTGAATTTAATGTGGAATTGTGACACTGCCATTATCAATATTGTAAACCATTCTGTACTACAAAACTACTGTGCATGATGAGGCTGTGCATTCCAATATATGAACCAATAGTAGACCATGCAGCTTTTATTTAAAAGAGAGATTTCCCTTTTATAAGAAGAGAAATCAAATGCAAAGATGATGGATAGGAAAGCAGATAAAAATAGGAGACCAAAAAAGCCCAAGGAGTCTTTTTTTTTTTCTCTCTGGCTACTTCTATCACTGAGGAGCAGAAATATGCTATGTTCCTTTAAAATCTCTGTTTCTACCAATACTATCTATTAAAATAGTAGGATTTTGACATCTTCAGCTGGTAACTCCCTAACTCATCAAACAATTACCTTTCTTCCTAGTCATTTCTTCTTAAACTCATCAATTATATTCTCTCGCAATCTATCTTCCTCCACAAGAAACTATTTCTCTTTAAATTCTTACCAAGGCGCTATATTCTGTTTTCTCTTCAAGCAATTTCCTGACTTACAACAAAATGATTTCCTTGTTAGTGAATCAGAGATGCTACTCCACTCTATCTTGTGTTACCCCTTTTTAGCACTTAAGGGATATAAAATAAGAGTACATCCACATAGATGAATATTGATTGAAGAATTAGTCCAGGTAAACATGACATTAGAAAGTGTAAAAGGATTATAATGGTCTGAATTGCTTTTGAAAACTATTGCTATACTAGACACCATCTGTGTCTATTTTGTTGATAATCAAAGGCTTTATCTCTGTTTAATTTCTCTGCTCTGGAATCCATTCTGAGAATATTTTTAAATAGTAAAGTGAATACTGAAAACAAACAAAAGGCCACATACATTCCTATAACATCTTGAAAGAGTCAACTGCTGGTATAAAGTTGAACTTTGACAAAACAATATCATGATTTCCCAATTTATAACTTAGATTAGTTGATCAAAGCAAGAGGAGGCCCTCATCCATATGGTTTTCAAGTAAAGTCACTTCCTATCAACTGAATTTACCTCAGATTACACTTACACTTATACACACACACACACACATACACACATATACATATGCGTGTATATATATATGTGTGTATATATCTATATCTATATCTATATCTATCTATATCTATATCTATATCTATATCTATATATACATACATATGTATATGTATTTTTCCCCCCTCCTTGTGTTATCATGAAACAGTATGTCATGGACAGGGCTTGACTCAGGCCAGTCCTCTAGTACTTTAGTCAGAAGTTTTAAATAAATGCAATACTGTAATTCAGCTAACTCAACAAAAGGAAGTTTACTTCCCTGGAAGAAGTATGCTTAAGAGTAGGGAAGGGATGCTTTTGTAGGAGAAGGTACCTCTTCAGCTGGTCATAGCATCTCACTGTGGTCCATGTTGCTGGTCTGTACTTATAAGGAGAAATAAGGAGTGACAGTCACTCTTGTCTTCAGTTTTCTATCTAGATGACTAAGAATTTAGACTATGGCTAAACATCAGTCCTCTGAGCCAATTAAATTGTGAAGACACTTTCAATGCATTTTCAGGAGATCAAACCTAACTTGCTTGGGGAGAAAAGAAATGCCTGAGGACACTGCTACAAGCATAGTGTGAATTTTTTTTAAAATTACCCAATACCAGTTTCCTGCTTTGATATGAAAACACCAATATTTCCTGCTTTTAAAGTAAAATGTGGTTCCTCTCACTAAGCCCTCCAACTAATATTTCTCATAAAATGAGTTGAAATTTATGTATCACGAAGGGTAGCATTTGACAATGTTATGAATATCAGGAACGAGGCATGCTGGTTAGTGAAATATTTTGACAAGTAGATAAAGAGATAGATTGAAGATAAATTACCTAAAAATGTTACTTTATTTGTTGTTCTTTTAATCAATTTCCTTTGCCAACAAATTCTACTCTCTCCTCCTCCCAGAAAACTGTCCTTTATAACCAAGTATATATGTGTATGTATATGTATGTGAGTGTGTCTACATATACACATATACATACATACATAAATATAGGTACATATACAAACATATACATTTAAATGTATGCATGTGTGTGTATATATATATATATATATATATATATATACACACACACACACACACACACACAAAGATACATATAAATATAACACACACACATATATATTTCAGTAAAACTAACCAAAATACAACCTTAGTTCTCTATTTCTGCACTCTAATATCTTCCTTAGGGCTCACTTTCTGGTCATCATAATTATAAATTATTCTGCATATTTTGTTTTGTTTTATTTTGTTTTCCATTCCATTTACATTGTAGTCATTGTGCACATTGTTCTGGTTATGCTCATATCACCTTGCATCAATTTCTATGTCTTCTCTGCTTTTCTATATTCGTTAGATTTTTTTCTTGCATCAGTAACATTGTACCATGTTCACACAGGACAACTTGGTTAGACATTTTTCAAATCAGTGGGCACATATTTTGTTTCCAATTTTTTTATGCCACAGAAAGTATTAGTATAAGTATTTTGATGTACATATGACTTCTCTTTATACCTTTTACCATCTTGGGAGAATAACTATTACTGGTATCTCTGGGTCAAAGAGTATTGACAATTTAAACACTTTAGGATGATCTCCTACTTTGTAGAAAGATTGACCCAATTCAAAATAATTTTAATATAAAAATGAATTTATTAATTCATTAAAAATAATTAATTATTATTATTATTATAAATAATAATCATTAATTCATAAAAAAACCTGAATAAATACATTGCTTAGAGTCACAAAGCCAGTACGTGTCAGAGGGAAGACACAACCAGGTACCCAGGCTCCAAAGCCAGTTCTCTTTTCATTTCACCAGCGAAGCTATATTAAGTGTAATTCTATCTTACTTTCATGATTCAGAAGGTACATAAGAATTCTGTGATGCCTCATGGTCACGATTATAAATAAAAAACATCACTGACTTAGTGCGAATGAGGGGAATACTAATCGAATGCAAAAACTTTGATTCACCATGTTGCATGTAGGACTTTATTGGTCCAGATAGTGATTACTTCTGGAGATAAAAACCCAAGTGGCCAATTGAATGAAGAGCAACCATTCCCAGTAGACTTGAATGGCCTTGATATCCTGTAGCTCAGTGGAACCAGATGCCCCAAAGAGCTGTCCTGGGAAGGTTTCTGATAAGTTTAGGTTGCTCTATAAATGGTTTCACAACACTAAGGGAGTTTTGGGGGGTTTATTATGATTAAGTGTTTAGATAGCTGACAGGCTCCTAATTGAATCTAGATTCTTATGTCATTTTAATTTGGGCTTCAAATGATATTTGCTCCTTTTAAAAAGTTTGTTACAGAAATTCTCTAGGTATGTTATAGGAATAATATCTTATATTCTTAGGCAAACTAGTTTATATTTCTCAATCCTCTACATCCCATTGCTCTGAAGAAAAAAAAAATAGCTTCCAGTTTATGTTGTTAAATAACTCTCAGAATGCATATACAAAGTATTAGGTGCTTAGGAACCTTTCTAAACTAGGAAAGCAATTTATGCATAGCAACAACACTGCAAAACTTTGAAAGACTTGAGAACTTGATCAACACAATGATACCATTTCAGAGGACCAATAATGAAGTACGATAACCTTTTGTTTGGGAGTTGATAGATTCAGCGTACACACTGAGACATAAACAATTTAGAAATTTATCTTGCTAAACTATGCATATTTGATACAAGCTTTTTGTTTTTATTTTTTTCTTCCAATGGGAAGTAGAAGGGAAAGTAAAAATATGTTAATTAAAAAAAGTAAAATTTGGGGTGGCTAGGTGGCACAGTAAATAGAGCACTGGCCCAGGAGTCAGAAAAACCTGAGTTCAAATCCAGCCTCAGACACTTAATACTTACTAGCTGTGTAACCTTGGGCAAGTCACTTAACCCCAATTGCCCTGCCCTCTCCCCTCAAAAAAAAAAAAACAACAAAATTAAAAAAGTAAAATTTTTTTAAATGCTCTTAGCAAATCCACCACAGAGTGGAAGTGCTTCTTAAGAAATCTGAAGTTGAAAGACAACTAGAACATCAGGCTTTTACTGTGAAACTAAAATTATTTGAAGTTGAGAAATTAACTCTACTTCATTCCAAGAATAACATATATACAAGAATATTCACAAATAACTCATCAGGTTCTTTACATTCTTTTTGCAAAAGATAAAAATTATTACAAATTGCATATTATACATATGTATATGCATATACATATTACAGATTTCACTGCAGACATCATAAAGGTGTAACTTAATAGCTTTGGCATATGAACTTGGGGAAAAGATGGTCAATGCTACAAAGATCACCAGTGGAAAAATGCCTGAAGTTTTAGATTTGTGGCACCACCCTAAAGCAGAGGTTATTAATGGTGTGTGTGTATGTGTGTGTGTGTGTGTGTGTGTGTGTGTGTGTGTGTGTGTGTGTGTGCATACCCTTTTGGTAGCCTCGTGAAGCCTATGGACCCCTTCTGAATATAACGATTTTAAACAACTGAAGAGATGATAAATTTCTCAGAATTTAGTGAAAATTAAGATGATTTTTTTCCATCCAAATTCACAGACCTCCTGACATCTTATCACAGATTTCCTAGGCATTTAAGCTCCTGACCTAAGGCATGGCTTGAAGACTTTTTCCAACACTGAGAATATTGTCTTTCCTTTAATTGTACATTTGGCCTTTCTCAGTAGAAGGAATGCATGTCCACATGCATACACACATCTGTATACATATATACATATCTATCTATATACATGCAAATACATAGATATATGCATATACAATCATTATATAAATGTTGAATGTTAGCACTGAAAACCCTTAGCATAAATAAATATTCCTTTGTTGCTGCTCTGACTAAACTATTGCCAAAACCTGATATCTGTATAGTGCTTTATGATTCCATTGCACTTTTAACACATACTATCTCCACCAATCCTAACAACTTTCATGAAATGCAGTCCAAGAATGATTTTCAAAGTTTTACAGATGAGGAAAATGAGAAAGTACTCAAAAAACGTGCTTAATATTTGCAAGTGGAACAGTGGTTCTTTTTAAGAAGAACCCAGAAGATGAAGTCAAAAGCATGCAAGAAGGCTATGGAAGCAAATAGGAAGCTGGCTCTTACACCCCAGCCTGTGTGACTCTGCTGAGTTTGAGTTCTAAGCTCAGAGCCTGGCTTCCCACTCCATGGCATCTCACAAGCAAACATCCTGACATCTCCTTGGTTCTCAATGCAAATGCCTTCCCTATGGCTGGAGTGTTTTACTGGTTATTTTTTATTGTTCTCTCCCTTTCTACTGATTTCTCTCAACCTCTCTTGTCTGATTTAGGTAAATCTACCCCAAAGTTTCCCCCCAAGACAGAATTTCTAGAATTATAAACCATTTCAAAAGACTATCTCCTTGGTCAATCAGACAATTCCCTCCTGAACAATCAAGAGGAGATTCTGACAGCTCAGCAGGCCTAAGGTCACACAGTTACAGATGAGGCAATTTGAGTATTAACTCTATTGAAATGGGTACAGAAAATGAGAATGGAATCTTTCATGACACAATTTCTCCTTTTTTAAGTTTTATCTGTCATTCCCTTATCTCTAGATACGCATATGAAGACATGCTGAATCCTTCATTTTGTCCCTATTTAGAATAGTGTTATAAATTAGTTTTATTTCATAGTCTGAGGCATGGTTTGAGAAAGAGTTCTGGATGGAGAATCAGAAGGACTATATTCATAGTATCTTAAAGGTTAATTAAACTAACTCTCCTTTACCATTTATGTAATAATTTAAGATTAATCGAGGACTTGAGTCACAACAATACTCTAAAATGTATTATTGTCTTTATTTTACAAAGGAGCAAACTGAATCCCAGAGCTGCACTTGATTTATCCAAAACCATGCATCTGGTATGTATAAAACCCTTTGGGTAATCAGGATTTTTATTTTTCACATAATTAGGTATTCCTTAAATGCAGTTATATAGACTCATTGGAGGAATACTGGGGTTAAAGAGACCCCAATGATGTCAACAAATCATGGAACTATGTGGTGTAAGTAGGCTGCAATAATTCATAAGAATTTTTTTGTTGTTTATCACATTTTTATTTTTAAAATATTAACTTCTTAATTTATTATTAGTTTTCCACATTCATGTTTATAAGATTTTGAGTTCTAAATTTTTTCCTCTCCCTCTGGCCCCTCCTCAAAATGGCATGAAATCTGATATAGGCTATACATGTACAATCATATTCACAGTAATTATTAGAATGATAACCGTTTGCAAGGCTTTTAGTATTCATATCTACAAATGAGATAAATATTTAGCTCTTTAAGGTAGTTAGTTCACTGTTTTAAGCAAACCTGGAAAGTTTAACATTACCCCCTTCACTTAAAACCTACTACAAGGAAATAATCACCGCAAAAAAGACCAAAAAAAGGGGGGTATGTTTTCCTAAATGCCTAAGTATATACATTTGAAAGAAAAACTTACTGCTGAATCACCAAAAGAATAAAGAGAAAGAAATTATATTAAAACGTGTAACACACTACCGTATATAGCAATTTTTTAAAAAGTGATTACAATAAAATACTAAATGGATTGAGTTTTTTTTCTGTATTGACTCTAAGACAGATGTTCCATTGCTTTGCTATTTATTACATTGATACAAATTAGATGAGTGCATTCAAATACATTAAGGTACCGATGGCAAAATATGCTTGAATAGATGCTTGATTTTTTCTCAAATACTCTCTATACAGTCATTAACAAAGCAGCAAAAATACAGCACGACATGACCACTGGAGCTAGGTTCCCCTGGCCACAAGCAAGCGTGGCACAGGTTACCTCTATTTACCTTTTCTCGTCATTAATTGATAATTACAGGGCAAAGACAGAAGTTTAATCCTCTTTTCGAGAGTGAGGGTTTTAGCTTGGTATGAGCGTTAGAAAAAGGTTGAACGTATTGCTGGTGGTAATGTGTCTCTGGCAAAGTTTTTGGCCTTTGAGAAAACATATGGCCAAGACATTTGTGCAATTCATTTGAAGTCACGATTGCTTCATTACAACCATTTTTAAAACAAACAAGAAAACTGGACTCTATGATCTCCACCCAAGACATAAAACTTTTTTTAGCTTCTCTTTTGTTCCCCTTCACTTGCAGAAGGGTGTACTTTCCACCATTTTAACTGAAGAAATCATATATGTGAACTTTCAGAGGGAGAGATTTCATAAAAGCCAATGCCTAGAGGGTGCCACCAAAGTCCCAAACCCTCCTAAAGGTGGGGGAGCTTATAGAAGCACTGCAAATTTAAAAAGCAATTTTCCCAAATAAATTATTTAGAAAGTTTAAAATCAATTATTTAACTTTTGGGGGGTACCTCAGTATATGATTCCCAAGTGTGGTTTTCAAAGATTTTAGCCAATAAATTTTACTGAAGTGCCTTTAGCAACCAGACCCAGTCACTCAGCAAATACCTCAGTAGGATGTACTTGCACCCATTACATTTGTTTTAACAAATAATATTGTTGACTAATCCAACAGAGAACATTTATTTGATAACTCACTTATTGATAACTCATTCTCAAAGATTACAAATAACTACCAAAATGGGTGTTGAAGACTACCTTCACATGTTGTGGATATTTCTGTTATTCCTGAGCCCATTTAAAAATACAGTCAATATTTAATTTTATGTTACAACCTATATAAAATTATTTACTGTTTTAGGAAGGAGGAGGGGAGGAAGGAAGGAAAAAACATTTGGAACTCACTTTTAAAAAATGAATATTAAAAACTGCCTTTACATGTAATTGGAAAAAATAAAACAGTATTAAATATTTAATTATATGTGACAAAACCTTGGCGTACACAGAAAGTGAACAACCATATACACACATTCACATATATGTATGTATACATATATGCACACATACATGGATATGATAGTTACAAGAGAGATTTCCTTATCTAATCTTATTTTTATAAAATTAGTTTTCTCTTCCTTTATATACCTCAATATATCACCTTTAAAGCTCCACTTGGTGAGAAAACACAGTAATTAGCAGTCAAATCAACATCTATGAATTGTTTCATCATAACTGCACATGAGAAATTATTTTTCTGGGTATTGGTATAAAATACATTCCCCATAAAAGAAAATAACTCTTAAGAGTGAAGACTCTATGAAACAGAACAAACAAAACATGTCCCTTAAGTTCTTCCCAGAGATTAAATTTGGGCTGCTGGTCTATTTTCAGTATTTCCAGGATATTGCTGTTAACTCAATAACTAAAATGTGATTGATCTTGTCCAATGTGACCCAGAGGGTTAAGTTCTGTATTTGGAGTCAGGAAGACACAGGTTCAAATTCTGCCAACTACCAGGGTCACCTTGGGCAAGTCACTTCCTCACGTGCAAAATGACTTGAGTTGAATTCAATGATCCATAAGGTCTATTTTAGCTCTAAATCCATGATCCTATGCATTTTCTTTTTTTTCTTTTTTTTTAAATTTTATTTTAGTTTGCATCATTCATTTCCACAAGATTTTGAGTTACATATTTTCTCCCCCTCTTTCCCCC
>CM053581.1:464402060-464423639 GCA_028627135.1 Pseudochirops cupreus | reverse complement strand
TGACTTTAGTGGGAAGTATCTTTGTGTGCGTTTTGGAGTTCTAGGATTGGTTTAGAGTCCTGCTTCATGGGTATTTTGGGGTGGCTATGTGAGAGCTGCGATATGTTGCTGCTGCTACGCCGCCATCTTGGCTCCACCCCCCAGTTCTGACACTTTTTACAGAACCATGACTATGCTTGCATTCATCTTGTACACATCTTTTTAAAATCTGAATTGGTTGGTGAATTCCCCATTCATCCTCCCCCTGTTCTTACACAGTTAGATTATTTGTGTCTTCTGATTTTCATTCTTTAAAGTATCCAATCTTTTTCCACCAAACTTCAGCTAAAGAACTTTAAGACACAAAATTCTACCTAACCCCTTCAACAACATTTTGAAATCTTCTTTGCTAAAATCTAGGTTACATGCCAAACTATGACCCAGCTTTACCTCTTTTATCATGACATCTAAGATAGGTCACTTCCTACTCACATTCCTATTATCTGTATTCTAATAATATAATCTGTGTTCTAATTCCTACATTCTTTACTGATCAGAACCATACAAACATTAACATTCTCCCTCACTACTTTTCCATAGAGGTAAGACAAGAGTTTATCAGTTTAATTGTGGAAGCGTGTGAGCACACTACATGTCTGGAGTATAAAAATCCCTCCCATCATGCCAACTCAGCATTCTGTTCTTTGAATTCATATAATTTTCCTCTTGACTGTGTGGTTTCTTATGACTATGTAACTTCTATTTCTTCTTTAACCAAGTTTCACTCAGATTTTATACCACTCTTTCCTTTTCTGGTTAACTAATTTTGTCATCAAATTATATGTTTTACACAGTGCTACTTTACCACTTCTAAAACATCTAGACTCATCCTTTTGAATTAGTTATTCCCATCTGCATACATATATATTCTAATCATGACATCCATCCCAACTCCCAAAGACACCTAAGGGTTAAATTTTCCTCCTTTCACTAAGACTTTTAGTTCATCTTGTTATTAGCCCCATATCATCCTGCATTTGGGTATGGACAGCTGAAATAATAGGTTTTACTGCTCCCTTTTTTCTTGGATATTATCTCCCGTGAATTGCTGATCCTCCCTTCTGCTATTCTTCTTTGTGTAATAGAGGGTGGATATTGCCTCTGTCCTTAATAATGCTTTCTATCGCAGCTTCACCCAGCCCACATACCAACACAGGAGAAGCTGCCGTGCAATAGAGAATGCTCTGGGACATGAGGCACCTAGGCTAACTTATGCCTGGACATGAGTATTTCATGAAGCAGGCAGTGCAGACTTGCAATAGAGATAGTAGCCATGTGGAATAGCTGGGTGCAGAGCCTCTGGTGTGGGTAAAAGGAGACAGTTGGGAACACAGAGAGAGCCTATAATGGATATTATTAAGGTCTTTTGAAACTGACAGTACTCACTAGCTATTGGCCAGGATGGAGAAGAAGGTGAATAAAAAGAGATACTTGCAAACATGCTATTCATACACCCTGCCATAAGTTTAAATTGAGGAACTTTGTTAATTTGAATTTAAAATGGTTTTATTCATTTCATGGGACATATTCATTCAACAAGAATTTACTTAATGCCTACATTATGTTGGCTACTTGTCTGGGCAAGACATACAATTTAGATAAGAGTCAGTCCTAGTTCATATGTGGCTCTAATCAGTAGCTATGATATAAATATAGATTAGTATAATGCATCATATTATATAAGTGATGTGAAAAGTTGCAAAATCATTTCTTAACACAGATCAGAAAAAAACAATGTGAAGAAGCTAGCATATGAACTGGTCTGTAAATGACCATTTATAACTCTACAAAGAGCACGAGTAGTTCCAAACACTGGAGAAAATATGAGCAAAATCACATCATGATGAGAAACATAGGGGGTATTCAGGAGGCAGAGAATAACAGCTTAAAGTGAACTGATATTAGAATATGGGAGAAAGTTAGAAAGGTAAAAAATGTGTAAATGTATCTGTGGAGCCTTTGGGAGCCACTGAGCAGAGGAACAACATGACAAGAGGTGGCATCTGTATGATGGATTCACTTAGTATAATATTTTGGAAACAAATGGTATTATGGTAGGAACAAAATCCTAATTAACCCTTCCCCTCAAGCAAGTTAGGCTAGTTTTTCTTTAAAAGGCAATGGTTATTTAAATGATTTCTTTAAAATGCAATGATTTACATTCCTTAAGGATAGGTTGGCTCAAGAGAGGAAAGATTTGGACTGCTAATATAACTTCTTCATCACCTTAATAGAAAACAGTCATAAGAAATATCAAGGATGCTTGGATACTTGACTGGACAATAATGTTATGTAACTCAGGGAAGTTACTATCAGATGAAACAAGTCTAGGTGTCCTTCTTCTATGACTAAGTAAATCTCCATTTGTTATCTGTTAAAATGACCCCTAACCATCTCATTTCATTCTAATATTGAACCTAACTACCAGGGCGCTGACTTGAATCAGGCATGGCCCAGAAGAGTATTCAGAAATATCCTAGAATTAAACATTATTTTGTTTTCCAATTATGGAGCATTTATATTTCTTCCTCCCACCTCTATTCTCTCCATCCCAAAATACTCTTGCACCACAGTCAAGAAAAAAAATTGCCATATTAATCATGTTTTAAAATGTGTCTCATTCTGCATATTAGTATACCACGTTTGTGTCAGGAAATGAGATCCTTTGAAGTCGTGATTGATAACCGTATTGATTAGAATTATTGGTTTTTTGAAACATTTATTTTTTTACAAATTACAAATTTGTTTAGTAAAAATTATTCTCCTAATTTCACTTGGGTTCAGTTCAATTATTGGAAACCACTTCTTTTATCATTTCTAATGGCATAACAACATTGTTACAACACAATGATTCATATTCTACAGTTTCTTCAACCATTCCCCATTTCATAGGCAATACCTTGGCACCCATAAGTTCTTTGCAACTACAAAAAAAGCTTCTATAAATATTTTTTTACAAGCAGAATCTTCGCTTCTTTCTTTCATCTCTTTCGGGTAGTGGCATCTCTCAGTCAAAGGAAAAGCATAGTTTAAAACTTTGGAAAATACTTCCAAATTGATTTGACAAATGGACAGACTAGTTCATAGCTCTAACAACAATGGATCAATGTCTTTTTTTAATAGTCTATCCAACATGCATCACTTTTTTGGTCAAATTTGATAATTTAATAGATTTCAGATAGAACCTCAGAGTTGCTCTTATTCCCATTTTTCTAATTAGTAGTGATGTTGGAGCATATTTTCAAACAGATATAGAGAACTTAGGTTTCTTCCACTGGATAACATCTATTTATGTCCTTTGACAATTTATCATTGTGGGAATAGCTCTTATTCTAATCAGTTTGAATCAGTTTCTTATATAGCTAAGAAATAAGATATTTATCAGGGAAATGTGCTGGAAAGATTTTTTCCAGTTAGCTGTTATTTCTATTCCATAAATTCTGATCTATTTACTTGTATTCAAATTTATGTCTGCTTAGGTCTCTCTATTAAAAAAAACTACACTGCTTTCTTTTACCAAAATATCTGAGAGTAAAATACTTACTGCATTTTCAGACATTTATCAAAAATGTTGTGTCTACTTATAATTATTGCTCTTCCGCTGGTTATAGCTAAATATGTTTCCTTTTTTCTTTGTAAGCAGACCTGCCATTAAAAATCTTTTGTTGGAAGCTAGTTTCTTTCTTATAAGTGAACAAATGCAGTTAATAACTTACCATATTTCACAGAGTATAAGTTGACTATATATATATGTATGTATATATAATTTCTGTGAATAAAAGTGAATTTTGACATATCTTCCCCTAGCCTACCCAACTCATTTATTCATTGCTTCGTATTTTTCAGAACTCTTCCAAGTTCAATCCCTAAGCACACTTCCATGTCTTATTTCAGCGTGTGTGTGTACGTGTGTGTGTATACATGCACATACTTATATACATAAATATTTATATGCACATATATATGCATATATGTGTGTGCATATATACACACTGTATATACACACATACATATACATGTATGTGTGTGTGTGTGTGTGCAAATATATCTATATGTAACCAGCCATCTATCATATATGTAGTTACTTCTATTGCTTATTATGGGCAATTATGTGGCACAGTGGATAGAGTGCCAGGTCTAGAGTCAGGAAGACTCATCTCTCTGAGTACAATTCTGACTTCAGACACTTACTGCTTCTATGACCCTCAACAAGTCACTTAGCCATGTTTGCCTCGGTTTCCTCATCTGTTAGATGAGCTGGAGAAGGAACTGGCAAACTCCTTCAGTATCTTGGCCAAGAAAATCCTAAATGGGTCACAAAAAGTTGAACATGACTGAAAAATGACTGAACAACAACACAAAATTGCTCATTATTTGTTGCTTTCCATCAAGCTACTTGTCTGGTGCTGCAATGAACCCAAGCAGGCAATGTTAACCCAATTTGAGGCAAAAACTAGTTAACCTTAAAAGATCTGCTTTTATCATACGTGAATGTTTCCAAGTGAACCATAGTTTTGCATTCTCAAACCCTGTTTGGAATATAATGGTAATCATTGTGGGCTAAAGAAACAACATCCTATGAGTAATTATATGTACAAATGGACATTTAAGCTAAGGAGAAGACTATTTTTTTTTTCTCTCTGCAAAAGTATCCTGATGCACCAATCAGCAACAACAATGACAAATGTCAATTAAGGGCCAGGTGCAAAAGGTGACTAAAATTCCAGGTGTTTGATTTTGGCTAAGGGTACTTTGTTTAAAACTTGGCTTTATTACTTAATACCTGTGTCATGCTGGGAAATTCATTTAAATTCTTTAGCCCCCAATTTCTTCATACATAAAATGAAAGAGTCAGACTAGATGAACTCTGAGATTTCACACAGCCTTCTTACCTCTTATCTCTTCCTTCCCTCTTGAAGCAGTCATCCACTGTACAAAAACTCCATTTTCTTGACCTCTCAATTATTTTGCAGAAAGGAGTTGAACTATGCAGTGCCTAAAGTACTTTTAAATTAAGATTCTTGATTTAGCCTCTTCATCAAAATCCAGTTACCTTTGATTTCTTGCCTAGCATAAATTGCATGGTGTGCTGCTTTAACACAGCCCTAACATCTTTGATCCCACCATTTCATTAAGTGCCTATTGTGCTAATCGTGAACTCTCATCCAAAGTCCGAGGTATACTGAACCCTAAATCTAGCAGCTTCTTGCCCCATTCTGAAATAATGCCATCTCTCAATACATAGATATTATAATGTATTGAATGGTCACATATTTTATTTACCAAATAGATTTTTGTCTTCTCTTGTTATTTATCTTTTCACATCTTTATGTATTGTCTCCTATAAGAAGTCAGAAACTCTTTGAAAGTTACTCTAAAATAGCTGTTAACAGCAAAAGGAAATATTTCTTAGGGAGCCTTGAGGAACTTAAAATGGTGAGTGGCTTGGAGGGTGTTAATTTGTCTTGGACATGGCTGAAATCTGTCATTCTGTGTGTATGTGTCTACATGTTATGTGAAGGAACATAATTATAGCAATCCCTGAATGGCCTATTCATTTACAATGCTATTTTGGAAACATTAAGTTTTTTAATTGGTTTCCAGTGTTTTTGGAGGGAAGTTCTACATATTAGAAGACTGAGCTTTGCACCCTATGGGTTTTCTCCACTGAAATTCAATAAAGTTTAATTGAATTACAATGGGTGAATCCACAAGATGCCAATTGCTGGCCTCATAGTGTGGAACTCCCCTTTCACAGCACTGGATATATGTTGGAGTCAAACATTACAGTGCTTTATTCTCTCCCTCTTCTAGAGAAAACCCTGTACCAAGGGGGCACCTGTGCTCATTACTAAGCACCAGAGTAATTACTCCAGTGAAATCACATATAATTTAAGTAACCATGGGGAAAAATAGATACTTCCATATTCCCAAATTCTAGTGCAGAAAATGTGGCCTATTTCTAAGAAAATGGCCAGTACAGATGTTAATACTTTCTTTCAAGTGGGAATAAGAACACCAACACCCACCTCTAATAACCTACTGTATCCTGTAACTGTTTCTTTAAAATAGCTTGTATATCTTAAAGTAACACACACACACACACACACACACACACACACACGTTCACACACGGATGGTGGGGTAGTTGGGTAGCTCAATGGACAAAGGCTGGATACCGGGTCAGGAAGGTTCCAGCGTTCAAATCTGGTCTCAGACACTTAGTAACAGTATAACCCTGGACAAGTCATTGATCCTCTGTCTGCTTTAGCTTCTTCATTTATAAAATGGGGATAATAACAGCATCTACCTCCCAGGGTTGTTATGAAGACCAAATGAGATAATGTTTTTAAAGCACTTTGCAAACTTCAGAGCATTAAGGTAGTTACAAAGGGTCAGGTTTTGTGAATTATGGGAGAAAAAAAAGTGTAATGCTTTTAATATGCATCATTCTGAATTCTTTCTCAATCAAACAATTAAAAACACGGAATAACTTTATAAATTATGCTACTGGGCTTTAGCCATTTATGTTTGGAGAGTTAAGATAAATAAGAATTCTCTCTGTAGAGTTAAACACAATTTTTTAAAAGTTGAGAAGTCCATCTACACATACATAAAACAACCAAAACTAGGCCACCATAAAAATAATGTAAATAAAACTATTAATCTACACTAGGGCATTTTAGCATAATTTTCTAGGATACTATTTATTTAATTTTCTTAAATCATGACAAAATAATATTAAGTAAAATACCCTGAAAGGAGAAAAACATCTATCTAAATGGAATGCTTTAATTTTGTTCAGTTTCAGGGTGACTTGTTTAAAAATGAATTCGTTTTGGGGATGCTAAATTTGCAACTAGAAATGGAAAGTGAATAATTTTATTTTTTGAAATAATTTTTCTAGGTTGTTACTGGAAGACAGTATAAAACTCTTAGTACATGATTTTAATTGCTAACAAACTTTGGGGTAAGGCTTTATAGAGTGATATGGAAGGGGAAAACATAGAATGATGTTACTTCTTTTAATTGGAAACACTTAATCATATCAACCATATATTTTCTGCAGCCGATAATCTATTAAACTGCCAGTTTCCAAAGATGCTGTCTTCATATTAACCATTCATTGTCCACTAACCCAAATATTACCTCCTATTCACTATCTTTAGAAGGAAGGAAGGAAGGGAGGGAGGAAAGAAGGGAGCAAGGGAGCAAGGGAGGGAGGGAGGGAGGTCATTTGGGAGGGTGGAAGGAAGGAAGGAAGAAAGGAAGGAAGGAAGGGAGGTTGGGAGGGAGGAAGAAAGGAGGGAGGGGAGGGAGGAGAAAAAGAAAGAAGGGAGGAAGGAAGGAAAGAAGGGAGGGAGGATGGAAGGGAGGAAGGAGGGCAGAGAGGAAGGGAGGAAGGAAAGGAGGGAGAAAGGGAGGGAGAGAAGAGGGAACAGAGGAAGAAAGAGAGGAAGGGAGGAAGAAGGAAGGGAGGAAGGGAGGGAGGGAGGAAGGGACAGAGGAAGGGAGTAGGGAGGAAGGGAGGGAGGAAAGAAGAAAGGAAGGAAGGAAAAGAGGGAGGGAGGAAGGAAGGAAACAAGTATTTATTCAGCACTACTATATTCCAGGCACTGTGCTACATGCTACATAAATATCTCTTTTAATATTGGTGTTATTAATATCCTTTTATAGTAGAAGAAAGTGAGGCAGACAAGTTAAGTGTGTCTGAGGCCTCCCTTGTACCAAGGTCTTGTAGACTTTTGCCCAGTGCTCTATCCACGTCACCATTTACCTGCCTCTGATTCGTACACTAGTATAATGAGGTAAGGCTTGCACAAAGATGATCATTATAGAAAACTGATTATGGTAAGCGCATCAACGAAGGATAAAGTGTAGTAATAAGAGATTTGACTCCTGATTAATCAGTCATAATGCCATGCTGCCTCCAAGTGAACATGACCAAGTCTCCCTAATAATGTTTACAGCAAAGAGTAAGAACATTGTCTAATCCTAGATGAAGATATACTGAATTGTTCATATTACAAAGAACGTAACATGGAGTTAGGGGGGAAGCCCATCATATTCTTCATCAATTTACAAGCATATTGTTAGATATGGTGAAGCAAGCAAAAAACAAAAAGAGCTCAGTGAGTACAAGGCAGATACTGGGTTATAATCATACAGGGCAGGTTTTTTAATTGGAAAATTTGAGGAAAGTTCTTTTAATGATTCCATAGGAGTAGCTGCCACAAAATCCTATCTTCAAGTATCATTAATCTACTGCTGACGCCATATCGTTGTGAATCATGGAACCATATTATAACAGATATTATCTATGTATATGTATCATATGTATCATGGCAAAAGTAAGTGGACTAGTTTTTAAAGGGAATGAGAAATAATAAAGGACTAGTCCAGGTGATACACTATCCAAAGAAGCAGAGAAAGGCTTCCAGAGTCAGAGTCAGGGGATGTGCACAATGAGAAGGCACAGAAAAGGTGTGATCCTCACTGAGGGAATGCACAGGAAAGAAATCAGGAATCTACCAAAATACTAAACAAAGAGATACTAAGGAGATTTCATACATAATTTAAAAATCTCTTGTTGCTGTACACAGACGAGGACTATTTCTTGTTTTATGCCTAGCATCTATTTTTAGAGGATATGGTTGTGAATGTTGCTGTATGGAAGGCTGCATGATGAGTTATCCATATCCCAATTAAAATGAATTATTCTCTACCATAATAATAATGATACTGGGACATGCCTCAAGTTATCATTCCATGACTACCCCTTGTAGTGAAACTTTCTTAAAGTAAGTATCTGATGCCCTATCTATGGAGAATCAAGATTTTATACATTCAAGTGAAATTACTGCCAAAATTATTAGGGGATGTTTGACCAGCAGAGTCTTCCTAGTGCCAGCTCAAACTAGGAGAGTCTGCTGCAAGGTAAGATTAAGATAGTTTGAAAGCTTTGTACAGTACATTACATTACACTTAACATTGGAAGAATCCATTTACAAATGAGGTTTGGGAAATCCTAACCCCAATTCATCAAAGGTAAAAATCTGAATCAAGGAGAAGCCACAAGGCCTACAGACAATTATCATACTGCTAAGAGATATCAATAATACTTTTAATGTAATTTAACATTAAACATCTCTCTATGATTAATTTCTTGTGGGCTAATTGAGTACCCTGCTTTAGTAACAGTCAATAAACTATACCAGACAAGGCCAGGCTCACCCTCTTATCAAAATAACCAATTGAAAAGGAAGAGGAAAGTTAGCTTCAGGCTCTAGGCCAGTGTGGGAAGAGACTATTACAAGGAGCTGTGAAGCAGACTTTAATGTCTAGAATGATGCTTTAAGACAAGTGTTCTTCTTGGTAGTTAATCCAATGAAGAGGTTTAGATTTATCTGAAGTTATCTTTGCAATTTTAAAATTTATTAAGAAAAATTTTTCTTACTTAAAGAACTATGAAACATTTTAAATCAGGATATCATTGTGAAACAAGCAAATGCAATAAAACAGTCGAAGAAATAATATTTGATAATGGAAAAATAGATTTCCTTACTTTTTAAAGTGACAAATAAAAAAGACATCAACTCAATGAAGTCAGTTTCCCTGTAGGTTTGTAGGAGTTAAAGGCAAAATAGACTGAAAAAGAGTGTTAGAAATGGTGTGTTATTTATGCTCTGCTGCTGAGAAGGCACGGCAGAGTTAGATTTTACACACTGAAACAGATTCTAAAAAATACATACATATTTCTTGTGAAGCAATTGTATTACATAGGTGATTCTAACAGGAAATATTTGTTATAAGATGTCCTTCAGTCATTTTTCAGTAGTGTCTGATCCTCATAACCCCATTTGGGGTTTTCTTGGCAGAGACACTAGAGTGGCTTGCCATTTCCCTCTCCAGCTCATTTTACAGATGAGGAAAACAGGCAAAAGGGTTAAGGGACTTGCCCAGGGTCAAAAAGCTTGTAAATGAATGAGGCAGGATTTGAATTCCCAAAGATGAGTCTTCCTGTCTCCAACCCCTGCTCCCTATCCATTGCCCCAACTAGCTAGCAATGTTGTAGCACTGAGGTTCTCAAAGGTGTTTATGTTCTGATATGTGCTTGGAGTGACTAGATTCAGCAATGGAATAATAATAGTTGTTTCAAAACTCATGTCTGAGAGACAGCTAGGTGACACTTGTGAATACAGCGCCAGCCCTGGAGTCAGGAGGACCTGAGTTCATATTTGGCCTCACATACTTGATACTTACTAGCTGTGTGACCTTGGGCAAGTCACTTGACCTCAACTGCCTTTCCTCCCCCCTCCAAATAATAAACAAAAAACAAATCTGCTTGGTACAAAATAACAGGCAAAGTGCTAAGAGCAGTGAAGATGATGATAATGATGGTGATGATACCAACAATTCATTTCTGCGGTGCTTTAGCTTTAAAGATAGCAACTGGACCAGTGATTTCATTGGCAGAGGGAAATCCAGAGACAGGAAACTCCCTCTACTAGAATGTAGGTAGACACGTGCTCTCCAGCTTACAGTCTCAGAGAGCAGCCTAGAGCCCTAAGAGGCTGTAACTTCCCTAGAGTCACACAGATTGTTTGTGTTAGAAGCAGTATTTGAGCCTCAGTCTTCCTGGGCCAGGTGTCTTATCCATTATGCCACACTGCCTCTCATCATAGTTTAAAGTTTGCAAAATGCCTTCCGCACAACAACCTTGTGGTGTAAATAATGATACCTGGAATGGTACGAAGAGGGGGAAATGAAGGGAAGAAGGGAGATGACAGTGTCAAAGGGAGACATCTAGAATGGGAACCCCAGAGAACATCCCACAGCTAGAATTATCATCTGAGGACATTCCACTGGGACATAAACATCCAACTTCATCAAGTTCTCTCTACCTCTTGGACATTTATTAATTTCAACAGTCACATTTTGTTATTTATTCCTGAGAAATAATTTAGTCCCTAGAGCCAAAAAGAGAAAGAGATAACAAAAAATTCCTTAGGTAGATCTAAGTCACTTTCACAATCAATTGTTATCACGGTCACACAACTTCCCTTTCTATTTTCTAAAATGCATGCTTTAACTACTAAAAAATAATTTTTCATCTTGTTATCCTTATTTTCTGTACCCTGACCTCCTCTCAGAACTTCCCATGACATTTCCAAGATGGTCTGAGGTTTAAGGACAGGTCTAAAGAAAATGTTTAGTTTCTCCCCTGGAACAAGCTTTTACCTCTACCCACTGCCAAAAATATGATTAGTGGTGCTTCTTTTTAGAGTACTGCAGCATGAAAATTGATTTAGGAATGAATAGCTTTGGGCCAGGAAAACTATGAAACCTGGGACTGTACCACTCTATTACTTCTCAGAGACCTGGGGAAACTTGTAGTTGTTATCTTAGACCGTCAGTTACTTTTGACTCAGGAAGAGAGACACCAGAAGATCGGCAATAAACAGCTGTTTTCTCAGTTTTCCAAAGGCAGGAAAAGGCATATTATGGAAACAATAATATTAATAATAGCATTTATAAAGTGCTTAGAAGTTTGCAAAACACTGAAAATGTTATCTCATGTGATCCTCACAAAAAACCCTGTAATTCAGGTGCTATTTTCATTGTTTGACCACTGAGGAAACTGAGGCAGATGCAGGTTAAATGAGTTGCAACAAAACTTGTAAGTGACTAAGACCACATTTGAACCCAGGCCTCCCTGATTCTAAGTCTAGGACTTCATCCACTGAGGGACCTACGTGGCAGTAAGCTCATGGTTGATCCCCAAAGATGTTTAGTTGTGATTGTTAAGCAAAGGGTAATAATTTTGAAACTTCATATTAAATATATCACAAAAATAAAAAAGAATACCATCTAAAATAAGAATCAAATTGATATTTCACTTTCAACTAGCTTATGGGAAATGCAAAGACTTTAGTTTCAAAAATGGATTCATTCAGTAAGTACTTGGTATAGTAGGATATATGCTCCCTGCGGGCAAAAACTTTCTCCTTTTTGCATTTATATGTCCGGGGACTAGCTCAGTACCTCAGACATGGTAGGTACTTAACATCCAACTTGACTGATTGGCATATAACTGAGATGTTACAAAATTCTCCTATCATTTGCAAAATATGAGGCTGATTCCCTTAGTTTCAATAATCTGCAGTGATTTATGGATTATATTGCTAGCACCCTCCAAAAACAAGAATATGATTAAACAATCTTTACTAGCTTTTGTCCCACATATGAAAAAATACAGCTATATGAACGAATTTTGTATGAACATATTTTCACTAAATTTTGGGCCAACGCATGAGAAGATTGTCTTAATACTATTGAAAATGTGTTATGATCTATGTGTAACTTATAAGAAATCGCAGTGTTCTAGCTCACTAGTTTTCCTGTCAGCCTGAGAGGACTGAGCTGCCAATGAATGTATTATGTATTTGTGCTCTGAGTAACGATAGTATGGAACTAGCAGAGGCTTTGCCTAAGAAAAGCCAGGGCAAATCTAAACCTAGGTGAATTAGCAAGGGAGATGGACACTAGGAAGGAAGGAAAAGGAACAAGCATTTATTAAGCACTTCTATTTACCAGGCACTGTGCTAGGTGCTTCACAAATATCACATTTGATACCTCAACAGTCTTGAGAGATAGGAGTTGTTTTGATGCCCATTTTATAGCTGAGGAAACTGAGGCAAAAACAGTTGAGTGACTTGCCCAGGATATGTCGCCAATAAATGGCTGATTTCAAAGGCGAACTGGGGTCTTTTTGAGTCCAGGCCAAGACCTCTATCCATTGCACTATACAACACAATCGAATTGGCCTGGATTTTTTTTGTTTGTTTACCTTAATTGTATTGCAGAGTGGAGAAATTCTGAAGGATTGATCAGCAGCACATGACCAAATTATATAAGAGCCATCTAATCTGGAGGGTAGCTTTAGTGAATAGTTTGAACTTGGTGTCCTGCAAACCTAAATCACTCCAAAGTAAAATCAGGAAGGAACTGTGTGGCCGCCAGAGAACTAGGCTTAAGGACTAGACTACAAATAGGTGAAAGTTACATTTTTTTAAATGGAAGACCGGAAAAGACTTCAGAATCAAAATATACTGAACTGAATTAAGGACAACCTTGAGCCTTCAGAGTTTTGACTCGAATACTGTTCTAAATGGGCCAGTCGGTTTTTTAAAAAGCTAACTAATTTGTATTTTTCACAAGAAACTACCTGTTAATGATGAGGAATTTACTTAGCTAAGTACTATATCACTGAGTTCTTTCATTTTGCTGTTGGTCATTTGTTCAATCATGTCCAATTCTTTGTGACACCATGGACCACAGGGTTTTTTTGGCAAAGATCCTGGAGTGGTTTGCCATTTCCTTCTCCAGCGGTTCTGGTGGATCCTTTTGTCAGGCAATCAGAGGTTAAGCAGTGATCACAAAATTAGGAAGTGTCTGAGGCTGGATAAGAACTCAGGTCTTCCTGACTCCAGGCCCAGTGCTATTTCCACTGAGCCACCAGCAGCCTCCATGTCCTTTCAAATTTCCTACACATTAGATTGGACATTATGGATGGTGTAAAAAACTGGGCAGGGATGGACTCAGAAAATCAGGGTTCAAATCTCAGTTGTAGCATTTAGCTAGCCTCAGTTCTTACCTAAATAATGAGCATGTTACCAACACTTCCTACCTCCCACCTCATGTCAATCAGTCTTATTGAGACTGTACTATTTACATGGCACTACGCTAAGTGCTGTGAATACAAAGAAAGCCAAAAAAACCATGTGAAATTCTGCTCTCCAAAGGAAGGTAAAACGTTAGCTGAGTCTTGACCTTAGCCATGAGACCAAGGAGGCAGAGATGAAGAGGGAGCATAATGCTCGAGGAGGTTGAGTGCAATGTCAGAAGAGCAAGGAGGTCAGTATCATCTGATCACAGAGTAAGTTAAGAGGAGTAAGACATAAGAAGACTAGAAAGGTGGAAGGAAGCTAAGCTTATGAAGGGATTTGAAAGTCGAAGAAAGGATTTGATATTTTTTATATTTTACCTAAATTATCTTTTATGTTACATATAGATATAATACTTGATTTTGGAGGAAAGAGGAAGTTGCTAAAATTTATTGAATGGGGCAGGGAGGCAGATTCTATATGATCAGATCTACATTTTAAGAAGATAAATTTGATAGCTGAACGAAGGAAGGATTGGAGTGGGAAGAGATGTGAAGTCAGAAGACCAACCAGCAGATTCTTGCAGTAGTCCAGCAATAAGGAAAATGCTTTGTAAATGACAACAATGTATTGTATTTATGTAAGCAATTAGTATCACAGTTGAACCATTGAACTGAAAGGGGTCTAGCACTCCCACGGCTTAAAAAACTACTGTTCTCAAAAATCAACATTTTGCCCTCTGAAGAGATCTTGATCACCATCCAGTGGCCCATCACAGTAAATGCTCTTAAACTAAGGTTGCCCTCTCAATGCATGCATGATTCAATTATAGCAAGTGTATAAAGCATGATTATAGTGTACAAGTGATAACAACATCTCACTCTCTAATCAACCTCATTCTTTAGAATTTGGGGTAAATTGAAAACCTAGGTCAGGAGCTCTCAAGCAGTGGTCCTGATTAAAGGCCACACAGTTTTGCATGTAAGCAACTAAATTACTTGCACGAATACCAGGACTGGAGATTAAAGACATAACAATGAAAAGTGGTTTTTTAAATTTTCTTTACAACAGGCAGATAAAGAAAAACATCTCTAGGTGCTTACCAGTAGCTCAGTTTGAATAAAAGGCCCTTTGACCTTTACACCATTGATTTTTGGTGCAGACCTATGATTTTCTTGATGTAAGGAGCTTGCTGATAAGGTAACTTCCTCCACCCATACAGATGAGCAAATAATCTTTACAGAATTGTCTGGGGCCACTGTGAAGTTAAGTGATGGTGACACAGGATGTGTATGAGGACACATTCGGACTCATGTCTTATTGGCTCCAAGACTGTTCTATATTCTCTAGGGCCTTCTGCCTCTTTCACCGATAACTAGATAAAACAACAAAATTCCTTTAGATGATCAGACCACACTGACATTTCTGTTTCTTCATTCTCAAGGCATTGTATAGATTCAATTTCATTCCTGCTGGGTGGAAAGAAATGCACTTTATTTAGAGAGGAACAAAAGCATCAATATTATGACACTGTGATATAAGCTTCAAGAGGAGGCAGAAGATGTGAGTGCAAATCAAACTTCAAACACTTACTATGTGAGCCTGTTGAAGTCATCTAATGTCTATCTGCTTCAATTTCTTTGACTTTAACATGGAAATAACAATAGCTCCAATCTCCCAAAGTTGTTGAGAGTACCAAAAGAGACCACATTTGTAAAGCAATTGGTGCAGTGTCTGGCATATATAGTAGGTATTTCATGACTGTTTGTCTTTCCTCAATACTCCTTCCCTTTTGCTTTCCCCTGTGACCTGAGTACTAGATGTTATCTAGGGCAGTTCTGGGCAGCTAGGTAGTGAACTGGATAGACAGACTGCTGGGTCTGAAATCAGGAAAACTCCTCTTCGTGCATTCAATTCCAGTCTCAGACACTTACTGGCAAGTGTTACCCACGGCAAATCACTTAACCCTGTTTGTCTCAGCTTCCGCAACTATAAAATGAGCTGGAGAAGAAGAATGCAAATCCTACCAGTATCTTTGCCAAGAAAAACCCCAAATGGGGTCATGAAGAATTGGACACAACTGAAATGGCCTAACAACAAAAAAGTCTTCACTAGATCTTAGTTTTATTAAAAAATGAACTATAAATAAAACAAGGAAATAGAAACAAACAAAAATGGGGTTATCAGTGTCAGCTAGGTGACCAACATTTCCATTATGAGTAATATATGTTGAATTAATGTGAGAAGTGAGTCTATGGTGTTTTTTCAATACTTTGATTTGAATGGTGCTTCATGGTGTGTTGTACAAAGCAAAGGACTAAGTAAATGCTTTTTCATTCATCCCTTCAACAAAGTGAGGCTAACTACTATGGAGATCTAACCTATAACATCTATTTTAAAAGACTGAACTACACAGTTTAAAAAACATACACAGACTAAAGGATAAAATTTCACTGAGCATAGGGGAAATGTTTCTAATTCATCCCTAGGATTTTATTTTTATAAGCTTTAAGTTCTCAACGAATGGGATAGTTCTTAATATAACATTATATTTAAGAAATTTGCACTATGTAAATGTCTAGGAAAAGAATAACTATATTTCTGTGATATTTTATGTTTATAAGACACTTTAAATATATTATCTCATTGGATTCTCACAACACTACTATAGGGTAGGTAGTTTAAGTACCTTTTCTGCTGTTTTATAAAGGGGACTTACTCAAGGTTTTGTAGCTAGTAAGTAGTAGAACTAAGACCCTGACTCAGGGTTTTTGAGACCAAGTTTTGGGTTTTTGCTGTTTTATTGTTCTCTTAAAATATTTTACCTTCCTAAGGTTTTCCTTATTATTTGAAACTCAGCAAAATAAGCCTAATAAAGGTTTTACACATTAGCAAAAAGAAACTTTGTGAGTTATTCCCCCTTACTAAATGCAAGCACAGAATATGATTTAGATTAGTGGTTCTCAAACTTTTTGTCTCAGGACCCCTTTCTACTCTTAAAAATATTGAATACCCCTCCCTAAAGCTTTTGTTTATGTAGGCAATAAATACCAAAGTTACCGTAGCAGAAATTACAATTTCTTAAAATTGTTTAAAAAAATAGTTTTGTCCTCATGGACCATCTGGACCTTTGAGAATCACTGAGGTTAGGGCAGAACCTAAACATCCATCGAGAAGGAGACAGACAACCAGTTCAATTCTTCATAAAACACCTTCGGAATTATGATTTCTATATGGACTCCTGAAGAGAATTCAGTTGAAATGATACGTAAGACTTGATGTCTTCTAGGATTTCATTACTGGGGCTTCTGTTTTGTCATTTGATTAAAAATTATTTTTAAAAGAATTTTATTATTTATTATTTATTTTATTTATTTATTATTTATTCATTATTTTATTCATATTTTTATTTTAGCTACTTGCTGTTAAAAGTAGGTTATATGATGCTATTCAAGAACCCTATATTGAGTAGGATTCTTGAGTAGAAACTAGTAAAATCTTCATGACTACATCAAAAGGTAGATCTACAAATGTGGGCCAGTCTATTTTTAGTTTGACTTAAAGACTGTCATGACAAGTTGCACTGGCATAAAAGACAGAGAGAGCTGACCTTGAATTCAGACTTAGGTCCAAGATATGCTTCTGACACATAAAGAGTACGTGACCCTGGGAAGTTGTTTAACCCCTTCTCAATCTGGGTTAACTCTGTAAGACTGAATGTTACAGACAAATTGCCCACCTACACTGTTTGAGGGAGTTTCCTCACCAGGGAGTTCTTTTTTTTTTTGCTTTTTTTGGGAGGCAGGGGCAATTGGGGTTAAGTGACTTACCCAAGATCACACGGCTAGTAAGTGTTCAGTGTCTGAGGCCGCATTTGAACTCAGGTCCTCCTGACTCCAGGGCCGGTGCTCTATTCACTGAGCCACCCAGCTGCCCCAAGGGAGTTCTTTAAACCAATGAAATCACAGGTCCTGTCTCAATCATTATCTCTATTATAATCACCAAAGATTGATACCAAACTACCAAAGAACTGGTTATTTGACTTAATGTTCCCTATGTCATCATTGTTCTCCCTGGACAACAGAACTCAGTGGTTGTACTCAACCTGGTGAGAATGAGAATTCTTAACCGTACATATTCACTGAACTGAAGTAAATTGAATTCAATACAGGCTTTTTCACCTCATTCTTTTTTTTCCCTCCAGGTATAAATTGGCTCATAGGTGTCTACTTTCTAATATTTTATATATATGTGTACATATACACAAATACACACACATTAAGCTTCACAGAAAGATAGAAACTTCAGTTCTTAAAGTCCCAAATCAACTAATACAGTAACTGAGAGGGATACCAAAACAAGGTAAAAATAAAGGGAAACAAAATTATATTTTGTGATATGAAAGGCAAGCTTCCTCATCTCCACCACAGCTTCAGCACTTAATACAGTTGTTTTGGGACCTCCCAAAATGCATCTGAACAATTTCAAGCACCTAAATATCAATCACTCATATTCCTACTCTGAATGAATAGTGGAGCCACTTTTCAATGATCTCTCTAATAGATGTAATGCATTTCCTCTGTTATTCATCAATACACCCTCCTTTGTGCCTGCTGTGTACTGCTTATCCTTTTTTTTGTGGCAAGACTTTGAAGAAGACTCAAGTGGGAGTTGGTTGATCAGATGAAAGGAATATGGCATTAATTCTAAAGTATAAGAGTTGGGTTTTCTATTCTACACTGCTATTCTTAGATTTCCACAGAGTTAATTCTCTTTCAAAAAAGTGAGTCGTTTACTCGCTATGAAAATTGGGGCTAATATTTTGATAAAAGAAAACACATTATAACCAATGTTTAGCACAGTTTAGAAATCTGAAAACATATTGCTTTTTTATATTCAAAGGAAGAAGCAACAGAGATTATAAATAAACAATAATATAACAATATAAAATAAATAATAGGTAGAAAAACTGCCTTAGAGTTAAAAAAAAAAAGATTTGGATTCAAGTCCTGGCTCAGATACATATTGTCTCCATATTATAGGCAAATCACTTAACCTCTCAGTCCCCCAGATAACTGTAAAACCATAAGTTTCAGACCTGTAATGGCAAGTAAAGGAGTATTTAGCTGCTTGTTTCAGTTATTCAAGTATTTAGCCTCTTGTTTCAGTTCAGGTGTCCTTGAGCCTTACCCATGATTATATCACTTGATATCACTTTGTTAGACACAGAATCTGTGAAGCCCACAGTGGGAGGGACTTGCCAAAGACAGGAACAGGAAGGACATAAGAGGTGGGCAGAAAAGAGAGGAGCTGATGATATATAAAAGCTTCAGCAGAGCTGGGACTGAGCAGAACTGGGAGGAAGTATGAATGTGGGGCCAGCAATTTGTCTGCCTGTGTTGATGTCACTTTGTGTCTGCTGATAGAAGATGTTGTGGCTGTTACAGAAGCCCTGGAACCTTACTGTTGGTTCAAAAGCCCTGAAAGAGGACTTTCTTGTCATCTATTTACAGAAGTCCTGGAGGAGGGTTTTACTGATTCTTCCAGAGGTCCTGAGACTTTACTGATGATTTGTATTGATTTCTCAGACCCTGTTTGTGGGTCTGTGTTGATTTCACAGACAGAAAGTGAACGGATGGTGCCAGCAACATGTATGAATGTTGTTTTGGCTCTGTTAAGCTTTGTCTTCCCAGAAACAGAAACTGCAAAAGGGCTTGAGGTGGACTGGTCACTGTGAGCTTCAATATGGAACAGGAACTGGATGAGGAACTGAACAAGGAGCTAGACTAAGAGCTGGATCTGGAGCTGGACCAGGATTTGAAAGCTCCCTACCTGTGAATCCAGGTGATAGTTGGGTGAATTCAGGCAAGAGCTGGAAGCATGGAAGAGGAGCCATGGAGTTTGGGAGTAAGCCTCAAGTCAAGATGAATGGACCTTTCTTTGCGTACTTAGTGCTGACTGACAAGATCCTGATTTATTGTGACCTAGAGGTAGGAGAACTTTGTACTTTGTATCCCTTAAGGATGATTGTTCCTTAAGGATGAATGAGTTAAGAACTTACTGAATGATAATTTTTTTTTTATTTAAAACTATGTGGCCATTTTAGTACTAAGTTGTTATGGCATATCATTGTGAATGTTGAACTTTGATTTCTGTGAATGTCTTGCTTTAGTTTATGGCTAAATAAATAGAGAGTTCACTATACTATGTGATCAGAATCTTAAAGCTATTCACAGCAGCAGTCCTCTGGAAAGCTGCTTTGCTTGGCTTTACAAGAACAGATATTGATCTGCATTGGTACAAGGATTATTCCTGTAAGATTTTCCTTATAGAAATGAAATCACAATTGTGATTGTTGGGAAAATCTATTTATTTTTCAAGATCCCATCAACCTTGACCACATTATGGCCATGTTATGGAGGATCAATCCATAAACTCCAAAACCTCAACTCAACTTAAGGAGTTAATGGAATGTTTGTCTTTTCTCTTTTGTATTTGTACCCCCAGCATAAGGTATCTGGCACATAACAGGTGCTTAATAAATGCTTATTGACTAATTCCAGGTTAAAATAAATGAATAAAATAAAACAATAAAATAAGTAATTTTTAGTGAGGCTTCCATAATGCTCTACTTCCCCCACCTCCACTCCAAGGCTACTTAATTATGGTTATGATTTGAATCACAATAAAACTACAAGGAATTTTTTAAAGAAAGAGGAAACTTTTCCACCCATTTCATATGCTGTTCAGAACCATATAACTAACATGAAGATCCCAATAAACTTACATGAAATTCACATCCTCTAATTCCATTTCAGGGATATGTGTCAGCTGAGATCACTCACCCCTGTAATTTTAATAAAATTAATACCAATATAAGAGGCAGAAATGACCACTGTTAAGAAAGATTTTCTCAGAATCACTTGAGGGTATTTTTCATTTCCTTCCAAATGTTATTTGCTTAGATTAAAACAACAACAAAACAAAGCACAATTTTTGGCTGTGAGTGTCTAAGAGAAGATGGATTTATTTTATTTCTATTCCTGTTTGAAAGTAGGAAATACTATTAAATTATTTTAATTTACATATATGTACCTACACTGTGCTAAATTTATATTTTAATTTACTATGATTCATGTTTCCTTAATTAGAGTAAAGTATTACTAACTTCAGATTCTTACTAATAAAAAGAGGAATAACTTAGTTTCGTTCACATCTCCAATGCAAGCAAGTAAGAAATACCTGAGAAATAAAATAAGAATCCAAAGAAATTGTGGGACATTGTAAGGACTGAAGCAGAGCAAAGTAAGCAGAACCAAAAAAATAATTTGCACTATGATATCAATAATGCAAACAACATGAAAGATGTTGGAACTCTGAACAATTCATTAACCAACTCTTATTTGAGATTACTGAAAGGGGAACCATGCCTTATCAGAGAGACTTCAGCTATCTCTTTGTTACAAGGAAGGGTTATATTTGGTTGGGGGAATATAAGAAGCGTCATCATGATAAAAATTTAAAAGGCTAGCAATATTTTTTTTTGACAAGAATGAGACAGAAGTGAAAAGATGCTAATATCAACTTGGACAATTTTATTGAAGGATATTATAGACTAGGTATTTATGTAACATGTAATGGCAAGCACAGAAGTGGTTCACACCTTGTTTCAGCTATTGAATTAACACCTTTGTTCAGTTGAAGTTTCTTTTGAGCCTTATATCACGTCTGTTAATAAACAATGTGTGAACTCCACAACTTGTGAACCCTAGAACTCATGAACTCCTGCAACGGGAAGGGTAGGAGCTAATGACTCTCTCTCTCTCTCTCTCTCTCTCTCTCTCTCTCCATATATATATATATGGAGAGAGAG
>CM053581.1:464373793-464401960 GCA_028627135.1 Pseudochirops cupreus | reverse complement strand
TGTCTCTAGCCCTGGGCCTCTCTCTCTCTCTCTCTCTCTCTCTCTCTCTCTCTCTCTCTACATATATATATATATATATATATATATATATATATATATATATGTAGAGAGAGAGAGAGAGAGAGAGAGAGAGAGAGAGAGAGAGAGGCCCAGGGCTAGAGACAGCAGAATTGAAAAGAGGACTTATAGAGGCAGAGTTAAGAAGGAAGAAACTTGTGGTATCCCAGCATTCTGTTTGTCTATTCTGTCTGTGTTGATGTTTGTTTGTGATACTTTGTAAGGGAGCCCTAGGACCTTACTGAAAGCCCTGAAAGAGGATTTTCTGGTTGTATGTTTACAGAATTCCTGGAGGAGGGTTTTGGAGGTCCTGGGACTTCACTGACAATTTGTGCTGACCTCTTGGACCTTGTTAATGGGTCTGTGTTGATTTCTATGTTGATGATTTGTGTTGAGTTCTCAGACCTTGTTGGTGGTTCTGAGTTAATTTCATAGGAAGATAGTGAGTTGATGACGGAGCCAGCAATGTGTATGAATATTATTGTGGCTCTGTCAAGTTTGTCTTCCCAGAAACAGGAACTGTGAAGGACTTGAGACATTGTGAACTTCAATATGGAGTGGGAACTGGATGAAGAACTGGACAAGCAGCTGTACAGAGAACTGGGAGCTGCCTGCCTTTGAACCCAGGTGACAGCTGCAGCTGGGACCATGGAAGAGGAACCATGGAAGCTGAGAGCCAGTCTCAAGTCAAGCTGAAAGAAGACTTTACTTGGATACTGTGTACTGACTGAGAAAATTATGATTTATTGTGACCTAGGGGTGGAGAACTTTGACTTTTGTACTTTGTGATTGAATAAGGATTTTGTGGTTGACTAAATGAATGCGTTTTGTTGAAAACTACATGACCACTTTGGTGAAAACAATGTGGCCATTTTAGCGATAAATTGTTGAGTTACAACATGGTGAATGCTGTATTTTGATTTTCTGTGATATGCTGTAACATTGTGAATGCTGCATTTTGATTTTCTATGAATGTTTTGCTGTGATTTGTTATTGAATAAATAGAAAGTTTGGTATACTGTATAATCAGAACCCTGAAAGCTGTTCACAGCAGCAGTCCTCTGGAAAGCTGCTCATGTATGGCTTTACAAATAGTATTAATAATAGCTAACATTTATATTAAGCACTTTAAGATTTACAAAATGCTTTGCATACCTTACTTCATTTGATCCTTACAATAACCCCACTGTAGAGGTGCTATATTATTATCCCCATTTTACAGGTAAGGAAACTGAGACTGAAAGAGACTAATTGACTTTCCCAAGATCACAGAGAGATGTGTGGCAAGATTTAAATTCAGATCTTCCTGACTCAGAATCCAAGGTTCCATCTACTACACCACCTCACTGTTTCATTTGTATACTCAAGGGTATGCAGAGTCAGCCTGAACCACTTAAAGATAGTCAATAGCTAAATTTTCAGAGTGATTATTTACACTTAAGAAATTAGCAAATGCTACAAATCAGGGATTGATTTATTATTTTCTTGATTGTCTAGACTTAAGAAAGTGTTAGAGAAAATATTAATAATTCAGATTAAACTTAAACGTATGTCTTTCCTCCTAGGAAAGTCAGTTGTTATACATTTAACAATATACCACTGTCTCTATCACTATAGTTTCATTATGACTGAAAAAGTGGTTATGCCATTGTGTTGATTTGATTCAATCTTAAATTATTAGACTTAAATTATAAACTATATAATGGATAGATTCTTGGGTTTGTAGTCAAGAACAACTTTATTTGAATCCTGCCTGAGTAACTTACTTGCTATGTGACCCTAGGCAAGTCACTTAACCTTTCTCAGTTAGTTTCCTCATCTGTAAAGTGAGGCATTTGGACATTAGGAATCTTTTAGCTCTGTATCTATGATCCCTTAATTCTCAGTGTTTGGCTTATTGCATTGGTTTTTTTTTTTAATTCCTCAGTAGCACAAACCAGGATATGTGTTTTAGCTGCTGTTCATATTTTCTCTGAACAATTTGATTCATAAATCAACTTGTTTATTCATTCTTTCAATCTGAAACATTTTCAGTAGGTATTCAGTATTTACTCTTCCATATTGGAGTGAATGACTAGTTCTCTTTCAAATTTGATGTATATCAAGTATTTCATCAAACTTATTATAGGAATTCATATAGGTGTGTCAATGTTGGGGGAAAATCTTTCAATCATTTAAGCCATTTCAACCGTTATTATCCATTTCATACAAATCTATCAAAAGTATAGTGCTAACTCACATTACTATAAGGTTTTGCAGTTCACAAGGTGTTTTCCCCACAATGTAACTGTGAGATAGGCAGGAAAAAATATGATTATTATTCTTTTATGGATGACAAAACTGAGGATCAGTGAGATTAAGTTATAGTTTGTCAACTAATAAGTGCTGGAGTAAAGATTTGAATTCAGGTCTCTACGTTCTAAGTCAAGTGTCTTTTACAATAGAATATACTATATCTCAATTTTAGGAATCATTTTATCTTCATAGTTAAATCAGTAGTTAAGAGGAGAAGACCAGGAAAAATGTATTTTATGCAACGTCTAGGACTGGAATAATAATGGGAAGGGAAAAAAAATCAAAGGCTTGGAAAAAAAAAAGATCACTTTGATGTACCATGAAACTCAAGCTCCAGCATATATAAGATCAATGAATTATATGGCTTTTCAAGGTCTTTCTTTCACAGTTAAATTCAAACTGAAATACCAGAGCATTTAAGTCAGAAAAATCTGGAGATTTCCTGTTTTTTTCAACAAACACAGTATTAAAAGAATCCTCTAAGTGAGCAGTTCTTTTGTCATACCAATTCCTGCTCACCAAACCAATTTCCTGTTTGTAAACTCAGTCATGGATTAGGTAAATTTAAATTGAGGCATATCAGTAATGAAACAAATCATCAGGAAAAAAGGAATGTTGAATTGCATCTAGTGCCATATCTGTCAGTTGCATTTATGGCAGGGATGCTTATGGTTACATGTAAATTTGAAAGTGAAAGAAAGCGACCACTTTATGTGTGACCAACAATTTACATAAGACTGTTAAAAATATGCACAGTTGTCAGCTATACCTGAAAAGTGTAGCTTTGAGGAAATTCTAGTTAATGGAAAAACCACAAGCATTTGTCATTAAAAAAAATGGCATGTGGATGAACACTATGGCTTAGCATAAAGAAAGATGTACTCATATGAAGCTTCAGTTGTGATATGAACTGTGATCAGTTTTACATTACAGATCAAAATGTACTTCTGTAAGTTAAACTCCATTAAGTGCTGAAATCATAGCATTGTTACTTAACATTCACATGGCACCTCTTACGTTTACTTAAGCCCCTTATTGGCATGAACTAATTAATCGTTGAAATGACTCTTTAAAATTTTGTACCTACAGTTGAAAATATGCATGCAAGATTAGTGAGGTTTTTTTTTAACATCACTATTGTATTTCATTTAACTCAGGGATGACATTTGAAGGAAAAATAAAGTATCAGCCTATTACCTTGATGAAAATGGAGCTAAGACAGAAGTATTAGAATAGCAAGACAGAAGCACATTGCAAAACAGTCAAAATTTTGTTGGTTAAGGAAAATAATGATATCTCTCTCTTTCCATATGCACCATGGAAGTACCAGCCTACAGACTATATGTGATATTCCTGGAAACAATGGATTAGTTAGCCAGTTACAACCTAGACATTCTCAAATTAGTACATTACATTTAACACCCACATTTGCTATAGCAGTGAATGGACCAAGGAGGAACCTATACAAAGTTCAGAGAGGAATGCCCTGCATCAAAATAACTTTATTTAGAATTACAGAATCTCAGGATGGACAGGTCTTTTAAAGATCATCAATCCAACTAACCCCTACCAGACGGATGAATGTCCCCCTCTTTATAAACTGGATTCAAATAGTCCCTTTTTCCCCAAAGAATTTAAGAAAGAAAGGGTTTTAAAACAACCCACCTTCTCAAATATTTTTAACCTGAAAGGAAGGTCACATGTGTTTCAGAAAGAGGAGTTTCAGATGGGCAAAAGAGAACAAAAATAACAAAAACATATAAAAAGGAAAGAGGAGAAAAGTGAGGGCAAGAATTTCAGAAAAATTCTGACTGAGAGGGTTGAACTAGGAGTGCTCCACGTCCTTTCCAGCTTTGAATAAAGGATCTTAGTATTAATTTTAAAAATAATTTTATCTGGTAACTGGACAGAGTTCAAAGCAAAATTCCAAATAACCACTGACCCCCACACCTAAAAGCTGAAGGGTCTCCTGAGTCACTTCACGTGACCAACCATCTGTAATGGTAATGGGAATTTGAAGATCTTCCCTTCACCTTAATGGACCTAAGGGAATTTGGAGATATTCCCTCCTTTAAAGATCTTTCCTGACCCCTAATAGGCTGAATATAATCATATGGAACTTGTGGTAGGAGAAATTTGCTGAAGGGTAGAGCACAGGCCATAGGAAGATGGGAGTCAGGGCAGCTAAAGAGTGTGAGAGGGAAGAGGGAAGGCAAGCAGATGGCTGGGCTTGTGAGTATTGGTTTGTGGGAAGGCTAAAGGATGATGTGGCTCTCTGTGGTGTTACGGCGGTATTAACTTCTTTGCTACCATGATTGATTTGGCTTTCTGGTTTTGGGATTCAGTTTTCTGGTGTCTGAATAAATATTGCTTCTGTCTTCTATATGAAGAGTCTGTTACATGTCACGATTGAGAACTAAGCCAGGATATTTATAGTTGCTGTCAGTGCTGTGAATGTTGCCTTGGTGCTACACCATCTAAAAATAACACTAAAATACTATAAACACAAGACTGTTGTATAATGGAAAGAACACTGGGTTTAAAGTCTTTATTTCTTGTTCAAATTTTGGTTCTGATACTCCTTAGTTCAATGGCCCTGGGCAAATCAGTTAATTTCCTTGGACTTATCTATAAAATGGGAAAATATCATTAGCCCTGCTAACCTCATGGGGTGGTTTGAGGTAAAGCACTTTTTAATCACTAATGTGTTTTACCAAATATGCTTGATTATGAAAATGTTACATTCAATCATGCCTTCCCATTCTCAAGGAGTTCCTTGTAAAAAATAAAGTAATTGCACATAGCAAGAAATGAGAAAGAATGGACATCTGTTTTAAAACTCAGGTGAATGCCAAATTATGTGGCAGAGATGATGAGCTCTACAGAATTTCTGAGAAGAAATGTTTAGAAGGTGCTGCTATAATAAAGGAAGGCTGAAACCTATAGATTCAGACAGCTTTTAAAAATGTGGATAAATGAAGAAAGCAAGAGAAGCACATTCTAACAGAAATTCATAATAGGATAAAAGGGCAGGAATAGGCACATGGACAAGAGGCAGGAGAAATAAATTGGATAATAAGGCTTGGGCACAAGTTCCACCCCAATCCTAGCTGTGTGACCTTGGGTATATGATTTAATTTCTGAATGCCTCTGGCAACTTTCTGAACCTTAATTTCCCCTTAATGAATCAATGAATAAAAAAGCACTTACTAAACATATCCTATGAAAAATGACAATAAAAGTATGGTAACACTTATTTTGGGAAAAATAGGAATTAAAATTGATCAGATAAAATTATAGTCTCTCCAGGACAGAGGCTTTCTCAAAAGTAACAAGTGCTTCTCCCCGCCTATGCAAAGACAAAATGAGATTCTAAGGATATTCTATGTTCTTTTTATACCTAAGTAATAAAGGAAGATTGAAATTACATACTTCTTTTCTCATTGGACTGACAAGAAACCACAATTTGAATCAGAGAATATTAAAATTTGGGAAGGACTTAGGTATATACATTGTATACAAAAATATAGATATGAATACTCTCACTTCAACTGCCTTGGTTTTATGAAAGTCCACAAATATCAATAACTTCTATTTCTAATGGTGAAATGGAAGTATAAAAATAAATATTTTTTTTGCATTTGACTTCTGAATCAGCGTCACTGTTTTACAATTATACCTGATATTTTTAGGACTGCAGAAGTTTTCTCGGGTACTCAAGTTCATATGAAGTATTAAGTGATAAAATAATATCATCTGTACATATTCTTTATTAATATTATTTTACAGAAAATCAAGGCACAGCTTTGAATAAAGTACCTTAGTATCAATTTTAAAAACAATTTTATCTGGTAACTGAACAGAGTTTAAAGCAAAATTCCAAATAAACACAGACCCCCAAATTTAAAATCTGAAGGATCTTCTGAGTTACTTCAGCTGACCAATCATCTGTAATGGTAACGGGAATTTGAAGTTCTTCCCCTCAACTCTGTGGAATTCTTAAGACAACTATATAAATGGCAAACTACATCTTCACAATCATGTGAATGAATGAAATATTTAGAAAATATTTGATTCCATTGTTTATTTACTGACTGCTAAAACAACAACGAAATAAAAGATTTGAAATGGGATACCTTCTTACAAGCTCTCTCCTCCAAGAAAGTGCACCCACATATTTGTCACAACAGAAAAGCTACTTTGAAATGTATAACAACACATAATTTAATATGCTTACTCTTAAATAATATATACAACAGGGAGATGTATATTCCCCAAAGATATTTGGCACTTTCATAAAGGAGATTCAATCAATGCAGAGTCCAAGTCCTTCAGATGTTTCTGTTTATGAATGGAACCTGTTCTGATTGCATGTAGTCTTGGAAAACTGAAGAACCTCTTAAATGCAAACCATAATATTTTTTTAAAAAATTGATCTAATTATCCACACAACGAAGTGGATAAAGAAGCCTATTTTCCAAGTTATAACTATGCCCATTGGACAACTTTTAGAACTTGACCTCTGGCATATTTTTCTGGAAAAGATCCTGCAAAGAGAACTACAGGAAAATATCAGTGCATTGGTTGCATCTACTGTGGTGAAATAAAAGAATTAGATGGACAAAGATCACAGAGGATGGGTGACTATGCCTAGACTGTGAACTACATCTCTGGGTAGCATATACCCATTGACAAAATCAGAGATTCATTGGAACATGTGACTACTGAGTTTAGTGCTAATAATTTATTGATATATGAATCTCAGAAAAAGTTTTTACTAGGAATATATCCGTTCAGGAGGCATAGTAGGTAGCATGGTCCAATAGAGTCATATGTAATAGAGTATAAGCCCATTTCTCCTAGGGGGCAACCTCAAACAATTCTGAAGTGTACAACTATTTTTCCTGAAGCATTCAAATCAAACAAATTTAGAGGAAAGCTACAGAGATATTGCATTCTATCCCCCCTTTTCAATCACATATAACACTGAATAAATACAATTGATGAGGTAATGAAATCACTAGAATGTAAAATGTTTAACCACTAAATTTGTTATTCATGGAGTTTGAATATCACTGATTGAAGTGCTAAGTTTTACCAGGAATTAGCATAGGGTTATAATGATGATTCTGATAGATTATTGAACATTTTCATATTGTTTATCAATATAGAGATATAGACACATACAGATATATACATACATGATGCATGTATTTATGTATGCATATCCATGTATGTATATATGTGTTTTCCTCATACAGATATTTATTATAAGAGATTTATAAAATTGATATGTTGCTGTTACTAACCATCAAATTAAGAGATTGTTTTATTTTAACTGATGTCTATATACTCTTATAAAGATCTATAAGGATTTTAAAATGATTCTTGAATTTGGTTCTTGGTTCCTAAGGGCAAATCATGTTGCTAAGGGTTTTTATTGAAAATAGAATCTAAAATATAAATAATCCTTAGACTGAGCAGAGAGCTTCATCTACTACAGCTTATCTATTTTGTGATCACTGAGGCAAGTTAGCTAGTTCCATTTCTCTAGGACTTTAACTGAACCTAAATATTCACATCTTCTAATAGAATTATTTTGGGTATATAAATAGCTTGGAGCATAATAGCATTAGTACAAAAAGATGTATGGTGGGTGTAAGCAGGCTGCAACAAATTTCAAGTGGTAACATGTGCACAAGAAGGGGAAGACAGAAACATCATGGGCATAGGGGAGTTTAAAAGGTGAGCCAGTCACAGAGTAGGAGTAAAAGATGGCAGAGAAATATTAAGTCAGAGGAAGACCTATAGCAAGTTGGAAAATCCTCTCTGAGAGATCTAGGGAAAGACTAGAAAAAATAATGCACATCAATGAGATCACAAATCACTTAAACTCACAATAAACAATTCACACAGGTTAATTCAGAAGTTACATGTATAGGAAGACTGAACTGAATGCTTTTGCTCAGCAAAAATGGAGGATCCACTTGCTGGTGTTTGAGGTGTTCAAGGAGGATGAGTACTTATGGAATAAGGGCTTGCTAAGCCCTATTCAGGGCTGCTCATTCATGTTTGGTGTCCATTTGCCACTCAATTCTCAGTTGTGGTTCCAAGAAGCTGCAGAATGTGCAGCAGCCACACCCCCTATTAAACTGTCTTGGCAGATGAGCTAAACCAGGTTGAAGGTAAACAACAGGACTCAAACATGTGGGTGTGTTTGGGGGATGTCTACCCCAAGGATGTGAAAACTTCCCTCAGTGGAATTAGCAAATGAGAATAATGTTCCAAAGGCCACAAAGGCAACTGAAGCAGGTGCTGTGGAGCACTTTGAAATTGGTCAGACATCAAAGATGCCAAGGTCACTCATTATACCTCTGGACATCACCAGTCATCTTGACTTTTGCCTTGCCACTAGAATTTGATGACTCTGGAAGAGAGAGAGGGGCTTTTGAATTTGTGCAGCTCTACTTCACTCAAATCCAACTCACTCATGAGTCAAGACATTGCCTCTTGATGTCATCGGTCCTCTTAAAAAATGAAGGATGAACAACAATAGCAAAAACAATTTAGTCCACTAGCTTCATCTCTTTTCTGAATGCTCACAGTTCCTGCCTCCTTCAGTTGCTACAACAGGAGTCTAAAACATGGTCTATACGTAAAGTTAAATTTCTCAGTTATCTCTTTACTTAAAAAAAAAAAAGAACAAAGTTTTTCTGGACATATTGTAGAAAGGACTTTGCTCTATTTAAGTAAATACAGAAAGGTGAGGATGAAATGTCTATGAAAATACCATTCAACCTATGAACTACACTGTGACCAACTAATTGGCTACCTATGCCTATGGCAGATTATTCAGAATGTCAAAGGTCTATATTCTTTCTGAGAAACACAAAGGGACCCTATGGAATGGGGGAACAAGAGACTACCTAGGAATCCAAAAGACCTGGATCCAACTCCTGACTCTGACACACATTTGCTGCATGATCCCAAACAACTCACATTCTTAGTGCCTTCAGGTCACTAACATATCATTAATTACAGAACAAATGCTCATCTTCATTAGTAAAGACAGTTTATTGGTAGAACATTTCTTATATAAATGAAACCAATGAAACCATTCACTGGTCTAAGGGGAAGGAGGGAGGGGAAAAAAAAACTAGAGAGGAGAAAGAGGGAGAGAGAGACAGAGATGAAAGGGATCAAGAAATGGAAAATAAGAGCAAGAGGAGAGGGAGAGACAGAGTAGGAAAGAGAAACTTAGAAAAGGAGAAAGAAAAAGGGAAGGAGGAGAGAGGGAAGGAAAAAAAGTGGAAGGAAGAGATGGAAGGGCAAAGAAGACAGAGATGCTATTACAGCGTTCTTAACCTTTTCTACATGCATTGCAAATTCCTTTGGCAATCTGATGCATATGCACCCCTTCTTAGAACATTTTAAAGGCATGGTATATGTAAGATTTCAGATGTAAACCAATTATATTGCAACATATTTATCAAAATATATGTTTAAAAAGGGAAAACAAGTTCATGGATCCCAGATTAAGAAATTGTTAAAGGCAAAATAAACTCTGTAGAAGCAAAGTGAAATTACTAAGTGCCTTAGTGCTTTGCTAACTATGACTGAAATAGACAAGTTAGCCCAAAGACTACTCCTGCACTTCCATTTTACTTGAAAATATAAGAAGTAAAAAATAACAGTCTCCAAAGAAATAATGAACAGTTGGATTGCAGTCACTTGATAGAGTCAACAAGTTGCCTGGCATATAAGGAGCAATGAATTTCTCAGTTTTCAGAATTCATTGCCTAAAACTTCAGATATGGGAACAATAGGAGCAGCGAGCAATTAATTGTCTGAAGAACCCTTTCATTTCTCCAGGACTCTCGCAAAATTAATTAGTTCCATTGCCTGAAATTTTTCAGTTCCATTACCTTTTTTTCAGAAATGAATGGTTCAGACTTGCCTTTAGAGTATACAAGGAAAGTTCAGACTGTTGAAACATGTACCTCTTAAGTCACTCCTTTGTCTAATGAGAGATTCTTTAAAAGATTCAAGATACTGTTGTCTTGAAAAGACTAAGGATATATGACAACAGATATCTGAAATGCTGAATTTTTTAGAAGACTAGAAGAGTAAATTCATTTTTAAAGGATTTGGCAGTATATTTGAGAAAGTTCACTTTTAACAAATGATTCAGCAAGAAATCTCTATTACTGTTATTTTTGATGATGTTGATGGCTTTTAAAAGTCATGTCCTAACTTTAGTAGAAAACTTCAAATTTGATAATACAAATCAACAACAACCTCTACATATCTCCTTAAAAAGAAAAGACTCTATAATAAAGAGGGGAGATTAAGTAAATGAGTTAGATCTTAACAGATGAATAAGATAAATGATGGTGGTAAATTAAGTCTTCTCATGTCACTAGGATGCCATTTAATGTATTGGGAAAAATGTGATAAAAGCATAGCTCAACATCTTTCTTCCAATGCCTATTAAAAATAATCTGTATTGTGTTTCAAAATTTGTTTCATTGGTAACTGTGTTTAAAGAATCATTATCCAGGAGTCAGGGAACTGATTCAAATTGATAAATGGTCAAAGGATAGGAATCAGCAGGTTTTAGAGAAAGAAATTCAAGCTTGAAAGTCATAAGAAAAATAACAAAAAAATGAAAATGATAAAAGCTAAAGAGCCTGTGAGAAAGCAACCACATATTTTAAAAATACTTATTTTAACATATTTTCATTTTGAGTTACAATTTATCTTAGTCTAACCCCTCCCACTCCCATTGAGAAGCAAGTAATGTGATATCAATTATATATCAGAAGTCATAATATTTTTCCATATTTGCTATTTTACAAAAAATATTAAAGTAAAAAAATAAGGAAAATAAAAGAAGGATGCTTCACTGTGCATTTAATCAGTTCTCTGGAGTTGGACAGCATTTTTCATCATGAGTACATTGAAATTGTCTTGGATTATTGCATTGATTAGAGTAGCTAAATCTTTCAGGGTTGATCATTGTTATATTGCTGCACTGTACAGAAAGTTCTGATTCTGTTCACTTCACTTTGTGTCATATAAGTCTTTCTAGGTATTTCTTAAACTATCCTTCTCGTTATTTTTTATAGAACAATAGTTCCATCATAATCACATACAACAACTTGTACAGCTATTTGCCAATTAGTGGACATTCCCTCTATTTCCAATGTGTTTGGCCAACACCAAAAGAGATGCTATACATATTTCTTGTACCTATAAATCCTTTCCCTTTTTCTTTTATCTCTTGGGAATAAAGACCTAATAGTGATGTTGCTGGGTCAGAGGGTATGCACAGTGTTATAGCCTTTAGGGTATAAGTTCCTAATAGTTTTCAGAGATGTTGGAGCAGTTCATAACTTCAACAGAGAATTAATGTATGTATTTTTCCATATCACCTCCAACATTTGTCCTTTTCTTTTTCTGTCATGTTAGCCAGTTTCCTGTGTTTGAGGTGGTAACTCAGAAATGGAAAACAAGTAGATTAATATACTGTTGATGAAGGTGAAATCTGGTCAAGCTCTTCTGGAAACCAATTTTGAATTGTGCCACCAAATTTAATCAAACTGTGAATGCCCTGTGGCCCAATGATACCACTATTAGGTTCATTCTTTAACGAGAGTTAAAAGACAGACAAAAATGACAAGCACACAAATGTATTCATAGTAACTCTTTTTGTAGTGGCAAAGAAGTAGAAATTGAGAGGACGTCCCTAGATAGGGAAATGGCTGAGGAAGACAGGGTATATGAATATGATGTAATATTACTGTTCTCTAAGAAATGATGAAGGGCATCATGTCAGAGAAACCTGGGAAGACCTGCATGAAATGACATAGAGTGAGAGGTGATGGTCTCAAAATACAGAATGAGATGCGTAGTTTTTTTTTTTTAAAGATACAGTACATGCGGAATTTGTTCTACTTGACTATATTGGCTTATAAGTTTTCTTGGTCTTTATTTCTCACTGGTATTAGGGGAGTGGCAGATTTTCATTGGTTGAAAACAAATAAAATTTATTTTAAAAATTAAGAAAATCAGTGAGGCAGGTCAATGTTCACCCGAAATTTTTTTTCATTGAACAAGCATTTATTTTCCCTCCCTTCCACCTTTTGCTGAAGAAAAAGAAGGAAAAAAAATTCTTATCAAAATATGCCAATTAAGTAAAACAAATTTTTTGCATTAACTATGTTAAAAATATATATTGTAGTGAACCAAATCCTTCTTCTCTGCCATGATGATTCTTAAAATTTTTCTAGCTTTGTGGAACTTGTATAGATGGCTGGCATTGCTTTTGAGAACTAAGAGTTACCTTCATGTTATGATATGTATTAAAGCAGAACTTTAGTTGTTGTTACATTGTAGGAATGACAAACAACTGATAGAGCATATGGTGTCCTGATGCCATCAAAATATGATAAAATAAATAAAATGAGACAAAGATCTATAGCTCCATAGGAAGAGACTATGAGATTTTTTAAAAACATAAAACGGATATGAATAAAGAGAAACTTTAAAAAACATTGTCTTAACGGATGGCTATCTGAAGGGAAAGAGAAGAGACACAGACTAAAATATAGATGATGTAAAAGCAAAAAAATCAATAAATACATTTTAGAAGCACCAAAGAAGAAAAGAGTGGCAAAGAGGCACAAATTGGAATGATGGAGGAAGTAACTTCAATAATGGAATATCAGATAAAAAAATCAACCTTTATTTTAATGAATATTAGAAAAGGTCACTGAGATGGATGGATAAAGAGGACTAGAACATTTTAGTCACCTATTTATTTTTTACATTAATCATCATAATATATTTACCATCATCTGCGACCCCATCCCAAAATGGAATCTTAGTCATCTTCTGGTATAATAGAAAGATTTCTAGCTTTGACATTGACATTTGACCTGGCTTTCAAATCCTTGGCCTTCTATTATTATTAACTATTATTTTCTCATAAAAAAAGAACGACAAATGGACTATGTTATACAAGGATAAAAAAATAGATCATGAAGGAGAAAAGATTTCTTCGATGTCATGAGGCATTACGTGGAATGACATTAGACAAATTCTATGCCTTGTTTTAGTCAAATATAAATGCTTGTTGACTGATCGAGGGTTGATAGAACCTATGTGGACACTAGGAAATATTCTCATGAAAGGTGCATAATGTATAATGTACAATAGTAAAATGTATGTATAATAGCAAAAATGTATGTATAATAGTAAAAATGATGACATTGAAAAGGTTTTAAGGGTGATCCAAATTATGCATTCTTGATGAGGACTACGTGATTTTTCTGAGGTTTTTCTGTTTTTGCTTCTTTTCTTATTTGAAAAAAGAAAAGCCAAAATTTTTATCTAAACTACTGCTTAAGGAAGAGAAAAATACAGTATTATAGCTCAACTAGCTTAGGACCCCTACAATGTTATAGTATTTGAAAAATCTCACTTGGGCTATAAGCATTATAATTTGGTGCAGAGAAGAAAAAAATACAATTTGATAAAGTACTAAGGATCTTAAGTTTGCTTGTAAATACAATACTTGTTTTTAATGTTTAATGATGGTACAAATGCGCTATTGGGAAATTTATAAATGTACTACATTATCCTATTTCAGAAAGGAGAAAGCCCATGAAAAGAAATCTAATTAAAGATGTTCTATTTGGCAGAGAAAGGATGTTTTGCAGACATTATGTAATTGTATAATATGTAGAAAGTTCATAGACTCACAACATTTTTAATATACAAGGTACCTAAGAGATAGAGGTCAACTGGGGGTGGGATCAAGATGGCAGAGTAAAGGCAGGGACTCACCTGACCTCTTCCCCAAATACCTTTAGAATACCTTTAAAATGACTGAACAAACTCTAGAGTGGCAGAACCCACAAAAAGAGAGTGAAGCAAATTTCAAGGCCAAGAAAACCTGGAAGGGTGACAGGAAAGGTCTGTCACACCAGGTTGAGAGAGCAGTACAGACCAGCGCACAACATGTCAATGCAGCCCCAGCAACACCAGAGCAGACCTGGGTGGACTAAATCACTGGCAGCTGTAGTGGTTTGCAGACTTCTCTGCCCAAAGACACCATAGACAACTTAGAAGGTCAACAGGAGGGGTCTATCAGTCCTTGCTGAGAGGAATGCAGTCTGGCATAGACCATGTCAGCACAACCCCAGTCTCAACAAACCAAGAACATTCCTTGGGAATGTATGGATTGGTAGCCGCAGCAGCTGCTTCTGGAGCTATCAGGTCTCAGATGGAATGTTTGAAAGTCTTCTATTTTTAGGATTCTGGTAAGATGGCAGAGTAGGTAAGAAAATTCCAAGCTCTCAAGATTTTCTTCCACAAAAGAGTTAAAATAGCACCTTAGGGTGAACAAAGTGTGGATAGAAATAAACAAGAACAGGGGCATAAGCTGTGTCCTCCTGGGACAATTTGAGAAGATCAGAAGAAAAATCCCAGGACTAGGTTTTGTCCCCATAAAGAGTAAACACCTCCAAGGCTAGGTAGCATATTATCAACCAGCAGCAAGCCTTTTAAACAACAAGTGGCAAGACCTTGGGTTAGTTGGTTAGAGAGGCTGCCTGGGCCCCAGCCACCAGAACTGCTCCCCTCTGTGTGATGAGCAAGATGGTTTCAGAAAAATAAAATTGACAAGACTTATACGAACTGAAGCAAAGTAACGTGAAAAGAATTAGGAGAACATTGTACACACTAACAGCAATATTGTAAAGATGATCATCAAGACAGGCATCCACTAGTATCTGAATCTATCCATGCTCTATTGTAGCCCTGGGTGAAGAGATGTCCTCCAGCAGTCAGACCACCCGCACCCTCACCCCAGGAGATTCAATGTAACCCCAGGGAAACACAGACTAAACCCACCTGCCTCAACACACACCAGACGCTACCACCAGCTCTAGCTCAGCACCAGCTCAGATCCCTATGACCTCTAAATACCTATACCTAAAGGCCCAGCACACAAACCCAGTGACCAGGCCCCTGCCCCCCAGCACAAGAAGCCTGGGACAGTGTCCCCTGGGCCCCAGAAGCAAATATCAACTTTAAAATCCAGATAAAAGAAAAAAAAAGACCACAGAGAATTATCTTGGTAACAGGGAAGATCAAAACACAACTTCAGGAGAGGACAACATTGTCAATATACCCACATCCAAAACCTCAAAGGGGAATATGAACTAGTCTCAAGTACAAAAAGTCTTCTTGGAGGAGCTCAAGAAGGATTTTAAAAGTCAAATAAGAGAGGAAGTAGAAAAATCATACAATTCCTTAAAAAATACAACTGACAAAATGGAAAAAAAAATACACTGAAGAAAGCAATCCTTTAAAAGTAGAATTGGCCAAATGGAATAGAAGGCACAAAGGCTAACTGAAGAAAACAATTAGTTAAAAATTACAATTGAGGATGTGGAAGCTAAAAATTTTATGAGACATCAAGAATTGGTCAAACAAAAAAAATGAAAAAATAGAAGAAATCATAAAATATCTCATTGGAAAAATAACTGGCCTGGAAAAGAGATCCAGAAGAGATGATTTAAGAATTATTGGTCCACCTGACATCCATGATAAAAAAAAAAAGAGCCTGGACAGTATCTTTCAAGAAATCATCAAAGAAAACCACCCTGAGGTCCTAGAAAAGTAGGGTAAAATAGTCATCAAAAGAATTCACTGATTACCTCCTGAAAGAGACCCCAAAGTGAAAACAGCAAGGAATACTGCAACCGAATTCCAGAATTATCAGGTGAAAGAGAAAATACTGCAAGCAGCTAGAAAGTAATAATCTAAATATCATGGAACTACAGTCAGGATTATGCAGGACTTCCACATTAAAGGTGAGAGGATTTGGAATATAATATTCTGTAAGGCAAAGGAGCTTGGATTACAACCAAGAATCAATTACCCAGCAAAAATGAGCATAATATTTCATATGAAGAGATGGACATTCAATGAAATAGGGAACTTTCAGACTTTATTGATGAAAAGACTAGAACTCAAAAAAAAATCTGATCTTCAAATACAAGACTCAAGAGAGGCATAAAAAACTTAACAGGAAAGAAGAAAAAAGTTATTCAATGAGGACAAACTGTTTATATCCCTGCATGGGAGTATCATGCTTGTAACTCTTAAGAACTATATTTTTATTTAGAATGGATATACATAAACAGAGGGTGTGGGTATAAGTTGGCTTTGATGTTACCTCATTAAGTGGTGAAAAGAGATTGTAATGGGAGCAGAAGAAAGGAGGAGTCAGAAAATGGTAAATTATATCACGCAAAGAGGTATAAAGGCATATTATAGTAGAGGGAAAGAAAGGAAGGAGATGAGCATTGCTTGAACCTTATTCTCATCAGATTTGGCTCAAGGACAGAATAACACACCCAGGTATAAAAATTTAACTTGTCCTTTTCTGAAAAAAGAGAAAGCAGGCTGAAGGAGGTGGTGGTCAGAGGCAAAACACTAGTGAGGAGAGAAAGGGAGAAAGAAAAGCATAAATGGGGTGGGTAGGATGAAGGTAAATACACAGATATTAATCACAGCTGTAAACATGAATGGGATGAACTCGCCCATAAAACAGAAGTGCAGAATGGATTAAGCATCAATCCTACAATATGTTGTTTACAAGAAATATATTTGGAACGGAGGGATACGCAGAGTAAAGGTGAAAGGCTGGAGTTGATATATTATGCTTCAGCTGAAGTAAAAAAAACAAACAAACCAGGGGTAGCAATCCTTCTCTCAGACAAAACAAAAGCAAAAACAGATCTAATTAAAATAGATAAGAAAGGAAACTACACCCTGTTAAAAGGCACCCTAGACAATGAAGTAATATCATTATTAAATATGTATGCACCAAGTGGCATAGAATCCAAATTCTCAGAGGAGATTTTAAGGGAATTAAAGGAAGAAATAGAGAGCAAAACTATATTAGTGGGGAACCTCAATCTCCTCCTCTCTAAACTAGATAAATCTATAGAATTTTAGAAAAGTTAAATATGGTATACCTCTGAAGAAAACTCAATGGGGATAGAAAGGAATATACCTTTTCTTCAGTGGCACATGGCACTTCACAAAAACTGAACGTGTACTAGGGCATGAAAACCTCACAATCCAATGCAGAAAGACAGAAAGCTTAAAAACATCCTTAAGATCATGATGAAATTAAAATTACATGTAATAAAGGGTCATGGAAAGACAGATTAAGAATTAATTGGAAATTATTAAATAATCTAATCCTAAAGAGTGAGACAGTCAAACAACAAATCATACAAGCAATCAATAACTTTATACAAGAGAATAACAATAATGAGACAACATATCAAAACTCATGGGATGCAGTAAAAGTCGTTCTTAGGGGAAGTTTCATATCTCTAAATGCTTGCATGAACAAAATAGAGAAAGAGGAGATCAATGAATTGGGTGTAAAACTGAAAAAGCTAGACAAAGAACAAATTAAATATCTCCAATTAAATAACAAATGAGAAATACTGAAAACTAAAGGAGATATTAATAAAAATTGAAATTAATAAACCTATTACACTAGTTTATAAAACTAAGAGCTGGTTTTATGAAAAAAAAAACTTTGGTTAATTTGATTAAAAAAAACAAAAAATAAATCCAAATTGCCAATATCAAAAATGAAAAGGGTGAATCCATCACTAATGAAAAGGAAATTAAAACAATAATCAATAGCTCTTTTTCCCAATTGTATGCAATTTGACAATCTAAGTAAAATGGATGAATATTTACAAAAACATAAATTGCTCAGATTAACAGAAGTAAATTACTTAAATAAACCCATCTCAGAAAAAAAGAAATTCATTAAGCCATCAATGGACTCCCTAGAAAAAGATCTCCAGGGACCAAATACATTTACAAATGAGTTCATCAAACATTTAAAGAACAATTAATTCCAATACTACATAGACTATTTGGGAAAACAGGGGAAGAAGGAGTCCTACCAAAATCGTTTTATGGTATGGTACTGATACCTAAACTGGGAAAGCCCAAGGAGAAAGAAAATTATGGACCAATTTCTCAAATGGATATAGATACAACAATTTTAAATATGTCGATTATCGCCACTGTTATTCAATATGGTACTAGAATTGCTGGCTTGAGCAATAAGAGAAGAAAAAGAAATTGAAGGAATTAAAATAGCCAAATAAGAAACTAAGTTACCACTTTGCAGAAGATATGATGATATATTTAGAGAATCCTGGAGAATCATGTAAAAAATTGCTTGAAACAGTAAACAACTTTAGCAAAGTTGTAGGATATAAAATACACCCACATAAATAATTGACATTTCTATATATTACTAACATGACACAACAGCAAGCTACAGAAATAGATATTCCATTTAAAGTTACTATAGACATTATAAAATATTTGGGAGTCAACAGCCCAAAACAAACCCAGGAACTATATTCATACAATTGCAAAATGTTTTTACACAAATAAAGTCAGATCTAAATGATTGGAAAAACATCAACTGCTTGTGAGTAGGTTGAGCTAATATAATTAAAATTACAATTTTACCTAAATTAATTTACTTATTCAATGCTATACCAGTCAAATTGCCAAAAATTATTTAAAAAGCTAGAAAAAATAATAACAAAATTCATCTGGAAGAACAAAAGATCCAGAATTTCAAGAGAATTAATTAAAAGAAATGCTAGGAAAGGTGACCTAGCCATACCAGGTCTTAAATTGTATTATCAAGCAGCAATCATCAAAGCACTTGGTACTGGCTAAAAAATAGAATGGGGGAGCAAAGAATAGGTTAGGTACACAAGGCACAGCAGTCAATGACTATAGTAATCTACTGTTTCTTTTCTTTTTTTATCTTTATTAATTTGTTTGTTTACTTTTAGTTTACAAGATTCAGTTCCACAATCCCTTGATTTTCAAATTTTCTCCCCCTCCTTCTCTTCTCCTCCTCCCCCCACCCCCATGGCAGCACACAATCAATTATAGGGTCTGCAAATACTTTCACATTAGTATTAGGTCGTAAAGAAGGAATGTAATCTATGGAATGGAATGAACAATGAGAAAGAGGAAACAAAACCAAACAAGAAAAAGAAAGAGAGCAGGTAGTTTGCTTCAGTCTGAAATCAAACTCTTTTCTTTCTAGTTCTTTCTCTGAATGTAGACATCTCCCTCTATCATGAGTCTTTTGGAGTTGTCTTATAACCCTGCATTGCTGAGAAGAGTTCAGTCTATCAAAGTCGGTTGTCATACATACATTGTGTCTATAATTGTGTACAAATTTCTCCTGGTTCTGTTCTTCTCAGTTAGCATCAGTTTGTATAAGCCTCTCCAGGTAAATAAGTTCATCTGCTCCTCATTTCTTACAGCACAACAGTATTCCATTACATTCATATACCACAACTTCTTTAGCCATTCCCCAATTGATGAGCATCCCCTTAATTTCCAATTCTTTGCCACCACAAAAACAGTTGCTATCAATATTTTTGTACATATAGGTCTTCCTCCCACTTCTATGATCTCTTTGGGATACAACCCTAGAAGTGGTATTACTGGGTCAAAAGGTATGCAATTATTTATAGCCCTTTGGGCATAATTCCAGATTGCTCTCCAGAATGATTGAATCAGTTCACAACTCCCCCAACAATGCATTAATGTTCCATTTTTTCCACATCCTCTACAGCATTTGTTATTTTCCTGTTTTGTCATCTTAGCCAATCTGGCTGGAGAGATGTGGTATCTCAGAGTTGTTTTGACTTGCATTTCTCAAATCAATACTGATTTAGAGCGGTTTTTCATATGCTTATAGATATCTTTTAATTTTTACCTATGAAAACTGCCCGTTCATATCCTTTGACCATTTATCAATTGGGGAATGACTTGTACTCTTATAGATTTGACTCAATTCTCTGTATATTTTAGAAATGAGGCCTTTATCAGAGACAATAGTTGTAAAGATTCTTTCCCAATTTCCCACTTCTCTCTTAATCTTGGTTATATTGGCTTTGTTTGTACAGAAACTTTTCAATTTAATGTAATTAAGATTATCCATTTTGCATTTTATAATGCTCTCAAACTCATTTGGGCATAAATTCTTCCCTTCTGCAGAAATCTGACAGGTCAACTATTCCTTGCTTTCCCAGATTGCTTACAGTATCAGCTTTTAAACTTAGATTGTGCACCCATTTAGGCTTGATTTTGGTGTACAATGTTAGATAATGGTTTATGCCCAGTTTCTGCCATATTATATTCCAGTTTTCCCAGAAGTTTTTGTCAAATAGTGAGTTCTTTTCCCAAAAACTGGAGTCTTTGGGTTTATCAAACAGTAGATTACTATTGTCATTGACTGCTGAGTCTTGTGTACCCATCTATTCCATTGATCCACTACTCTATTCCTCAGCCAGTACCAAGTAGTTTTGATGACTGGTAATTTATAATACAAAATAAGATCTGGTATGGCGAGGCCACCTTCTCTACCATTTCTTTTCATTAATTCCTTTGATATTCTGGACCTTTTGTTCTTCCAAATGAATTTTGTTACTATTTTTTCTAGCTTTATGAAGTAATTTTTTGGTATATTGATTGGTAGGGCACTAAATATATAATTTAATTTAGGTAAAATTGTCATTTTTATTATATTAGCTTGACCCAGCCATGAACAATTGATGTTTTTCCAATTAGTTAGACCTGACTTTATTTGTGTGAGAAGTGTTTTGTAGTTGTGTTCATGTAGGTACTAGGTTTGTTTTGGCAGGTAGATTGCCAAATATTTTATAATGTCTACAGTAATTTTAAATGGGATTTCTCTTTCTATCTATTGCTGTTGGATTTCATTAGAAATATATAGGAATGCCAAGGATTTATGTGGATTTATTTTATGTCCTGAAACTTTGCCAAATTTATTGTCTCAAATAGTTTTCTACTTGATTCTCTAGGATTCTCCAAGTATATCATCATATCATCTGCAGAATGATAGCTTAGTCTCTTCTTTCCTTATTTGATTCATTCAGTTTCTTTTTTCCTCTAATTGCTATTGCTAACATTTCTAGTGCCAGATTGAATAAGAGGGGTGACAGTGGTTATCCTTGTTTCACCCCTGATCTTACTGGAAATGTTTCTAGTTTATCCCCATTACATATAATACTTGCTGATGGCTTTAAATAGATGTTACCTATTAATTTAAGGAAAACTCCATTTATTACTATACTTTCTAGTGCTTTTAATAAGAATGGATATTTTATTTTGTCAAAAGCCTTTTCTGCATCTGTTGAGATAATCATATGGTTTCTGTTAGTTTTATTGTTATACTGATGGTTTTCCTAATATTAAAACATCCTTGCATTCCTGGAATAAATCCTGCCTAATCAAAATGTATTATCCTTGTAATAAGTTGCTATAGTCTTTTTGCTAATATTTTATTTAAAAATTTTTCATGTATATTCATGAGGGGAATTGGTCTATAATTTTCTTTCTCCATTTTGTCTTCCTGATTTAGGTATCAGTACCATATTTGTGTCATAAAAAGAATTTGGTAGGACTCCTTCTTTACCAATATTTCCCAAATATTTTGTAGAGTATTGGAATTAATTGTTCTTTAAATGTTTGATAGAATTCACTAGTAATTCCATCTGGCTCTGGAGATTTTTTTCTAGGGAATTTGCTGATGGCCTGTTCAATTTCTTTTTCTGAGATGGGGTTAAGTAATTTACTTCCTTTTCAGTTAGTCTGGGCAACTTATATTTTTACAAATATTCATCCATTTCACTAAGATTGTCAAATTTGTGTGCATACAATTGGGCAAAATAATGGTTAATTACTGTTTTAATTTCCTCTTCACTGGAAGTAGATTCATCTTTTTCATTTTTAATACTTGCAATTTTGTTTGGTTCTTTTTTTATTGTATTGACTAAATGTCTATCAATTTTATTGGTTTCTTCATAGAATCAGCTCTTAGTTTTATTTATTAATTCAATAGTTGTCTTAATTTCAATTTTATTAATCTCTTCTTTGGTTTTCATTATTTCTAATTTAGTATTTAATTAGGGGTTTTCAATTTGTTCTTTTTCTAGCTTTTTCTATTGTATGCCCAATTCATTGACCTCCATTTTCTCTAATTTATTCATGTATGCATTCAGGGATATAAAACTTCCCCTAAGAACTGCCTTTGCTGCATCCCACAAGTTTGAGTATGTTGTCTCATTATTGTCATTCTCTTGAATGAATGTGCTGATTTTTTCGATAATTTCTTGTTTGACCCACTCATTCTTTAGGATTAAATTATTTACTTTCCAATTAGTTTTTTGCATATATTTCCATGGCCCTTTACTGCATATGATTTTTATTGCATCATGATCTGAGAATGATGCATTTAATATTTCTGCCTTTCTGCACTGAATTTTGAGGTTTTTTATGCCCTACTACATGGTCGATTTTTGTGTATGTGCCCTGTACCACTGAGAAGAAGGTATATTCCTTTTTATTCCCATTCAATTTTCTCCAGAGATCTATCATGTCTAGCCTCTTTAAAATTCTATTCACCTCATTGACTTCTTTTTTGTTTATTTTGAGGTTAGATTTATCAAGTTCAGAGAGGGGGAAATCGAGGTCCCCCACTAGTATAGTTTTGCTATCTATTTCTTCCTCTAATTCCCTTCACTTCTCCTCTAGTCATGTGGATGCTATACTGGTTGGTGCATATATGTTAAGTAGTGATATCACTTCATTTTTGATGGTGCCTTTTAGCAGGGTATGGTTTTCTTCCTTATCTCTTTTAATTAGATCTATTTTTGCTTTTGCTTTATCTGAAATAAGGATTGCTACCCCTGCTTTTTTTTTTAACTTTAGCTGAAGTATAATATATTCTACTCCAGCCTTTTACCTGTGCATATCCTCTTGTTTCAAATGTATTTCTTATAGACCAAATATTGTAGGATTGTGGTTTTTAATCCATTCTGCTATTCTCCTCCATTATATGGGAGAGTTCATCTCATTGACATTCACAATTATGATTTCTATCTGTGTTTTTCCCTCCATCCTATTCCCTCCCGTTTATGTTTTTGTTTCTTCCTTCTCCCTTCCCCTCCTTAAGAGTTTTCTTTTTGACCACCACCTCCCTCAGTTTTCCCTCCCTGTTCCCTTGCTTTTTACCTACCCTTTCCCGTTACTACTATTTCCCTCCCTTCTAACCACTTCCCCTTTTGCCCCTCCCCCCTTACCCCTCCTCTTGCTTTAGGGGACAATAGAATTTTATACTTAATGGAGTATGTTATTCCCTCCTTGAACCCAATCCAACCAATGAGAGTAAATTTCAAACAGTGTTCTTCTCCCTCTCTTCTTTCCCTGTATTATAATGAGTTTTTGTGTCTTTTCACATTAGAATCCTAAACTTAACTGATTGTGTTGATCCCTCTTTCAATCAGAATCAATGAGAATAAAGTTCATATGATGTTCATCTCCCTCCCTCCTTCCCCTACACTATAGTATATTTTTATGCCTCTTCTTGTGGCATAATTTACCTTTTCTGCCTCATCCTTTCCTTTTCTCCCATTTAAATCCCTTTGTACCACTTAATAACGTTTTTTTTTAAAGTCCTGAGAGTAGTTCATTTATACCCACACCCTCTATCTATGTATATCCCTTTTAAATGTTGTGATAATTATATAAATTTCAATATTGACAGGTATCAGCTTCTCATATAGGGATGTAAACAGTTTGCTCTTATTTAATCCCAAGTTATATGAGTGTGTATGTGTGTGTTTTCCTTGTTTGCCTTTTTAAAACTTTCTTGAGTCTTTTAATTGGAGATCAAATTTTCCATTGAGCTCTGGCTTTTTCATCAGGAAAGTCTGGAAGTCCCTTATTTCACTAAATGACCATCTCCTTGCCTGAAAGATTATGCTCAGTTTTGCCAGGCAATTGATCCTTGGTTTCAGTCCTAGTTCTTTTACCTTATGAAGTATCAAATTCCAGTCCCTCCAATCTTTTAACGTAGAAGCTACTAAGTGCCGTGTAATCCTGACTTTAGTTCCATGATATCTGAATTGTTTCTTTTTGGCTGCTTGCAGTATTTTCTCTTTGGCCTTGTAATTCTGGAATTTGGATACCATATTTCTTGGAGTTTTCAATTTGCGATCTCTTTCAGGAGGAGTCCAGTGAATTCTTTCAATAACTTTTTCCCTCTGATTTTAGGACCTAAGGAGAGTTTTCTTTGACAATTTCTTGAAGGATGTTGTCCAGGCTGCTTTTTTCATCATGGCTTTCTGGTAGACCAATATTTCTTAGGTTCTCTCTCCTGGATCTGTTCTCCAAGTTAGTTGTTTTTCCAGTGAGATATTTTACACTTTCTTCTAATTTTTCAAACATTATGTTTTGTTTGACTGACTCTTGATGCATCTTAGACTCCTTAGCTTAGTGAATTATTTCCCTTGGCTAGTTTTTGAAGCTCCTTTTCCATATGTTCAGTTTTCATTTTTAGGGAGGTATCTTCTCCAGTTAGATTTTAAACCTCCTGTCCCAGTTCACCAATTTTACTTTTTAAGGATTTGTTTTCTTCAGTGAGATTTTTTCCCCCCCAATTTGGTCACTGAAGATTTAAATTTATCTTCTACCTCTCTAATTTGACTTTTAATTTTTTTTTTCTTAAGCTCCTCCAAGAATGCTTTTTGGGCTTGAGATCAATTCATATTTCCTTCTGTGGTCTCAAGTGTGAGTATAGAGTCCATGTTGGCCTCTGAATTTGGTTGGTTGTTCTTGCTCACTGTCATAAGATTGTATCATTCTTGATTTCACAAATTCCTTCTTGCCCATTGTGATTGCCTATGTCCTTAATTTTTAGAGTGGATATCAGCTTCCAGGATACAGATGTGCTCTGCTTCTCAGGCTTGGAGGTAGGGGTTTGGTTATTAGCTTTATGTGCTGTAGCCTTTGGGTGTCTAGACTGAGGCCAAGGCCAGGACTCTCAGTGTTTCCCCTTAGTTATCCTGAGGCTCATAGAGTAACCTGTTGGGGAGGGGTGATCTGGCCACTTCAGATTTCTACCTCTAAGCCTCTGGGCTACAGGGCTGGTGTCTGCAGATTCCCTTGGTGGTGCTAAGGCTCACCTGGGCTTGTGCTGTTAGGGCTTGCTGGCTCTACTCCCCCCACACACCCCTCCAGGCTTTGGGAGCTCCTGCTGGTCAGCTGATATGGGGCTTGTTGGGACACTTCTTGTCCTTCACTTCAGACTCCATACTGCCTTAGTTATACCCTTCATCAGTGACTCACAGGCCTGAGGCTATTTCCATTATTTCAGCATTTTACTCTGAGTGGGACATTTATCTCTGGGATTTTTGGGTCAGGGAGGGGGAGTCAGAGAAGCTAAGGTTTATTCTGCCTCTTGGATCCTGAAAGTCCAGGTAGGTGATTTTTAAATGTCCAGGCTGTGGGCTGATGGCCCCAGGAGAAGCTGCTGTTGCTGCTGCAGGCCCTGCACTATCTCTTACCCAGCTCTGACCAGATCCTCCATCCTGAGGTGAAAGGGCTACAAATTGCCCTTGGGATGGGTGAGTCTGCTGGCTGGGACTCCTTCTCCACTATAGTTTGGTCTCAGGTCTGTGCTGTTATAGCCCCTGTGTACACCACGCTCCCCCTGCTCCGGCCTCCATGTGCACTTTCCTGGGCTGGGAATCTGCCATGCTCTGTCTCCCAAAGGGTTCTATCACTCTAAAATCTTTTCAGATTCACTTTTTAAAGTTTGGTGATGGAATTCATGGAGTAGCTTAGAAAAGTTCCTGCTTCCTTTCTACTATCTTGGCTCTGCTCTAGTAATCTACTGTTTGAAAAACCCAAAGACTCTAGCTTCTGTGATAAAAAGTCACTATTTGACAAAAACTGCTAGGAAAACTGGCAAACAGTATGGCAGAAACTAGTCATATACCAACATCTTACACCATATACCAAAATAAAGCCAAAATGGGTATACAATTTAGATATAAATGCCGATACTATAAACAAACTGGGAGAGAAAGGAATAGTTTACCTGTCAAAGATTTATGAGGAATGGAAGCATTTATGAACAAACAAGAGATAGACATTATTATAAAATGCAAAATGGATAATTTTGATTACATTAAATTGAAAAGGTTTGGTACAAATAAAACCAATGCAAACAAGAATAGGACGAAAGTGGAAAACTGGGAAAGAATTTTTATAAGTGTCTCTGATAAAGACCTCATTTCTAAGAACTGAGTCAAATTTATAAGAATACAAGTCATTTCCCAACTGATAAATTTTCAAAGGATGTGAACAGTTTTCTGAGGAAGAAATTGAAGCTACAGTCATATGAAAAAAATGCTCTAAATCCCTATTGATTGGAAAAATGCAAATCAAAACAATTCTGAGGTACCACATTATACCAGATTGGCTAACATGACAAAACATGAAAACTATGAATGCTGGAGAACTTGTGGGAAAATTGGAACACTAATGCATTGTTGGTGGTGTTGTGAACTGATCCAACCATTATGGAGAAGAAGTTGGAACTATGCACAAAGGGCTTTGACCTAGCAATACCGCTTCTAGATCTGTATCCCAAAGAGATCACAAAAATGGGGAAAGGACCTATTATGTACAAAAATATTTATAGCAGCTCTTTTTGTGCTGGCAAAGAATTGGAAAATGAGGGGATGCCCATCAGTTGGAGAATGGCTGAACAAGTGGTATATGAATGTAATGGAAACTATTGTCCTATGAGAAATGGTGAGCAGGTGAACTTAAGAAAACCTGGAAAGATTTGAATGAACTGATGCTGAATGAAGTGACTAGAAGCAGGAGAATGTTATACGCAGTAACACCCACATTGAGACATCACTAACTTTGACAGAATTATCTCTTTCTAGAAATACAAGATTCTAAGACAACTCCAAAAGACTCAATGCTGTCCACATCCAGAAAAAGAACTGTGGAGTCTGAATGCAAATAGAAACATTTTTTTCTCTCTCTCTTTTGTTTCTTCTCATAGTTTCTCCCATTGGTTCTAATTCTTCTTTATATATTACATGTCATCTTGGGATGAGGGGGGAGAGGAGAGAGAGACAGGGAGAAGATTTGAACTCAAAATCTTGGGGAAGTAAATGTTGAAAACTAAAAGTAAATTTAAAAATGAGATCAAGGCCAAGACTTTAATTTTACTGATGGGCATGCTGAATTCTAAATAGTGGAAAAGATTTGTCCAAGATACCATAGTTTTAAAGTTGCAAAGGCTTGCAAGACTCAAAACTAGGGTTTCTAATTCCAAGACCATGGCTCATTCTTTCTCTATTAAAGTACTATTACATGATGCTTCATCACAATTCACAGGTGACTCAAATTTCTCCAATACTGTGTTAGCAGAGTACAAGAAGTTGAACCTGTAAAGTGTAATAGTAATCTGTTTAGCAGGATACTTAGCACTTAGTACTAAGTGCTAAGTGTGGAAGGGGCAAACCCTGTCCCACTGTTGAGAAGGCATGAACTCCCCTGTTGATGTGGAAGAAGGGGATTGGCTGAGGTGTGTATATAAGCAAGAATTCCAGAGACAGACAGACAGAATTGTACTTTTGCTCCCCTTGAAGGAAGAATCCTGGAGACTGAAGCCAGCTGAGGCAGAGAGCATCTGAGAGGCAGAATTGGAATGTTGATCTGGGTGAAGGAAGAATTGTGGAGACTGAAGCTGGCTGAGAGAGAGAGACAAAGAGAGGGAGAGAGAGAAAGTTTCTCTCCCAGCATCTGAGAGACAGAATTTGAATGCTGCTCCTGCTG
>CM053581.1:464347050-464373293 GCA_028627135.1 Pseudochirops cupreus | reverse complement strand
CAAAAAATATTCATAGCAACTTTTTTGGTGGCAAAAGAATTGGAAACTGAGGGGATGCCCATCAATTGGGGAATGGCTACGTAGGTTTTGGTATTAAAATTTTGATGGAAAACTATGAGTAAGATGGTTTCAGAAAACCTATATTGACAAGATTTATATGAACTGAAGCAAAATAAAGTGAAAAGAATTAGGAGAACATTGTACATACTAACAGCAATATTGTAAGGATGACCAATTATGAAAGACTTAATTACTCTGAGAAAGATAATAATCCAAGAAATTCCAAAGAAAGGATGATGAAAAATTCTATTAACTTCAGAGTAAGAACTTACGACATCTAAGTACAGATTGAACAGTACCTTTTTTCTTTATCTTTACCATTTCATTTTATTTGTGTTTTCTTTTACAACATGGCTAATTATAACTGAAATAAAATTATCTGCCTTCTTAAGGAGGAAAGAGAGAAAATGGGAGGAAAAATGATAATTTAGAACTCAAAAGTAAAAGAAATGATTAGGAATCTTTTTTACATAAAATTGGAAATTATTTTCAAACATTTTAATTTAAAGTAGTTGACTTCCAAAGTTTATCCTTCCTTCACTCCCTGTCCTCCCCTCCTCGAGATTGTAAGCAGTCAGATATAAATTCTACATGTGCAATTATGTAAAACATTTTCGTACTAGCAATTTTGTACCAAATGACTTGAATACAAGGAAAAAATGGAATAAGGAAAGTGAAGAACAGCATGCTTCAGTCTGTATTCAAATGATTCAAATAATAATTCTTTCTCTGGAGGCAGATAGTATGCTTCATCATTAGTCCTTTGAGATTGTCTTGTATTCAGAATCACTGAATTTCTGAGAATAACTAAGTCACTCACATTTTCTTCATCAAACAATATTGCTGTTACTGTGTACAAGTTCTCATTCTGTTCACTTCACTATGCATCAGTTCATATAAGTCTTTCCAGGATTTTCTGAAATTATCCTGTTTGTCTTCTCTTATAGCACTATAATACTGTATTACAATCATAAACCACAGCTTGTTTGGCCATTTCCCTTTGATTTCTAACTTTTAGTCACCACAAAAAGAGCTGCTATGAATATTTTTGTACAAATGTGTCATTTTACTTTTGTTTTGGATATCTTTGAGATATCCAAAGTGGTACCTCTGGATCAAAGTGTATTATAGCCCTCTGTTCATAGCTGCAAATTCCTCTCCAGAATGGCTGGGATCAGTTCACAACTCCACCAACATTGCTTTAGTGTCCCAGGTTTCACAATCCAAAATTGGAAAATATTTAATGAAAAAAAATTTAAAAACAAACCCACAAACAGAAATGAAGTGAGAATAATCTCATTTTTAGGTGAGAAATTTAACTGAGAAAAATGCTCATTTTTAAGGGAGAGGAAAAAAAAGGTAACTGCATGGCAGAATGACTGCAACCTTTTATTCCTTAAAGGAAGTGTGCCTGATGCTACATGGCCAAGATAAATACACAAGGTTTATTTATCCTGACTTTACAGAGCAGGAGATCAGTACTGTATACAATGACTTTAACAAGCAGGAAATCAGAAAATTGGATGTTAGCAGCAGTGAGACTATATTTTCAAGTGGTTTTCCTCTGCCCTGTGGGGTATTGCAGCAATCTACTGATGCCAGTGACATGTTTTCATATTTACATAAATACCTACTGTTTTCATTTTCAGAAACAGTTATTAACATTGGCAGCAAAAATATAGAATCATGAAACCTAAGTGTTAGAAAGGACCTGAGGAACTGACAAATGGGCATTCTGACTTTATTTAAAGACTCACCCTGACATATAATAACCCACTACCTCCCTCAAGACAACTCAATCCCTTTTTGGATGGCTGTTTTTGGTGTTGTTGTTTTGTTTTGTTTTGATTTGGAGGTTTGGGAGGGAGCTGTTCATTGTTCTGCCCTCTAAGGCAAATGAATCAAAACAATTCTAATCTTTCTTCTAAATACAGTCCCTCAAATACCTGAAAACAGTTGTCATCATTCCCCTCTCTTACCCCAACCACCCAAAAATCCACTCTTTGTTTCTCCAGGCTAAAACATTCAACCAATCTTCATAAGCCATGATCTCAGAAGGCCCTTCACCACTCTGGCTGCCTCTCCAAATTTTCACTGTTCTTCCTAAAATATAGCTTCCAGAATTGAAATACAGTATTCCAGATGTGGTCTGACAAGGTCAGAGTACACCGAGACCACTACTTCTATATGATTCTCAACACAGTCTAAAATTGTATTTGTTCTTTTGACTAACAAAACACATTGTAGACTGAAATAATCCCCAGATATTTTTTTCCCTCTTAGATGAACTGCAATCTAGCTAAATCTTCATCTAAATGTTTAACAACTGGACCTTCAAAAATATGCACATAACATAGCTTTAAGTTTAATTTACATTATTAACATTTTCTCTTTCTTTCACTTTCTTTAATCTAGACAGTCAGCAAAACAATAAAGCAAGCCCTGAAATGTATCAGCTTTTGCCAAAAACTTAACAACCAGCTCCAGCACATCCCTACACCTATCCATTTATCTAAGAAAATGACAAAAAAAAAAATGTTGAACACAGCCTTGGAAAGCATATTGGCTCTGGTATTCAGGGACTTGGTTCAAATCTCATCTGTGACATTTATTACCTTTGTGACCATCCTTCCTTTCATAATTTAACCTCCCTGGGACTCAGTTTAATCACCTATAAAGTAAGGTGGCTGGACTAGATGGCTTCTAAGATCCTGCCCAACTCTAGATCTATGATTTTATTATTCTATGAAAAACACAGATGCTAGGATCACTTCACTAAGAGGCCTGGTTCTTCTATATATAATCTTGGCCTTGAAATTTTAGTTCCAAGTACAATTCTCCAGTTTTGTTCAAGATAAATGAAAGAAGTATGTACTTGCAGTATATATCTGAATTTTAATTTTCTTCTTAAAGGATAATATTCCCTTAATTATTGTCTGTAGAAGGAAACCTTTGTATTAAATTAACTATGAAGACAACTCTTCTTTCCTGGCCCTTTCCTTTTGGCTTTTCATTCAATGGTTCAGAAAATTTTGCTGACTCAAAATGTTTTAGCCACTGAATTTAAATAACCAAAAAGGTCATTTATTCAAACTGCCTATACATCTTCACTTGTTCCTTTTATGTGAGTGAAAGAATCATGTAGTGTTAGAGAATTCAACACAGCCATTATTAGTGTTCTTGAGAGAATATGGAATCAGAACACCAGAGTTCCAAATCTGGATCTGCTATTTACTTCCTTTGTGACACTGAGCAAGTGAAGTCACCACATGGTGTCCCAATTTATAAATCTGCAGCCTTAAGGGACAGGGTAGATCAAATAAACCAAGTAGTTCATAAGTCCTCATCAGTTAATCTCATTTGCCTTTAATATAACAAGCAATAATCATTCCTTAAAGTGTCTACTATGCCCTTGCTACTTTACCAGGTATTTGGGATACAAAGACAAAAAAAGGAACAAATCGCTACTCTCAAAAAGCTTAATTTATAACAAGAAAGACAGGGAATCTAAGAACATACAGAATAAAGACGCAACTAAATACAAGGTTGTTAGCAGGGACGTGTGAATAAACAAGGATTCATATAAAAGCATATGGTGCTTGAGCTGTGTCTTTCATGATGGAAAAGTGTCAAAGAAGTATACTCTAGGCACAAGAGAGGGCCAGAACAAAGGTGTGAGGTGGGATCTATACCTCTATGGAGGAAGAAGAGTGGGAAGGCCCTTCAGGTGCATCACAGAGTGCAGCAATGAATGTTATAAGGAGGCAGAAATGAGAGCTTTGGGTCAGGTTGTGAAGAGCTTTCAAAACCAGAGACATGAGTATTTATTTTATCCTAGAGGCAATAGAGAATTGTCAGAGTTTAGAGAGTAGAGGAGTGACATGTTGAGAACTACATTAAAGGGATGACAGGTATGTGGAACCATGAGTGGAGTTCATAGAGACTCGAAACAAGGAGACAAACCAAGAGGCCATTGGAACCATCTTGGTGAGAAGTACCAAGATCACTAAGGTGGCAGCTGTGTGGGAAGTTAGAAAGTGTTGGATGAATGCTATCTTATAGAGAGAGAAATGGCAAGATTTGGAAACTCATTGGATATGTAAAATGAAGGAAAATAAGGAGGCTACAAACCTGGGAGACTTCAAGAATGGGGATGCCTTAGACAAGGTAGCTTAGAAGATCAATGTGCCAAGAGAAAGACTATATATAGAGAGAATGGGGCCCAGGACAGAGCCTTGGAGAACATTGATAGTTCAGGGTTAAACCACAGTGGGGGTTTATCTGTTTTCATACAGCTGGATGTGTGTCTGTTAACAATTATACCATTTAATGTTTATTTACAGATGTTCTTGATGTTTTCACCAAAATACACATAACTACAGAATCTGTCAATTAATAAATACTGATTGAGAATCTAATGTGCTGAGTACCCTTCTAAGTGCTGGGGATACAAAGAAAGGTAAAAGACAGTCCCTGCTCTCAAGGAGCTCACAACATTTTTGGAGATACAACATACAAGTAACTATGTACAAATAGCTATAAACAGGATTAACTGGAGATAAACTTAGAGTGGAAGTACTAGAATTAAGGGGGTGAACTGGAAAAGGCTTCCTGCAGAAACTGGAATTTTAGATGGGATTCGAAGGAAGTCAGGGAAGTTAGAAGATAGAAGTTAGGAGAGGGAGTATCCCAGGCATGGGGGACAGCTAATGAAAACAACCAGAGTTGCAGTGATCCTCAGAGGCTATATAGGTCAAACTTTAACTACAGAATAATTCTACTATTTATCAACATCTGTCAAGTGGTCGTTCATACTCTTTTTGAATACCTCCAGGGATAAGGAATTCATTCTTAAAGTATCCTGTTCCATTTTTAAACAGCTTTAATTGATCTCTCTTTATTGAGCCAATAGCTGTTTGTCTCCAACCTCTACACATTGATCATAGTTCAGTCCTATAGAGTCACAAAGAAAATATTTCAAAACTGCTGTTGTGTCTTCTCTTCTAATTAAGTCTCTTCTGGACTAGATTAAATGTTCCTACTTCTTTCACTAATTTTTCATAAGATATAGTATTATTTAGCTGGGTAGGTGCAGAAAATGGCATTCCAACTTGGAAGATAGCAAATGAAAAGGCACAGAGAGAGAGAAAAATAAAAATGTAGGTGGCTCACAAACAGACTAAACTGGCACATAGTAGGTGTTAAATTCTTGATTTAAATGAATTGAATAAGGCAAAGTTCATGTTAAAGTGAAATTAAAAAAACAGTTTGGAAAGGCAAAAGGTGTGAGTTGTCAAAGTATTTTGAATACTTGGCTGAGAAATTTAAATTGAACATAATTGAAAATAGGAAACCATTGAAGATTCTTGAAAAGAGGCATTTCATGATGAGAATAGCATTTGACAACAAATTATTATAGCTGGTGAACATTAAGCTGAATATGCAGAGACATGAAGAGGAAGGGAAACCGAATAGAATGCTATTATAATAACCTAAACATTGAGGAATGGTAAGGCTTGGACTGTCACTAGGATTGTAGAAATCGAAAGGCAGAAGTGAATCAAAGCAATCTTTTCCAGGAAAAATGGGCAAAACTTTCTGACTTTGGATCAGGAAGGCAGAAGACCAAGAGCTTTCAGATATCATTCAAAGTTATGGAATTAGAACACTGGGAGAAAGGTATTATTACCAGTATGAGTAATAGGAAATTTGGTCAGAGATAGGAAGCATCTTATTTGGATGGTTGAGGGGAAGTTGTAAACAGGATTATGAGAAATAGAATTTTAAATATTATGTTTTATATAATTATAGGACTTAGAATTAGAAGTGCTATTTAAGCCAGTGGGGATACACATGAGAGAATGGGTAAAAGGTCAGTGTCAAAGATGCTAATTTGAGATTCACTAACTCCTGGGATTATAGATTTAAAGCTAGAAAGCACATTCAAAGTCATCTAGGCCAGGGTTTCTTAAACTATTTCACTCTGACCCCTTTTCTGAGTTTCAGCATTCATTGGTGTGGCATGACCTAGGGACATGCACAGTCCAAAGTGCTCATACTTTGTCTTCAGAACCAAGGCTGCTGTGAAGTTGCCTGATACAACATGGGCAATTGCTACCAGAAACACCTCAGATTCATTATGTCTTTGATTTTGATTTATTTTTGGATATTGTGCATCCAGAGACCTTTTACTATTGTCAAATTTTTTGTGACACTGATGTAGGCCAAATTTCTCTTCTTTTCCTTTTCTTAAAATTTAACAATTAAGGAAACAATAAGGATAAGAAAAGATAAGTGATTTGTGTAAGGTAACACAAGAGGCAGGATAGGGATTCTAACCCAGATTTTCCAATATTAATTCCCCAATGCCCTTTTTGCTGTAGCTTTCACTATAAATGATGTAGCTTCCAATAAAAGAAATGGCCAAAGTCATGAAAACAGATCTCCTCAACTGGTTGAGCATAAAGGTTTAAGAAGGAAAAAAAAAAGAAATAAAGGAGGTCAAGGATTGAATGAAAATTAGGGCCACCCATAAGAAAAGCTTAGGAAAAAGAGAATGAGATATTTTTTAAAAGTAAAGAAGAGGGAGCAGCTAGGTAGTACAGTGAAGAGCACTGGCCCTGGAGTCAGGAGGACCTGACTTCAAATCTAGCCTCAAACACCTGACATACTTACTAGCTGTGTGGCTTTGGGCAAGTCACTTAACCCCAATTGTCTAGCCTTCCCTACCTCCAAAAAAAAAAAAGTAAAGACAAGTTCATAAACTTATTTCAAAGAGGGGCCTTAATGTACTTATCTTGAAATTACTCTTCTATTTTTTTATTTATTTAAATTTCTAGCAGAATCACTTAACAAATTTTCAGTATCTTTTTGGAAATGATAATGAATAAGTGAGATAGTATTATTTCTTCAAGAAACTTTAAGAAAAAAAATAACAGAAAAGGGTTGTGTGTGACTTTGTCAAATCATCTTTTAGGTGTAGACATTCTATATTACAACTTGGTCCAAAATGAATTTAGTAAAGTTTAAGTATTTCTTCCTGTTCTCAAGGACAAATGCTTCTAACTCAGTTAATTATATTCGACTTAGTTTACATAAAATGCATTAATCTATCTCTAAGCATCAAGGGGGCTTAATTTATCTTTAAAAGGGTCAGCTTCTAGATTTATTTCACATGACAAGAGTATGGAAATAAGGATTTTATATTAACCTAGCAGGACATTTCTTAGATTTATTTATATTTTTGTTTTTGGTGTAGAGGATAGATCAGTAAAGGTACTCTGTTAATTGCAATCTCCTATGTATCAAATAAAAAAGGATCTTTTGCTATTTTATAATTGAAAGATTTTAATAAACTGCTGCCAATAACTGACTGTATAAAATTATGTGATAAAGGGGGATATGCCACACAATTCACACTAGGAGCTATTTACTCAAATTTTACTAAAATTTAAATGTCATTTTCATTTGATAAATATTTGAAAGTCCACAGGAAAAAAAAAAGTGTCTTTAAATTGATATCAAACAGGAGAAGAAATAATAGAATTCCTTAGACACAATCAGAAAAAAAATAAGTAAATCTAATTAAATAGCTCAATGGATAGAATGCTGAACCTAGGGACAGGAAGGACTAAGTTCAAATTCAGTTTCAGAGATAACTTATTAACTTTGTAACCCTGGGCAAGTTACTTAACCTCCACGTTCCTTAATTTCCTCATTAGTAAAACTGGGGTGGTAATAACACTTACCTCCCAAGACTATTGTGAGGATCAAATGACATAAGAATTATAAAAGGGTTTGCAAAGCTTAAAGTACTGCATTACTGCTAATAGCAGCAGCATCTGGGACCAGCATCCAACAATGTTATCTTGTTTGGGAAGACAAAAGATTTACTTACTAGAATCTGAGAAAACTATTCATACTCTAGAATTTTCTAGACTTCCATTTAAAAAGCTGCATGTTCATCATCCTCACTCTCCCACCTCTATCACTGAGTCTGTCCAAGTTTGCGTGTCATAGAGATGAGAGCAAAAAAAAAAAAAAGATAAAATCATACTATTTAAGGAAGGAAAAAAAAGTCTAGAGTCGTCTTACATAATGACATTAAATTTGGCAATTTCTTAAAATTTGTTACAAGCAGAGGGAGTCGATGCCCTAGTGGATCAAGGAGTGGGTCTTGGAATCAGGAAGACTTGGGGTCATATCCTGCCCCTGACACATTATTTGCTTTGTGATTCTGCTAAGTCACTGAACATCTCATGGTCCCTAAGTAGCGTTTTGAGAATAAGCTGAAGAATATAAATTGGTAAAGGGAATTTCTAAAACAGGAATTCTCCATAATGACAACATATCCAAAATACATCCAAATCCAATAGTTTTATTCTGTTTTGCTTTAATGAATTGATTGGCGAAAGTAACACGAGGGTTACGTATTTACTGTCTCAGACAAAATTGTTGAAAACATATCCCTACTGAAACATTGAATTGAACCAATCTACCCAGCCTGTCTGATCATCCCCGTTTTGAGACAGTCAGAAGCTACCCCACAGCTGTGTGAAATATTGTTTTCTGACTTTACTGCTGGGAAGAAGGGTCACACCTGATCGGCTACACAGCACAAACACACGAAGGTATGGCTGATGAGTGGCATGCAGTCCCAGAGACTTTATCTTCTAAGATTTCAAGCAGTTTAACTTTACAGGTAAGATTAGAACAAATAAATCTACATATGATTTTCAACAGCTACCTGTATTAATGTCATATCCTGCTATGTTGCAATATAAAGAAAAGTAAGGCTATACTGCTGGGAATAAAAAGAGGCAACGTGGTGTAGATTGTACTGTAGCTATTATGCAGACATGTAGGGCCACAAACACACATACATACACACACATCGATTTTCCTTATCTCCTCCAGATATATTATTTGCCACTTGCTTTTTTCAGATTTTATGTTCACTTTTTTTCTACACATGTTGTTTCCCAAAAGAACGTAGACTCCTTGAGGGCAGGGATTATTTCATTTCTGTCTAAATATCACCAACATGAGCATTTAGTAGGTATTCAATCAATGCTTGTTGAACGAACTACAGTGAGTACAAAATTTCATTTTATTGTATTTTTTTTCTTTTTTGTGGTTCCCAAATTAAAATCTACCTGCGTGGGAGATGTTTTTCTTTCTTCTCTTTCCTTCCTTTCTTTTTATTTAATCACCTTCTTTCACTCCTCAAGAGTTTTTGTTTTTCAGATATATATAATATATATATATATATATATATTTCAAAATTGCACAGACATACATGTGCTTGCTATAGATAATTAGCTTCTTTTCATTGGTAAAATACAACAACATTAGGATAGATAAATGTGAGAAAAAATTCATCTTTTTCCTTTTTCACTAGAATAAACTTTAATAAGCAAATGTGCCTGACATATTCAATGAACAAGGATAAAAGAGATTTGAATTAGAGCTAGAAATTAAACTGAGCAAAAACAGATAATATCTAATACAACCTGAAAGTTTTCTTTTCACAAAGTCTTTCCATTGTGAATCAAAGGACTTGTAAAAATCCCCTCCTTGATGTATAGTCTTAAGTGTTTTGGTGCATAATTAAACACTTTTGGTGGGGCAATATCTGAGCTACTTTCCAGATGCAACAATTTCCAACTAGAGATTTTATCATATGTAGACATCTTTCAGATGTCAATAAAAATATTATTGAAGCCAGATCCTATTTTTCTTTATTTAGGTCCATTAAAAATGCAATAGCAACCTGGCATTCTTTTCTTTTCAAGTTGATTTTACAAAACATGAATCATTAATCAGTTAGAATTTTTACTTGATTTTAGCACTTAAATGGTAAGGCGATTTTTTAAAAGGTTATCTGTCAGCTCTGGTGACCTCATTTTGAATAGACAAGCTCACAGCATTCAGATTATTGTCTCGTAATTGCAAAATGGAGCTGGTACCCCTTGAGAATGATGATTTAATTGGGACCAAAAAGCACTGGCTATCTAAGTTTGAAGAATTAGCTTGAAATATACCATAGCAGAGTCAGACGACTCATTATGCAATGAAACAATACTAGGAATGTGAAAGACTTGGATGGAAAGGGCAAATAGGTGGTAGTAGTTGGAAGACGCACAGGCAAGGGTAAAGAAGTCTGTTGAAAGCCTAAGATCAAAAAGGGGTAAAAAGAAACATTATTTCTCCAAGATAAACATGTTTTTCAGCATGCCTTAAACTGTAGGCTAGATTAGGGAACTCACACAACACTAAAGTTCTGAATCAAAAAATACTAAATGTGGCTTCCAGGTCACAGTGGTGTGTGTGTGTGTGTGTGTGTGTGTGTGTGTGTGTGCGCGTGTGCGTGTGCATGCATGTACTTTCTTACAATGACCTCAAAGTAGAAAATATTGTCACCATCTTGTTCCTTTCAACTACTACTGCTTAGTCCTGTACCTACATGCGTTTAAGTATAGATTTTTTAAATGTATATTAGGTGAAGATATTCAATACAGATCTTTTCTTCTCAACTGAAGACACCAAATGTAGTATAATCTTAGATTTAAAGCTTACTCACATATTCCTGAAGTTTGGTGTCAAAGTCATAATTAACACTTTAAGTACAACTGCAAATGAGATGCTAGCCATCATTATAGTTTAGATGCTTCTCATCTTTCCCTATCTTGGAACTATGACACTTTTTAATGTTGGAAATAGCAAACAAAAAGAGAGTTGCAAAATTAAAGAGGTCTTTTAAAGTTAAATCTAGTTTCTTTATAAATAGAGAGTATTATTTTTCTTTTTTTTTTTAAACTACCTAATTCCTCAAATCCTGGTTGAATTCTGTTCTGAGGTTCCCTTCTCTCCATCACCAGAGTAATTTAGTTCCTACCTTAATTAAGCTAGATGCTAGATCAGGCTTTAGGTCTCATAGCAACAATAAACTAGAACAGTGGTTCTCAACCTCCATAATGCCATGACCCTTTAATACCCATATGTGGGCGTATCTTCATGTGGGCGGACCCACCTGGAGATGGATAGAGTAGAAGTGTCTCGGTTCCTAAGACCATTGGAAATATGTATTTTCCCATGGTCTTACATGACCCCCCAAAGGGGTCGTGACCCACAGGTTGAGAACTGCTGAACTAGAGTTATCAATGCTGTCAGACTTCTATATCCTTCTAGAAGGGTTAAGTTTTTGCTCCTTCTCATTAGCCAGAGGTTGAGGTTATCCAGTCATTTCCTATTCAGCTCACCCCCCTCCCAATTCTTCAGCACCACATTTCCATATCTCATTCACCCTGATTAGAGATCTCTGTAGATCACTGGAAATCATTCTTTGCTCTGTCTTCCATTTTTCATCTTCTTCTGTATGTCTGAAGACATGACCATCATCTCATTCTACCTCCAAGAAGCTGACATAGCTTGAAGTTAACTTGCCTTTGACCAGATACTGCCTTTCCTGGAGGGTTGTCATAATACAAATTTAGCTGTGGTTAAGGCTAATTTTCCCTTCTCATGAAGTTCAGTTTCCAGTTCTCCTGAACACCTGACAGACATTTGGCTAAGTGTATCAACGGCAGCCAACATGACTGGTTTGAGCTTGGATCTACTATAGTTAATCTCAATAAAGGTCCCTGGAACACTGAACCCTTCTTTAAATCAATTCTATTCAGGTAAATATATTACAGATAGGCACTGATTAGTGTGAAGAATAAATCCCCTAAAGTAATCACGTGTTTGAATTAATAGAATTCAAAGGTATAATCATGTTACATTTGTAACTGGTTCTAGTCAAATGAAAAAAATATGCAATGAAATTTCAAATAATATGACCCCTGCAGGGGATTCTTAATTCACACTAATCAGGCTCCAGCTGTTACAGGCATCATGGATACAAATAATAAAAATCTATCCAGTCCTGGTGGAGCTTAGACATTACTGGAGAGGACTGCAACAATCTGGGAGGATAACCATATTACAAGGCAGGAAGTGATAGGGCTTGGTGGCACAGTGTGAAGGGCCTAGAGCAGCGGTTCTCAACCTGTGGGTTATGTTCAATTTGTAACAATGAAAATACATCCTGCATATCAGATATTTACATTACGATTCCTAACAGTAGCAAAATTACAGTTATGAAGTAGCAATGAAAATAATTTCATGGTTGGGGGTCACCACAACATGAGGAACTGTATTAAAGGGTCGCGGCATTAGGAAGGTTGAGAACCACTGGCCTAGAGTCAGAGGAATCTGACTCAAACGTTACTAGCTCTGTGATCCTGGGCAAGTCCCTTAACTCTATTTGTTCAGTTTCCTCATTTGTAAAATGAGCTGGAGAAGGAAATGGCAAACCACTCCAGTATCTCTGCCAAGAAAACCCCAAATGGGGTCATGAAGAGCTGGATACAACTGAAATGACTGAACAGCAACAAAATGTGAAAGGTAAACTTATGCAAAATTCTTTGTGAAATTACAAGGGTTGGTGAGCACTAACTTTCTACGTAAGTGAGTAAGAGGTGGAAGTCAGGAAAGTTTCACTGAAGAAGTGGAACATGAGCTGAGCTTTGTAGGAAGAAAAGGATTTTGCAAAGCAAAGATAAGAAGGGTATACGTTCCTAGAAACCAGGATTATACTATGGTGAATGCTGACTGATAGAAGCAGGAGATACCTTAAATTCAAGGAACAGTTTGTTGTGTAATTTAGTTGTGCTCTACAGTCAATGAATCAATAAATTGGTGAGCATTTTTCACAAACCTGCTGGGTACCAGGCACTATACTAGGTACTAAAGATAGCAACACACACACACACACACAAAGGAATAATCATTGATCTTCAGGAGTCACTAAAAGGAAGTAAGATTTCGGGGATCCTTAACTGCCAGGCTAAGGAGTATATCCCATATCCAAAGGGTACCACTTAAAATGTTGGAACAGGAAAATTACAAGCTCAGTTCTTTGCCTTAGGAAGATTATTTTCTCAGCTTTGTGAAGAATAGGATACAGGAGAAATAGGATCCAGAGGATGCAATTAGGAGGCCATTGCCCAGGAAAGAAGTGCAGAGCAGTTGCTGTGGGGTAGGGGAGTTAAGGAGACAGATAGCAGAGTTATAAGTGACAGGATTTGGCCACTGATAGGGTATGGAAGCTGAAATAGAGGAGTCAAACATTATTCTGTGGTCATGCATCTTGGTGACCTAATGAGTGTCTTCCAATAAGGCGGTTTAGAGGAGAGATGAGTTTTCTAGGGAAGAATTTGAATTCATTTTGAGTCATACTGAAGCTGAGGTACAGATGACAGCTGAAGATTCAGTATTCAAGAAAGAACATATGGGATGGATCTATAGTTTTGGGAGTCATCTGCCTGATGATGAAAACTGATGATGAGATCTCCAAAGGAAAGACTATAGAAAAAAGAGAAGAGACCCAGGGCAGAAACCTGGGAAATACTCAGACCTAGGAATGAGATACAGAAGATGATCCTACAAAGTAGACTAAGGTAAGAATGGGGTCCTGTGGCATCTTAGCTGAAAGAAGCATGAAAGGCACAGACATTGTATTGAATCAATGGACATGGTATTTTAAGTGTATAAATATAAGAGTTTTAAGTTCTATGGACTTTTGATGAGGTGTGAACACCTTTGATTATGTGAAATGAGAAAGCAATGAGATTGACTGAGGTCATTCATGTTCATTGGGCCTATGAATTAAAAAAAAATAAGTCAAGTAGAGAATCAGTCTAGTAGTGGGAGAGTGTCAGTTCAGAAGATTACAATTCAAGAGAGAAACTATCTTGTGAAGGAGAGGGTGGATAAAGAGGAGAGTTTCTTTCACCTTGAACATCCATCACTATTTTTTGTCATTCATTTTAGAAGAGAACCAGTGATATCACTCTGGTCTTGACTAGTGGGTAAATTGAAATTCAGGGACTGTAGGGTTGCACAAAGTTGTCAGCCTCACTCTCTCTTCCAGAGTCAAGGAAGACCAGTGGCAAGAAAAAAGTCAAGATAACTGGAAATGGTCCAAAATTCATTGGGTGACCTTGGGGTCTTTGATGTCTGGCCAACCTCCAAGCACTCTGCAGAGTATGCTTCAGCTGCCTTCATGGCCACTGGAACAAATACACCCTGTTGGGAGGTACAGGGGTGGGGTTCAAGGAGGACTAGTACCTCTGAAGTAAAGGCTTGATGTGCCCTTTTCAGGGTTGCTCATCTACCCTTGATGTCTACCTAGCACTAAACTTTCACCTGCAGCTCCAAGAAGCTAAAGCATGGAAGAAGCCACACCCTGCTAAACCTTCCAGGCAGACAGGCAAAACCAGACTGAGGGTAACTGATGGGTTTTCTACTGGTGAATGAGTTAGGGGGCGTCTACCTCCAACATGTGAACACTTCCCCCAGAGGAATGGGAAGATCACAACAATCTGTTCCCATCACTGACCATGTCATTAAAGATACTAGACAAGTTTAAGTGCAGTTAGGTGGCACAGTGAATAGAGCACTAGCCCTGGAGTCAGGAGGATCTGAGTCAAATTTGGCCTCAGACACTTAACACTTACTAGCTGTGTAAGTCACTTACCCCCAACTGTCCTGCATTTCCCCCTCCAAAAAGCAAAACAAAAACAAAAAGACTAGACAAGTTGCAGGCAGTGAATTGGGCTGGGATAAGAGACTGGGTCAGTGGGAAACCACAGTCCTGAGTGATAGTCATCTAAGTAAAGTCAGTTTCAAGAAGTGTCTCATGACAGAGAGAAATGTCACTAACAAAGTACCAACTCTTGAATGCCAGAAATATTCTACACCTACAAGAAATTTCATGAAGACTCTATGAAGGTAGAAAAAGGACTGCTAGAAACCAGTTGTGAATAACCCCTTTGCCCAAAGCATTCTCTACATGCATTACTCATTAACTTTGTACCCTAAGTTTGTACCCATTCTCACCACGGATCCTTGTGCATGTAAAATGAAATCCAGGCTTCTTTTTTTAGAAGAAGCAGTTGTGTTGTAAATACTGTTCTTGCTATAACATCTTAGTAAATACCTTTGTTATAAAGCTCATTAAATCAGCTATATTGTTAATGGAAAACCCACTATAATATGTTGTAAGCTACTAGAAACATAGCCACTCATTATTTACTGTAATAATTCTCAGAGGGCAGTCGTAGTCACCCTCTGGGGACACAAAATGCCATTGTAAGTGTGAATTGTGTGATCCATGAAGTGGTCCTAAGAAGGAGGAGTCATATAGGCCAGAGAAAAACAATGTGTGTATCGTCCTGGAGGCCAAGGAATGAGGTTTGATGACAAAGTTTTGAGTCAGGAAGAACTGAGTTTGAATTTTGCATTAAATGCTTGCAAGGTGTATGAAGTGTGGAAAGTCAGAAATTCTTTCAGGCTCTGTTTTCTCACTTGTAAAAGGAGAAGATTAAATGCACTGGCCTCTAAAGTCTCTTATACTCCTTACTATATGAGTACCTACAATTTGAAGGAGAGATGTGGTCAAATGTATTAAAAACAAACAAACAAAAAACAAAACCCTGCAGCTTGGTCAGAGAGAGTTAATACTAAGAAAATGTCATCAGATTTGGCAATTAAGAGATCATCAGGGGACTTCCACTGCCAAGGTAATAGAGTGAAGAAGAACCCTCTGAAGCCTTCCCAAATTCCCCTTCAAACTACTAAAAACCTGCCTCAGAATTGGTCTAGGAGCAGGGAAGTAGCTTACCAGTCTGGCAGGAAAGGTTTGTCTCACTGGGGTGGGAGGGGAGCAAGATCTGAGAGGAGGAGGAGCATAAGGAGAAGCAGGAGCAACAGCAGCAGTCACAGCAGCCAGCCTCACAGCAGCGGGCCCGCCGCAAGGCTCTAAGCCTTGGGCAATTCATCCTTGAGACCTTAGCAACCCAGAAGCAAGTCTTCACCCCTGGAACAGTCCAGCAGCTAAACCCCACACCCAGGGGAGGCCAATAGGGATGCCTCACCTCCTAGTACAAGGCAGAAGGGAACCCTACCTTCCAGAGAAAGCAAGTGCCTAAGCTCTGAAGTCCAGTGAAAGCCAGCAGTAAAACCCTAAGTCCCAGCACAAAAACCTTGGGACAGTGCAGCACCAGAGCACAACTCTGACATAAAACCACTAAGTCACAACAAAGGGCAGAAAAAAATGAGCAAAACCCCCAAAAAACATAGCTTGACTATAGGAAGTTACTATAATGATGGGGAAGATCTAGGCATAAACTTAAAAGAGGTACATGATTCACACTAGAGGGTGATGCAATAAACAAACCAAGAGAGCATGGAATAGTTTATCTGTCAGATTTATGGATAAGGAAAGAACTGGAGTCAGGAAAACACATTTTCCTGAGTTCAAATCTAGACTCAAATACCTACTAGCTGTAGGACCCTGGGCAAGTCATTCAACCCTGTTTGCCTCAGTTTCCTCACCTGTAAAATGGAGAAGGAAATGGCAAACCACTCTAGTATTGTCATTAAAACTGCAAATGGGGTCACAAAGAATTGGACATGACTGGAAATGACTTGAATAACAACAAGAAGGTATAAAATTTGAACGTCCATGGAGGTGTTACAGCTAAAGTAGAAATTCAGTGGGTCAGGATGCCAGAAATTTCTTCTCCTCAGACATAAACAGAGGCATTGAAATGGCAAGGTGAACCCTGTGATGGATACTGAACTCTTTAAGAAGGAAACTAACCTAGATTTTGGTAAGGCTTTGCAACAAGGATCCATCTAGACAGGGTGAAAGAAAGAGACGGAACACAACCCAAAGAGGGCTGAGTGAAGGACTGCCTTGATTTCTTGCGAGCAGGAGCAGTCCTACAGAAGACAAACCAATGGATGCCACAGCCAATACTCTGTTACCATGAAAGAGCATATGCTGCTTCCACTAAGAGCAAAGGCAGCAGAAAAACGCCAACCAAAAACGCCAACCAAAACGCCCGTAAGGCATCAGAAGTTCAGCCAGGACTCAGTAATAGTAACACGAGACAGGATCATTGGATGAAGAACTGACAGTCAGAAAGACTCTTAGAAGTAATGAGTTCAAACTCTGCTCCACCCTGGTTCCTAATGCAGTACATGAGGACAGAGATGACAGACAGATTAGTTCACTTGTCCATTGTCTCACAACTAGTATCTGAGGCAGAATTTAAACCCAAGGCCTCCTGAATCCAAGCCTTGTGCTCTATCTACTATGCCATGCAGCATCTCTTCTCCTCAATGATGGCAGTTCCCATTTACCTGACTAGTTTGGTAAAGTAACATTCAGTGAATACTGTCATTGTGGCATGCTTGCTATGCAGGGCCTTCCACAAAATTCCCATTTCTGGGATGTTCCCATTTCTGGCTCAAATCTTATGGACAGAACAGATATGAGGACTAGGAAGGTCCTGCAGATACACTTTCTCCCTCCCTCTATCCCTTCCCATCCTTCTTTTTGGTGAGACATTTGAGTTCTTTCTTGACTCTTTACTTGGTGAGTTCTTTCTCATTTACGTTAGTTAGGAACAGAGAAGCCTTTATTATTTAAAAAAAAAACAACTGGAAAATAACAGATGCTGCTTTCCATCACTATTAATGTAATTTTCCAATGGATCCTCTGTTGTGACAGATACAAAAGATACAATCAAAGTAAATTTAAAAACAAAACAAAACCTGGCCACATGCAACCAGTGGAATAGATTTCCAATTCCATACCTTCACTTCATCACCTCTTCAAGATTCTAATTTTAAAATATGGTAAGAGGGAAGTGTCAACCAGGGAAGACTTCCTGTAAGACATGTGTTTAACACAAGATTTGAAGAGAGTTTAGAAATTAGAATGACTTAGACGCTAATGTGACAGGATCCTCTCTTTACATTAATGTGTTGAAATAAAAATGAAAATTAAAAATATATGCTTTTATCTCTGGAAAACTTACTTTTTAACAAGTCTCAGAAGTTATTTCCAGGGATGTGCTTTGAACACAAATTTGGCTGCATGAAATATTACAATTCATTGACAGATTTCCCTAAACAAACTTCTTAGATCCTATTATTCTGTTACTAATTATAAAGGATGAAATAAAAGGTGATTTTAGTTTTTAAAGAAAATCTCTAGTTTTCTTTTGAAATTGAATGAAATTGTTTATAACTTAATATATTTTTTTAAGAGGAGAATATTACTTCCCCCCTCCCCTTTTGGTCTGTAACTGGGAATTCATTGCTATAGGGAATTATTGGTGAAGATATTGTCATTATTAATGCAGCTGTTTTGGAATTTTTAGTTTCAGAAGACTATATTTTTCTTGAGGCACTGAGAAGTTAAGCAATTTGGTGAGGATCACAAAGCCGGTGTGTTTCAGAGATAGGATATGAACTCATATCCATTCTGAGATCAGAGGTTATCTTCTTAATCCACAATACCACTAAGTACTTAATAAATACTCACTAATTGATTCAAATGAAATCAAGGGAAATTAAGCTTTTTACTTTTTTTTGAAGCATTAGGAGATAGAATCTTGCATGAATCTTCACCCACATTACTATTTAGAAGAATATTTTCATTAGTGAACTTTCAAGGAAGGGCCCATCACACTGACGATGAATGAGCAACATTTTTGGCTATCCTTACCTACAAAAAAGAACAAAGCTGTGTCTCAGCATGAATGGTGAGTAACCTTTAAAAATATTTTCCAGAGGAAACCACTCCCTTTTGATTTAAAGGAAATAAATAAAGCTAGATTAAGAAGATGATAAATAATATTCTTCAGCTGTTCAAAGTATCTTCAGGAAAGTTGGAAAAACATCAGACAGCCTTTTCTTTCACATACCTTTTAAGAATATTAATTCTTCAAATTAATCATTAATAGGTAATATTTAAATTGTTGTGATTACTGACTACTAAAAGAACAAGAATAAAGATACAATCTAAATTGACAGACAAGTTGAAAGTTCACATACTACATCTACCACTTACTGGGGATTGGCTTCATCTAGATGTTCCAAATGCTTTATTCATGAAACAAGACTAATCAGACATTCTAATTCACTCACAAGACAGATTAGCCTCCTAAGAGGCAGGATGGTGTACTAGATAGAAAGTTGATGTTGAAGTTAGGAATAAACAGGTTCAGTTCTGTCTCTGTCACATTCTTGGCAAGGCATTTAATCTCATAGTGACCCAGGCAACAAACAGCTTAGGAAAAAAAGGACAGAGGGGGTACTGACCTGCATTGTTAGAGAAAGTTCATCATGATCAGCCCCTCACTCTCACTAAGTAACAATTCCTGCTTATTTAATTGTAGGATAATAGGTCTCATATAGAATGTGAGTTCTTGGAACCTCTATCAATTTTTTTCTTGAAATCCCCTACACCAATCATAGTAACTCATGTAGGCAATACTTAATTTTGTTGTTGTGGAAACTCAACTTTCACGTGGCCTCTCTCCCTCTTCTCTTCTCTCTTTACATTATGCACAATACGTATGCAATATACAGATTACATGTTACATTTAATGTGTGCATACATACACATATGGGTTTTTTGTTTGAAGTTAAATTTACCAGTAAAGTTCAAACAGGATAAGTGATGGATGTGTGCACGTGTGCACATACACACACACACACACACACACACACATACCATACACAGAGGAGTGAAGGAACTCAAATTCGAATCCAGGTCTGATTTGGCAGATAATTCTCTTTCCATTGGCTACTGGTTATTTTAACAACTGTGATTAACAATCACCATTACTGTTATCCTTTACACTTATGTGGTATATTAGAATACAAAGCTGCTTTATTTCCACAATGACCTTGTGAATTAGGTAAAAATATAATCATAACAGCTAACATTTACATGGCACTTGCAATACCAGGGTTTGTGCTAAATGATTTATAATTATCTTCTCATTTATTCCTCACAACTAACCCGGGAGTTAAGTATTATTATCCCCATTTTACTGCTGAGGAAACTGAGGTAAAGGTTAAGTGACTTGACATCAATCACATAGTTAGTAAGTATCTGCGAGTTGATCTGAACTTGGGTTTTATGGACTCCAGGCCTAGAACTCTGTCTACTGCACCATCTAGGTAGCCTACATTTTACAATCATCCCTTTCCCAGAAGAAGAAATGAAGGCTCAGGGAAGCATCACTGTACAATGGAAAGAACATCAGTTTTAGGCACAGAGGACAGAGCTTGGGTTGACACTTACAAGTTTTATAACCCTAAACGACTGGCTGTAACCTCTCTTAGCTTCCTTCTCCTCACTTCAAAAAATGAGAATAATGCTTCCATTAACCATTTTATAACCTTGTTTCTAGAAAACCTTTTTTAAAGTGTGAATTGTTGATCCCAATGTTGCTATTAAGTGATTTGTCCAAGATCCCTAAAGAGATCTAGGGATTGAAAAGGCCAAGGTTCAAAATCAAACGGTTTTAATGAATTTAAATGAATAAGTTGTCTCTTATGCTCGTCATGAGGTAGGAACTGTACTCTAGATAGGAACACAAAATCACAAAACAGGTTTTATTGACAGGAGTTTAACTGCATAGGATAGGTGTGTGTGTGTTGGTCAGGGAATGGCAACCCTGACACAAACAGAAAATACAAACATTGTACAACAAGAAGAGGGCTCTTTCTTTAGAACACATGACCTTTATGGGGGAAGGGCAGAGGCTTTTCATCTCTGCATTTCAAAGTATTCAGCACAGTGGAGCACTTAGATCTAAACAGAAAGATAAATGGATATAGATAGATAAACACATATGTATATCCACACATCTATACACATGCATGTATGTATATATGCACATGCACACAGATATACACAGGTATGTACGTTTTTATTACTCGAATAAATGAAAAAAGTTCAAAATGCTAGAAGAAAAGTTAACTGACAACAACCAATAGAATGACTGAAATGTGATGGTTTGTGTGGAATAAATGTCTTTATATCAACCAATTGACATTTATTAAGTGCCTATTAGGTGAAGGTTGAGTTTTTAGGAGAAGCTGAAAAGCCAGAAATAAGGCCTTTTAAACAGTGTCAAGTTTTATGACTCAGAATAAAGTCTACACAGCACATAGATTCCATGAGGGAAACACTGCTGGTACTAATTATACCTTATCAAAATTGTCATTTTTTTTTTTTGCCCATATAACATTCTCTCTGTAAGGCAGAGAGGATAGCTTGATAGTTGGACTTGGATTAAGGGAGATATTAGTTTAAATAATTTTGATGCTTTCTAAGACTATATGACCATAAGCACGTCCTTTCTGACATCTTCAAGGTTAAAAGTTATATTTAGGTGATGCTTAGAATATGTGAAACAAGCTCCAATACCAAAAGATATCATAAGTCCATGACATAATGCTCTCTACCAGAGGAAATCATAAAATTATCTCCTACACACTGGGGTAGGGAGATCCATCCTGTCCTACCAGAAAGTCAGAGGGGCAAGGGGGAGGACAGAGGAGAGAGCAGATTTGGGGAGGGGTTTTACAGTGGGATGGCTGTTTTGAGGTGTTGGGTAGGGCAAAGATGGGGAGAAAAGAAAAAATAAAAAAATAATAAAAATAATAAAAAATAAAAAAAATGAACCTCCTACATAGTTATCAAAATTATTATTTTCTCTGATTTTCATGCATCAAAGTTCTATATTTTGATCATTTATACATTTGGAATATTTAGGAGTATATGGTATAGAATGCCATTCTAAATTGCTTTCCAATATACTTGTTTAGCTGCCTCATTCCCATGAAAAAGTATTTCAGTTTTCTGTTAGCTCTCTTGGGTTAACTGAAACCAAGACAGCTCTTTGTATTGGCTTCTAGGGGTAACTTATCTAACTGATTCAACTGATCAACTTTGTAATTTCTTACAAAATGATAAATAATTTCAATAACTATTATACTGTAATATAATTTAAGAGCTAATCATGTCATACCCCTTCCATCCTAGTTTTTGCTCTTATTGTTTATATTTTCTTAATCAGCTGTCAAATTTAATGCTAAATCTCTTAAGTATAAATGGTAGAAACTAATTTGTCTAACATCATCATTCATTCACTATTCAGAAGAAGGATTAATTTCTGATGAAATATATAAAACTATGATCATTTGTTGAATAATTTGAAAAATCAATCCTTTCATTGTATTTAAATTAAATATACAAAAGTCACCCAACTAAAATGAGGGCTTAAAAAGTGCTGAATTTTTCAGCAACTCGATAAATAAATGTCTAAATCCAAAATTCTTAGAAAAAAATATCTTTGTTACTGGAATAAGAAACACCTATTTCATAGAGATTATTTAACAAATCTAACTCTCCGTTGAAAACAAGAAGGCAACTGAAATGTTAATTCATATGCAAAAGCTAAAAAAAGATCCCACTAGGGTAAGTGGTGCACATTTTTTATTATGGAAAATATTTAGTAAAAAGAACCAAACAAACATCAATTTTGACTGGTTAAGAGACTGCTTCTAGAATAAAGCCTCCTGAATTATGGTCCACACTCAATTTTCTACCCTATTATGTTTAATACTTTTCCCAAATTAATTTAAATAAACAATACAGAAAAAGTCCATATGACCATTTTGGGGTCATTATAGAAAAGTTACAATCGGGGAGAAAATAGTGGCAGGCACATAGTAGATAATTTATAAAGGTTTGATTATTTGATTTATTAAAGTATGATTGGCAGACCTAGGCAAAGAAATTAGCCCTTATTAGGAAGGGCTATCATCACTGAAAATAACAGGTTGAATTTATTAAATGCTTTTAAAAAAAGTAAAATGCTTAGAAGTGTCATATATGGTTATCTTTTCTCAATTAAATTTTGCACTGGAGTTTAAGTGAAGAAATATACATACATACATATATATATATATATATATATATAATATTAGAAAAGTAGTTATTATCACTGCATCCACTCATCGGGAAGAAAGGCTTCAGGTAAGGTATGATCTGAGTGAAAAACCAAACATCTTGAGGATTGCAGAATTTAGCTTAAAATTTTCAAATTATGTTATAATGCAATATTATAATACAATTCTACCCCAAAATTTCATTGTTACGTGGAAGTTACTATTGGTTTTTTGAAAGGCATATCAACAGGGCACATGCTCTAGGTCCTGTAAAATTGCTAAGATATCAGGTATAAGCTCTTCGATGACCTGCATATGAGGACTGTGCTGTCCTAAGTTCATATGAGCTAAATTGAGAGTCTTATTACCTGAGGGGCTTTGGTGAGGGACTCCTAACCTAAGGTCCATGAACTTCAAAGAAATGTGAAGATATGTGCACACATGTATACATGTATGTATGTAGATATAAATTTCCTTTGTAATCTTTTATATTTTGTTTTATTCATTTAAAAAACATTTGGAGAAGGTGCTCATAGCCATTGTTAGACTGCCAAAGGGATCCCTTACACAAAAAAGAACTCCTTAAGAACTCCTGATTTAGCTGATTTACATTTTTAAAGATCATGTCAAGCAATGTGAGGAACATACATACTCTTGCTTTACTCTTGTATTCATTAGAAAAGCATTTAGTATTCTTTAGTAAAAATAACTACAATGTTGTAAAACATATATATGCATATATATGAGGTATACATATGCTGATATAATAAATATGTACATATATATGTATGTAATTATAAATATACCTATATTGTGTATGCGTATACACACATACATACATACACATATATAATTAAAATATTATATTTTCTTCTTCTGTACCTATAATTTGTAGGGTGCCAATGACTTTTAAATGACTACCTTCAAAGAAATTTTGATCAATTACTCATCTAATTATATTTATATTTCAAACTAAATTGATAGTTTAGTCATATCATTCCCCCTTCCCTTTACCACTATCATTTTAAACATTTCCAAAAAATTAACAGAATATTTTTCCTGAAATTGAAAACTTCATTTGAAGAAAAACTAATACATGACTAATATTAACATAGTTTGAGGGATCTGTGATCTAGTGATCTGGCTATTCCTTTCAATGATGTAGGTTCCAATTCAAGCATAGCTACTATTAGTGATCGTTCCCGGTCCTCCAAAAATTCTACACAAGGAGTATACCCAAGCTGCTGAGACCCTTCCTATATTACTTAATTTTCCTTTTTATTGTCATACATTTCTCTTTGGATACCTTTTATGCCACTTTACCAGTACAATTCCTCATTTGTAATGATTCGCAGGCTGCTAGCAACCAACATCACCCTTTCAATTTTAATTAATCAGAAACTGTGGTCTTCAGTCACTCCCAGGCATAAAGAACATAACCAGAAAGATTTTTGGTGAAGGAAAAAAATAGGCCTTTGTTTCATGCAGGAACACGGCATGATTAAAAGTACTGTTCAGTTTCCCAAAGACCATCCAATCCTCTTCCCTGTTGTTTAATTCTGGGTTCATCTTGTTGTACGTTTGCACTGCTTGTCTGAGAAATATACAGTATCGGACCACTTTTATGAATTAATCATACAGCCACATATTAGCCTTGTCAATAGACATTTTTCTTCCTTTCCTATTTTTTTTTCCAAAATATGGACAGTTGGGTTGAACTCTTAGATAATTATAGAACTTGTTTAGGAAAAAGCAATGTTCCATATCTTGATTGAATTAGCAAATTATCATTCAAACAAAAGCATCTGCAGAACTCAGGTTTTTACAGCAAAATTCCCTTCCATTTTCACCCCACTGGAAATTTGAAAATGGTGGCGAGTCATTGGCAGTCGCATACCACTACATTTATTATCTCACTTAGTATTAAAAATAACATGAATCAGAGATTACCTTAAAATTATCATAATATAATTCAATTTATTAACTGGCAAATACTCACACAAACTGAGTTAAATACCCAGTGCCTAATAAGTTCACTCCATCAGCAGTTACCTATATAGTGATCAAATACTGATAATGACCTGCATAAACAATGTTATCAGGTTTTCTTTAAACAAAAGATCACCCTCCCATCATGTATTTTCTATGGTTTCATTATGATAGTTAATGTGTCTAGCTGAATAATACTGACAAACTAGTGTCAGGGTATGGAAGTAATACACTCTTCTAAATCCCCACTATGCATATCTGCTTTATATTAATAGCTCCTTATAAAAAAAGGGATGCCACAAACACTTCTATTTTAACCTTAGCTAGTAACAGTGAACTTTAAAAATATTAACTCCAAAATAAAATAATAAAGAGGCATAAATACATGTATTCCAAACTGTATGTTCAATTTAATAAGAAATACTAATTTGAGAATCAAAACTTATTTTTAAAGGACATTTTAAAGGACAAGATATGTTCTTGTCTATAGCAATAGTAGAAAATGGCTAGTTTCATGTAATACTTCAATCCTGATATTTAAAAAAACCTTCCAATAGTTTATCATCATTATAACTATAGAACTAAAAACTTAAACTCAATTCTCCTCCCACCTCACCTTTCTATTTAATTTAGTGTCAATGCCTGGAATACGACATGCTTTTAAGTCCCCCAAGCCTATAGTGCAGCAAGAAAACCCTTCATAATTAAAAACAAAAACAAAAATTTTCCTAGACCTACGAATATATATGTATGTATATCTATATATCTATATATCTATATATGTATGTATGTATGTATGTATGTATGTATATGTATATAGGTGACTAGATGCCTGAGAGATACAGCAATGTTTTCATGGGATTTCTCTGGAATGAAACTAATCCGCAGTTACCATGTAGACAATTCCTACAGCACCCTAAATGGAGAGAGCATGTTTTGAGCCCTGTGACTGCCTTACTTTTTTCTTTCTTTACATCTTCCTGTTCTACCAATCTCCAGAAGGCCATCCATCACCAATCCCTACTATTGCTTTCTCAGATCCACATGTTCTGCTTTTTGGCTTCTGTAGCTATCACTGTTGTCTAAGTACTTGTCCTGTCATGCCTGTATTGCCTATGTTGCTGTGATATGGAAAATACAATCTAACCCCACTCCAAAACATATTATGTCTATTAGTTGCCCATTCCTCACTCTATCATTCCTGGTTCAAAAATAATATGAAAGATATTAATAACTACACTCATAATCCATTGGCCTTTTTCTTCATCCCTTAATATTAATAAAATATTTTAATTTTATTTATTATATACATTATATACACACAC
>CM053581.1:464336892-464346950 GCA_028627135.1 Pseudochirops cupreus | reverse complement strand
TCTCTCTCTGAGAAAATGATGGACTTATTCATATTCAAAAAATTTAATACCATAAGAATACATGAGTGTGTAGATATAAGTTAATATAGTTATATCTCTACTTGCTGGTTATTTGCTAATTTATTTATGGGAAGTGATGGAAAATTGACTTAAAGAGAAAAAATATTTCACAGGTTGCTACTGAATGTTGACCAATCCACTGTTGTTTTTTTTTTGAAAAACCTGATTTTTACTTATATATTATCTCTTCTTCCAAGCCAAGAAATGAAACCTAACCATAATCTTTCATGTGTACCTTGTAAAATTTATTTTCATGAAGTTAAGAATGCTTAAGGCAAGGATATGCTACTTTTACTGTTTTTCTCCTATGATTCAAATTTATCATTGCCATACCCTTTGGCCACTGCAGTACACTGAACTCTGGAACTCTTCATTATTTAAATGACTCCTGGAAACACCAGCTGGTTTAGGACACAGCAGCTCCTCAACCATGAAGAGCTTGCTTCATATTTCTGTGGTCATAGCTCTAGTTTTTATAGCATATCTCAAGTTTTATATTATGCTGAAAATCTGCTATTACTCCCCCTAATCATTTCACAGCATCAGATTTTGCTGATGTTGACCCTTTAGGAAAAACAGTATGTACAGTACATTATTCTTGATTTCAGAAATCTGTGAAGAATGAGATTAAAGATGCTTCAAATATAGTTCCCATTCTATTCCAGCAGACTAGGATATGTACATACTTTTTGTCTACTCTGATTAGCTAATCCCCATCATCCATTTTATTTAAATATATATGTACATATATATATATATACATACATAGATTTATGTACATATATCTATATACACACACATATATAAATATATATGTTATACATTTAGTTTCTAAGTAAAGAATCTGTTCAGAAAACTTGCCAAGTACATAAAACTGAAGATCACTTCTACTTATCAGAGCTAAGATACTGATTAGTAAACTGAAGAAATGGAGATTTGGAACAATCAATGAGCATGTCACCCCATATTCCTTTCCCCTACTCAATAAAATCTAATGACTTCCTGTTACCTCCAGGATCAAATATAAGATCCTTTGTTTGGTTTTTTAAGCACTTTGTAACTTGGCCCCTTCCTACTTTTCCAGGCTTCCTGTGCTCTCCTCCCTTTCACATACTCTGTGATCCAGTGGCACTGGTTTCTTTGCTGTTCCTCACATAAGATGTTCCATCACTGCTCTCTGTGCTTTTTCAATGGCCATTACTCGTGTCTGGAATTCTGTCTTCGGCAGCCATGTGGTGAAATGGATAGAACACTGGGACTGAAGCCAGAAAGATCAGAATTCAAATTTGGTCTTATACACCATTCAGCTGTAAAATGAGGACAATAAAATTCACATTCCACAGTTGTTGCAAGAATCAAATGAGATAATATTTATAACCTTTTAGCACGGTACCTAGCCAATAGTAGGTGCTTAATAAAGTTTCCCTAACGTCAAACTCTGTTTCTGGACCCTTTCTCTGGATTTTCTCCATGCCTGGAATTATCTCATCATTTTCCCATTCTGGATTTCCTGTCTTCAAGTTTCATCTAAAAATTTTTAACTTCTGCCAGCTCATCCCCCTTAATGCTAATGTCTTCCCTCTAATATTACCTCTGATTTATCCTGAAGATTATCTTATTTGCACATAGTTTTGCATATCGTCTACCTTATTGGACTGTGAGGTCCTTGAAGTCAGGGACTGTTTTTTGTTCGTTTCCTTTTAACCACAGTGCTTAGCATAATTCCTGCTACACAGCAGGTACTTAATAATACTTGTTGACTTGATCAATCTTACCTGCTAAATGTCCAGTTGGCTTTAAATAATTGTTGCCTATGCCTCAGGTTCTCTCAATTAGCTTATGAACAAATAATGAATCAAATACCTTAAAATGAAAGACATATATACATGTGACAACCCAGATATACACACAGGTGCATCTATAAACAATGTATATTCAACAGCAGCTAAGATATATGTGGAGTATAGAAAAGAACCTTTTGTGTATTTAGAAAAAGACAGTTTTCTCATTTTGAAATGAAAACCTATGTTTGATAGACACACACACACACACACACACACACACACACACACACACACACAGGTAATGAATGCAGGATTTCACTGGTACAGAGAATTCCAGTATATGAGTGCTCTCTTGACTAGGGTAGGTTGGCACCCTCTGAACAAATCATAATCTCAGAAAGTTACCCAGGACACTGAGAGTGTGCTAGCGACCTGTCCAAGATCACACAACCTATATGTTTTAAGATATAGGACCTGAATCCAGATAAGTCTGCTTTCTATCCATGATGAATATACAGAGTGCCTAGATATAGCACATATACATATATTATAAGTGAAAATGTGTGTATCCATCTGTTATGGTGCCTAAACCGAAATATTTCAATGTATTAGCTCCAGAAGAACATAAACAAAAACAAGAAATGAACTGAATTGTTTAGATCATAAATTTAGACAAAGCCATAAAGTAAGAACTGACCACCAATTGTTGACCAAATAAAAAATTTAAGGATATGAACATATAAGTCCTGTTTCTATAGAAGGAGTGTTCCAGGTTATGTATTTTACGTCTCAGTAGGAATGGCCTATAGAAATTCTAAATTTTAATGATTCTATCAACTTTATTGGCACAAAAGCTATATACTATAAAGAATCGTCTAGGGACCCTTTACAGGAAAAAGGTTAAAAGGCAAAATGGAGAGCAGCTGGAACAAGCAGTTTGGAAAACAAGCAATTGTTGAAAACAAGCTGGTTGGACTTTAAAAGCAAGGCTTATTTTTGTTTGCTTTTCGTAAATTAGATTAAAACCATCCTTTTGTGTTTCATTTAAAATCCTGGGAATTCTAAAACTAACAACCACTTCTTGGATTTATTTAATTGTTCTCCAAATGGTCAAATAATTAAGGACTTGGTGTTAAAATACAGTTTATTTTCAACTTAAACCCATGCACCTATTATCTGTTCACTCACAAAGAAAATGGAATAGACAAAAGCGCTCCAGCAAACCTACTATGCCATTAGACACTCCACAGTGCTTTAACTTGTTGGTGTCTTAATTACCAGAGATATCATTATCTTTGTACACAGGGACACTTTTCTTTTATTGCTGCTATAATTTTATTCACCAGCCGCTGACTTTCATTTGCAGGATAAACTGCTGTGTACTTAAATTTTTGGATAGGGATTAAAATTGTGATCCTGTAGGGGACTTCTCTTATTTTATTTTTCAGCTATACACATTCACATCTACTATGCACACCCATGCACACACATGACACTCACACCTCCAAAGTTAATTTAAGTGCAGGTTAGTGTTAAATCTATAATGGCCTTCAACTGAAAACCCTCTATGATCCTATTGATCTAGAGTTGAATAGAGCATTAGGTAGGCCAATCATGTTTATCATTCAAGGGAAAGGAAGGGGAAAATACAATTAGCAACTGTATGTAAAAAAATATCTAAATAAAAGAGGGTCTCAATAGCATAGACTCCAAGGATGCTATAACGTGGAACCAATGCAGTGATTCATTTATGTTGGAAATACACAGAGACATCAACTCTATGTTGACGTTCCATAACTACACGAGGGGGGCTATAAAACAAGGAGACACTAAAAGTCATATATTTATTAGTTAAAGAGTAACTTAGAATTGTTAATGTTATTGCCTTCAGAAGAGTCACAATGGGAAGCTATAAACTTAGTCAAACATTGTTGCTACTGTTAAAGGCTTTTAAGGAATTTTTCATTTAAAATTATCTCCTCAGTCAGTCGATAAGTCATACATAGAAATGGATCCCTCTATTTTTTGCAGTCTTTCCTCATTTTGAGCCTATTGTAATACTACTCACTTTAACTTCACATTTGGCTATGAATGGATATTTGCCTATTTCTGAATTCAGCCTTCAAGAACAAAGGTTTGCCAGATTCAGAAGAAATTCCTTTAGGTTCAAAAGGAAATTCTGAAAAAAGTTCTAAAAATGGTCTTAGTACCCTTAGAATGATTCTCTTAGCCTCAGAGGGCTACCTTGAAGGGCAGTACTGTTAGATTTGTAAAATTTGTCATGCTTGTTGAAGAATCAGTTCCTTTATTCTATAGTCTATGGAAGTTCTACATGACCTTATGTACACCTGATGCCCACCAGCCCCTCTCATCTTTTCCTGTAATTGTCTAACAATCATCCTGCTTCTCTTTCTAAAATATAACGTCTCTTTCTACTGATTTATGTGCTGCCTGCAGTAAGTACCCAATTATCTCTCCTATCCCAAAGGAAAACAGAAAAAAAAAATCTTACTTGACACTTGACCATAACTTCAAGCTATCTTCTATACATCATCTCTTATTCATTTAAAGCAACTGGCAAACATCATCGTCAACATTTTACAACGGACTCCCAGAAAACACTCTCTATTCATTACCCCTACTTCTTTTACTATCGCTCACTTTTCAATCCTTTGTAATCTGGCTTCTTACTTTGTCACTGAAATTGCTCTCTCCAATGACTATAAATCACCGGAAGGGCAAGCAAAGTGGGTGTTTTTTTGTTTTTGCTGTTTTTCTTTTGGAGTTCAGTTTCCCAGCCTCGGTTAAATTGTAAACATGGGAAGGATTAATCCCTGGTAATCCGTAGCTTTCCTGCCTTTGGGCACTAGATGTCCCCTCCCTCCTCCCTTCCCCCAGCCCTCCCCCAGCGGGCGCCTGTGACAGGGCTTTGTACCTTTGGGCACTAAGCCTATCAGGTGCTGAGTTTCGGGGATCTACGCACTGGACTCTCACGCCTTTGCCCACCTGTGCTTACAGGCCTCCCTGCGCTGAGCCAATCAGATACAAGCAAGTGGGTTCTAGCCAATCAGATACTGTGAGGTTTGTTTTAATTAAATTGTCCCTTCTTTGTTCTTTTCTTGTCTGAGGACTTCTTTTGCTGCATCATCATATCATGCCCCTTAATTTAGGGATCACTCCTAGGCTCACTCCTGACCTTTTTCTTTTTTTTCTGAATACTTTCTCTTTCAGAGACCTTAGTAACGTCCATCATGTACCCATATGTGTCGGTCAGGCACTACCCTTTTTCCCAAGCTCCGGTCCTGCATCTCTGAATTCTAACTGGGCATTTCAAACTGGATGTCAAAAAAACAATAATAAAAGTGTCCTGTAGGCATCTTATATTCAGGATGTACATAACTGTTTTTCTCCACAAACTCATCCTCCTTCTAAGTTTCCTTCTTTCTCTTAAGGGTACTTTGATGCCCCAACTAAAACGCCACTTTCTACCAAAAAAAAAAAAAGCCTACCTAAATCACTCTTATTAGTATTGTCTTACCTCTCCTGATTATCTCTATTTATCATACACACACGTATGTGTGTATACCTATATTTACATATGCATTTGTGTATAGACATATGTATGTACGCATGTATTATAGAAATACATATATTTATTGTATGTATGAATTGTATGCATATCTATCTATATCTATATATCTTGTGTGTATATAGTTGTTTTCATTTTGTCTCCCCCTTTTAAAGCCCCTTGAGAAAAGGGGCTGTCTTTTGCCCTTCTCTGCAGCCCCATTGCTTAATGTAGTACCTGATATGTGGTAGGCTTTAACAATTGTTTACTGATTGATTGGCATCACCATTTTTCTAGCCACTATTGCCAAGTGACCTTAATGCTTTACTACATATCCAATAAGCTAACAATCTTGGTGGATTTTATCTCCAGAAAAATCATACATGCATTCTCTTCTCTTTCCTCATGTGGCCTGGCCCATACCTGGACCATTAAAATAGCTTAATTGTCCTCCCTCCATAAAATTTCTCCCCATTTCACTTTCCACAAAAGTGACAAAATGATATTCTTAAAGAAGAGATTTGACCACATCACTATATTCCAACTTCAGTCACTTGCTCTCCATTACCTCTAGGATCCAATCTCCATTCTTATATTTAGCATTTAAAGACCTCTGTCAAAGACTTTTTACATCTTTACCTGAACCTACCTTCCCAGTTTTCCATAATTTTGTTCCTCTTCCTGACCATTATGCTCTAGCCAAAGTGAAGTTTTGGTTTTTTGATTTGTCTTTCTTTGTTTGTTTTTGCTGTTTTTAAAATATAACATTCTATCTTCAATTTATGTACCTTTGTTCAAGCTCTTCCCTATGCCAAGAATATATTTTCCTTCTTACTATTCTTTGTTTCATTCAATTTTTAGCATAAAATGCCACATTCTATATAAGGTCTTTGAAGTCTCCCCTTTGACCTAGCTGCTAGTGTCTCCCCTGTCAAATTACTTATATTTATTTTTATGTTTTCTACATACTTTTCTATCTGTCTACCTATCTCTCTGTCTACCTGTCTATCTATCTATCGTAACGTCTTAGAAAATAAGTACTTTTAAGGCAAGGCCTATTTCTCTTTTGTCTTTGTATCTTTAGTAAGGAACAAACCTGGCACATAGCATACATTTTAAAAAACTTCTTTTGGACTGATTGATGAGACATTTTCTAAATAATTCAGCTACAAATTCTATTGAATGATCTTTTGCAATCTGACAGCACCTGTGTGTCTGTCCATCATTGAAAATGACAATAGTGAAGGTTTTCAAAGGATTGGCTCTACTTGTTATACAATGGCATACACATCACTGAAACTCTGGCTTGGCTGAAGTTCCTTTAGCCGCCAATTGGATGGACTCAAACTAAATGATGTGAGGTCACTCCTCTCTCTACATTTATGATCTTTTTTTAATTTTAATTTTAATTTATTTTTTATAATTAACTTTTGTTTATTTTTTTAGTTTACATCATTGGTTTCCACAAGATTTTGAGTTCCAAATTTTCTCCCCGTCTTTCCCTACCCACCACCCCAAAATAGGGATCCCACTGTATATCCCCTCCCCCAATTGGCTCTCTTCTATATACTCCTCCATCACCCCTCTGACTTTCTGGTACGACAAGACAGATCTCCCTATCCTATCCCAGTGCCTTTATATCTTATTTCCCAGGTGCATGTAAATAATAATGATAATAATAATAATAATAATATATACATTTATGATCTTTTGAGCATCTTTTAATAAAATGTTATAAAATGTTAGAAGACAAACAAAAGAGTATCTAATCCAATTGCCTCATTTTACAAATCAGGTAACAGAGAAATTGACTGATTTGCATAAGATCACAAAACTAGTAAATGGTCTAAACTAGATTAGAATACTCTCCTGAACCCAGTGTTAACGGAGAGATTGATCCAAAATAATAAAAAAATTACCATCTTAAATATCTTTTATCTAACTAATTTTAAGAACTAACACCTAAAGGGAACAGGGAGTTACAGAAGTATGCATATAAGAACACCCTGTAGGTACAGAAAGTTAATTCCATGAGGAAGTGGAACAATAAAGGATGTAAATATCACATTTTCATTTGCCAAATATTTGAAGCCCCAATTTCCTTTAAAAATAATTTTCATATCAGTGTGAGAATACCTGACATCTTAATTACTGTATTAAAATTTTGCATTCTCAACTGTTAATGTATGTATGACTTAGAACTTAGCCCAGAGCTTAGCACAGTACTTGGCATACAGTAGGTGCTTAATAAATGCATACTGTTCAAGTGACAAAATGCACCCTCAGAACATGATTCAAACTATTCTGAGGATCCCACTAGATCCTGAAATATTAGTTGATTTAGAAGTCTAGGAGCACACAGTGGAAAGCTCTGTCTTGAAAAATAAAGAAGATAGTTTCCACTGTTTGACTACAGACTTTTTTTTCTTTTTGTTTTTCTTTTCTTTCTGATTTATAAGGAAATGTCTTCATTTACTAAACAAAGATGCACAGTCTAGAATGATATATACATGGTACAGAAAGAAAGAATATATTTTTAAAAACAAAATTAACACTTTTCTTGTAGCCTGGGGGAGGCTTAAATATTTCTTTTGTCAAAAAGTAGAGAGTAAAATTTAATATTAATTTTTCATTCCAGCTTTCTTAACTTAGGTTTTCTTCCTTTGCTCATCTTAAATTCACACAGCAGTCAATTATTAGTGGCACTGCTTTAGGGCCTGTAGCTTTCCCTCAAGAAGATGCAGAATTCTTTTATTTGTAGGCATAGTGCCTGCAGAACTTCTCTATTTATGTACTGATACTGCACTTTATGATTTTCTTAACATTACCAAGAGGCCTGAAGATGCAGTGACTCCATAAGTCTCATATGAAGTATTTTTTGTTTTCTTTTTAAAAATTGATTTGTTTATTTACTTTTAGTTCACAAGATTCAGTTCCACAGTCCCTTGAGTTTCAAATTTTCTCCCCTCACTTCTTCCCCCCTCCCCCATGGCAGCATGCAATCAAATATAGAATCTGCAAATACTTTCACATTGGACATTAGTCTGGTTGTATACAAGGGTTGTAACTGATGGAACGAACAATGGGAAAGAGGAAACAAAACCAAATATGGAAAAGAAACAGAGTATATAGTTGGCTTCAGTCTCCATTTAAACTCTGTTCTTTCTAAATCTTTCTTTGAATGTAGACATCTCCTTCCATCCTGAGTCTTTTACAGTTGTCTTATAACCTTGCGTTACTGAGGAGAGTCCAGTTTATCAAAGCTGGTCGTCACATATACATTGTGTCTCCATTGTGTACAAATTTCTCCTAGTTCTGCTCTTCTCACTTAGCATCAATTTGTATAAGCCTCTCCAGGTAAATATGAAATCCATCTGCTCTTTATTTCTTATAGTACAGTAGTATTCCATTACATTCATATACCACAACTTGTTTAGCCATTCCCCAATTTATGGGCATGCCCTTAATTTCCAATTTTTTTCCACAACAAAGAGAGCTGCAATAAATATTTTTGTACATATGGTTCTTCCTCCCACTTCTATGATCTCTTTGGGATACAACCCTAGAAGTGGTATTACTGGGTTCGTATGAAGTTTTGGTAGAGGAGAGTGCATTCAAGCCTTTAGTTAAAAATTGATGAAGGAAGCATCAGAAGCTGTATATATTTGTTCAAAAAGTGAACTACATAAAAATTATAATCTAAGATCAATTAAGGAAAAAGCCAGGACTTCTAGCTCTCACACTCAAATCTTTTTCTTTTTAAATCTTGAAAACAGTAAGTAGCGGAGGGCAGAGCCAAGATAGTGGTGTAGCAGCAGCAACATATCGCAGCTCTCACATAGCCACCCCAAAATATCCATAAAATAGGACTCTAAACCAATCCTAGAACTCCAAAACGCACACAAAGGTACTTCCCACTAAAGTCAGCTCAGCTAAGAGGAACCATATCAGCATTGCGAACCGAAACCAGCCTGGCCTCAAGCCGCGGCTGGACGGGAGGAGCAGAGGAGCAGATTAGCGGCAGCTATGAGCAGCATTCAGAACTAAGTCAGTGGAGATTACGGGGAGAAAAGCGTCTGGCCGAAAGGCCTCCAGAGCAGAAAAGTGAAAGGCAGAGGTTTTCCACCCGCCTCCGCATTGCAGCTTCCCGCTCGCGGCCTGCAGACAGCAGGGGGACAAAGCAATTGTTCTGAGGCCAAGAGCTCTCCTGTTGAGTGGCCTGGATCCGGATCATGGTCTTGGGCCTCTGTCCTGGAGTCTTCATTATCCAGTCAGCCAGAAGTATATGAGAAGAGTCCCAGCATCTTCCTGAGAGCTACAGCAGCCAGGAGGACCCTAGCGATTTGGGACAGAGCTTTCCCTTCTGGAAGCAGAGCCCCACAGAGATTTAAAAAAAAAATCACAGACTGACCAACCATGAGTAAGAATAAGCATAAGAGGCAAAGTAAGAACAGCTCCTAAACCCTAGATTCCTTCTTTGTGGAAAAGAAAGATCATGGGAGAGAGAGGGAGGAGGAGAGCGCAGCCAGAGCACCCCCACCAGGGGCCTCCAATAAACATGAAGAATGCCTTAAAGCTAGAGATGAGCTGAAGGAGGATTTTCAAAACCAAATAAGGGAAGTGGAAGAAAAATTGGGAAGAGAAAT
>CM053581.1:464306712-464336392 GCA_028627135.1 Pseudochirops cupreus | reverse complement strand
GTAACTCAAAATCTTGTGGAAATGAATGATGCAAAATAAATAAAATTAAAAAAAAAAAAAGAAAACAGTAAGTAGCACCAACTTTATTGCCAATATGCTTTTTCCTAACCTTAGATACCAGTTTCAAGAATTAATCTCCATGTAAGCTTAAATCTTCTATTCAGTGTCAGAGTGCCTTTTTAAAACACTATATTTTGGAGCAGGGAGGTAGCATGGTGGATAGGGTACTGCTCCTGGAATCAGGAAGACATGAGTTCAAATCTAGCCTCAAACACTAGTTATTAAGTAGCTGTGTGACCCTGGGCAAGCCACTTAACTCCAATTCACACACATAAATAATAGAAGAATTTTTTTTTAATGCCAACTTTCATGTGAAGAAAGAACATGGCATTGATTTTGTGTCTTGTTGGTTTAATAATATATTTCTGAGTTATGGAGGGTAAACCTTATCACAAAATCAGGGAATCACTGATGTAGAGCTGGAAGGAATTTAAAGAAGTCATGTAGTAGAAATTTCTTGTTTTAAAGATGAAGAAATGGATGCCTACAAGGTTAAGTAACATGTCCAAGTTTGACTAGCAAAGCTGACATGTAAACTAAACTCCTATGATAATTATTTCAATGGGAAAATCCATATTCCTTTCACTGTTCCTTGATACCTTGTGGGCTAACATTTTATCTTCTACCACATTATTACCTTACCATAGTATCTATTCATTCTAATAAGTGTCAAAACATTAAGTTCATTACAGACAATTGCTAGTCTGTTTAACAGCAAAAATCTGGACTGACTGGAATCTTTACTAAAATTTATTAAAATGACTAATTTTGATATTACTTTCCATCCCATAGAAATAGCCTAAAGATATATTTTGGAATTCATATTTACTAATGTCCTCTTAGGGCTGCTTACTTTATTTTTTTTTTTCTTAAAAGAAACACATTTTCAGGACCTCTCTTCCTGTAAATTTGTTTTCTTGACTAATCTTTCGTTCTCAAAATTGGCTGTAGATGTTCTAAAAAGAAAAATAAACTGAAACAGTAACAAAACAAAACAAAAATCTAGCAATGCAGATATGAAAAGAACAGAGAGAATGGAACCCAAATATGGTGGTTTAAAAAATGATGCTTAATTTTTGCTTCCTGGTTTAAGTAGTCAGCAATTTAGCTAAACTGCTTCTCTCTTGCTCTATTCCTCCACAGACCCTTGAAGGACCTGAGGACATGAAGTTGTTATGTATCCAATGGCAAGATGTGACATAGAAATGATGAAAAAGCTGAAACATAATTGAAATTTTTGTTAACTTGAAAGTCAGTATACAAAAATGAGCCCTTAATCACTAAGAATGATTTTGTGATAGGTTAATAGGGATAGCATTAAAAAGAAACTCAGTAAGAAACACCAATTCCATCAGGACTGAAAGGGAAGCTTTATTTTTTTTCCCTTGCTTTGGTTGTTCAACAATAACCTAGACCCCTAAGTTCATAAATCAGCACTAAACCTGCCTTGAGGGAAGAGAAAGGAAAGCAACTAATCTTTTGGCTGCTCAGATTCTCAACAGCAAAGGGAAACCTTCTTCTAAAGTCTGCTATAGGCCTAAATTAGGGATTACACTTCCCCTTTTCCTGATAGTGATTTCTATTAACCCTCCTCTCTGGGGAAATCAGGTGACTATTGCCCATTACACTTAATAAGAAAGCAATCGTTTCTCCTGTGAATGTTAGCAAGTCTAATTGCTAGATCACCTGCCATGAGTTGGTTAGAAGCTGTGGGTTCTTACGGGCCAAATATTAACCTCTTGATGGACTTTTATACCCATTTATAGATTAAAACAAAGAAAGCAGCTTCCCTTTAGTAAATAGGGAATGGTGGAGAGGAGGAAACAATACATAAAAAAAAATTAAAATTTGGAAGCTGGAGGTTTTAGAAACTCTTGTTTCAAAGGGCAGTTACTGAAATAATAGTGACAACCTTGAGATAGAAGCACTGTGGCATAGTAGGATGTTGATGTTGGCATCAGGAAGATCTGGGTTCAAATGTTACTTCTTACATTTACCAGTCATGAAATCTAAGTGAATCTTTTAAACTCTGTGTGCCTCGTACAACTCCTTAGGACTTATTTACTATGGAAAGTTCTTCATCTGAAGTTACTCATGGTAACATCATCATTGATTCTTTGTGCACTTGGGTCACCAGAGGAATATGTTCCCCAAATATAATATAAGGAATATCAAAGGGGGAAATTCTTATCCAAATAGAAGGTTAGTCATCAGGTTGCCATCAGGTTTTTTTTTCAACCATAACAACTTAAAAAACGTCAGTTAAGATGTACCATTTTCTACTGGTCAGAGTACCCATGGAAAAATCAGGACTCTGATCTACTGAAGGAGCTCAGGGCCTGGGAAGGTCTTTTGACAAAACTTAGGCCACTTCATCATGGCATAATTGAAGCAACATTAGATTAGAAATCAAATAATCTGAATTAAAAGGTGGATTTTCCTATTTTATACACTTGAATAGATTGCTTCAACTTTAAAGGTTTCATCTTGGTAACACAATGAAGAAATTGCTTGACATGGATCTAAGAAGACTTGAGTACAAAGCTAACCTGAGACACTTACTAGCTGTGTGGCCATAGATAAGTCATTTAACGTTCCGTCTTCAGTTTCCTCATCTGTAAAATGTAAATAATAGCATCCACTTCCTGACATTGTTGTAAGGATAAAATTACAATTTTTTAAAGCCTTTTGCAATTTTAAATCATTATATAAATATTATCTCTCATCATTATCAATAGTAATATGGTCCCTCCATCAGGTATATATGAAAGATTAGACTAGGTAATCTCAAAGAACTTTTCCATCTCTAACATGCTAGTTTTCAAGTGAAGTGAAAATTTTTAAAAGATTCTAAATAGAATGCCACAAAGGACTTCATAAACACAAAGAAATGATCATTTGTAATAAAATCATTTAATTCATTTTAAGAAAATATTCAGAAAAATGGAGGCCTAAAGCCCATTTCTAAGAAAGCCAACAGTAAAAGCCAATAGTAAAGCCAAAATAAAATATTTTATATGTTTTCTGTTTTTTTCTTTAACAAAGGTATAATTAACTATAAGGAATAAAAAAAAACTCATGAGAGCAATCCAATCTTAATGAGTTACTTTTAAATGTAAGATTCAAGTGACCTGTCCAAAGCCATAAAGAAAATGGCTAAAACAGATAAACTGACATAGAAAAATAATCAATAAAATATTCAACACTCAGTATATCATTTACTATTCAGTAACTCTCAGGGTTTTATAAAACCATGGGAACAATCATTTTCATTACACTAAGCCCACCTTAACAATGTATCACTATGTTTGAGTACAATTTCCTATTTACAAACCAATGCACCAACAAACACTGGGATAGCAATCTCAATCACGACCGTGAAACAGATGCTTAAAGAAGGAACAGGTGCTCCTTTAACCAGACAATCTGAAAAATAATTAGGAGGGAAACTGTGAAGTTTTGAACAAATATTACTTTCTTGAAGTGGCCAAAATTTATCTCTATTTCCACCTCATTTCTTGGGCTTAATACACTGAGACTTTTAATCTACTCTTCATGCGTTCTAATCATGTCAGATGTGTGGGCGTCCAAGAATTCTTTATGAATAATATAGAATGCAAATAGTTCTATCTTCATACTCACAGTTGACTGCACTCTGTTGGCTTCCTATCAGCACAGAATTTATCAGTTACTAATTTTTACTGAGATAATGTTTAATGTTGAAGAAATAGCCCTTTGAAGATAATATTAATGCTACATAGGGGCACACAGCCAAAGTACTTGACCAATTTACCAGGCTTCCTGATATCCTGTTAAGGCTGTTCTAATTTTCAAAAATTCATTCACCTTCCTCATTACAACACTAGTATTTAGTAAAATGTCAACTGGAACTAATGATAATTTTGTAATCATCCAAAAAAAAAGCCTCAGTCCTTTTACATGTAATTTGATGTCTTGAAACATTTACTGTGAAACATTACTGTTTATGTGGACAATCATGTTTTTTTTTTTAAGGAAAAACATAAGTGTTTTAGCATTCATAAAAGTCCTAACAATCATTTGACTTTTATCTCTTAACAATGAAATAAATCAAAGTAGCATTGGTTCATTAAAGACCTTTTTGTGACTTGAAAACTTAATAAAACAGGCAAAGAATTATTTGCACGGTAGTTACGAAATCATGTCTGAGTCTTCAAACTGTTTCAACTTGGTTTTCTTAGCCCTTGTTCAGAAGTTCACAAGCAGTAATGAATTCATGCTAAGCTGTGAAAAGACAGCTTATTTAAACAGGTGTGAAATAAACAACTGCTGAACTCCAATTGCTGCTAGCTTTCTAGGAATGGATCTGAACATTGATGGCTCTGGAGCAACCAAATAATATAAATTGGAATGATTTAAAATAGCTTTATCCTAATGTAGGAGATTCTTAACACAAGGGTCATGAACTTAATAAAAATTGATAAATATTTTTCATTATAATTGGTTTCTTTTGTAATCCTATGTATTCTGTTTTATTATTCTGAGGAATTCATAGGCTTCACATCATTGCCATCATACACAAACAAAAGTGAAGAATCCCTGCAATAGGGCTTTCTAATACTTCCTTTCCTGGAATATAAACAAATTTCTTTTTTTTTTTTAATTGGACTGATTGACCATTTGGGATACTTCTTCCTTCCTTCTTTCTATCTTTCCACCAATCATCCATCTTTCCTTCCCAGGCTAGAAATGCTAGGGCTACTCAGAGATAAGAACACTTCTCCTTTCTCCACTCCCCCATCTCTAATGCTCCCAAGGGCTCATTGTGCTGGTACAGTATTCAGTATGTATACCTAGATGATTCAGTCCACATAGCTCAGAACTCCTGAACTCAAGACATCTACCATTCCCAGACACATTTCTGAGGGATATTCAAAGAAATTCATATTTTCTCTTTGTGAGATTGTTTTGCGGGCCAAACATTCAAGATAAGGTCAAGGAGGCTAATTCAAGGATTTGAAAGAGAACATTTTTAAGGATTAAGGGGAAAAACAAAACAACGTTAATTTGGCAAAATTTGAAAGAAATAAAATTAAGTTGTTTGCTTAAAGCCAACACCTTTAAATGAAAAGTTCACTGATACTAACCTAGAGGAAGTCTTTCTCATTCCCTTTTATTCTAGAGCCTTCCTTCTGCTTATTATTTCCAATTTATCCTGAACAGGTTGTTTTTACCTAGTTGTTGGACATTGTCTCCAGTTATAGAATGTAAGCTCCTTCAGAACAGGGACTGTTTCTTGTTTATTTGTTTATTTTGGATTTTTCCCCCCTTTTATTTTTATCACCAGTACTTCACATAGTGCCCAGCACACATAAGATGCTTATAAACTTTGACTGAATGTCTGCCTTGCTAACATTCCCTGTATTGATGCAATATTATCAAAAGTATATGAAATATTTGTGTAGGCTTGTTTATTATTGTGATAAAAATTCCTAGCTTATGACATAAGTTATATTTCACTACCAGCAAAGTGTCATACAAATATATAAATTGAATTTCTACTTAACAGGCATGTTTTCAAATTTTATTATCTTTCACTTACTTCCTAAAATGATGGGGTTGAAGTAGATGACCTCTGAGAACTTTTCCAAATTTAAACCCTTCTGATGTCAGAAAGAGGAAGAAAATAATTGGAAGGAGTGCTTTGTGTTTACTAGAGTGTTCTTGCTCAATCTAAAACATGTTAACATTGGATTTGGAGAATTATTGGAGAAAATATATTTCCTGTGCTTTCAGTGGTTAAAGTCATTAAACGTAAAAATATTTCAGCGTTGACCAAATACCGTCTCTTCTAGTCTCCAATAGTCTGGAAGTATTTTCTAAATGTAGTCAATTATAATAGACACCCTTATCTTCCTCTTCATAGTAAGAAGAATTTCACATTGATAGAATTTTTATTATAATAAATCAGGCCCTAATATTTATTTAAGTAAAGCATGGCAATGCGGTCTAGTTTGCAATGATTTGTCATTATGTACTAAAGATTTGATCAAATACGACATAAAAATCCTATCATTTGGGATTTGGGACTGTGAGATGGGAATAGCATGAAATTCTCATGAATGAATTAACTTTCTATATGCTTTAGGACAAACTTATATGTCTAGATGCTGTCTACCTCAATAAAATGTAAGCTCCCTGAGGGTGAGTGAAATTTTTATTTTGTCTTTACCTCCCCAGGGCCTCACAGCTAGAAGGTATTTATAGAAACAATAATAAATTGATTATTTACTGAACAAATCTACCATTTAGGTCGCTGAGTATTTTCTTTACCTTCTTGTAATAATTATAACTCACTTTCACTAAAATAACTTAACCATGTGTCTTTGGCTAGTAGAAGGCAAGAGAACCTATCTCAATTACTTAGGAATGACTGTCTTACATGATTTTGCTCCTCTTTTCACTGAGAGGAAATACTATCAAGCACACTGTGTTTGGAGTTAAAAGCCCTAGATTCAGTCACACCTCTCAAGTCTGAATGACTTAGGGAGGTCATAATTTTTGGAAGCTTCAATTATCTCTTCTATATAATTGTGGGTTAGTTGAGGTGGTAGCTGAAGCCCTTTCAAACTTTCAGTCTTATAAAACAATCCTTCCTTTTGGCAACTTGACTGTTTCAATTACATCTCCACCAAAAGTTGTAAGAAATTAGTAAGTCAAATTCAATTAAATTGTAGTCTTTTCAAAAGTTTATTCTCTGAAAAGTGACTGGAAAATAGAGTAGAATGACTATTTTGGGGGGAGATAAGGGAACCCATAAATATTTGAATTTGATTCAGGTTGGATATTTCCTTCATGATCATAGAAGAAAGTTTATTATAACACACATATATCACATGCTTGCTTTCAAATAAACCTGTCATTCTACATGTATATATCTATATAATACATGAGCTAATATTTCACTGATTTGCAGTATGGGGTAGTGAACTTCATCACAATTTAATGCAATATTAGGTTAATGAATTTTAATTTTAATAGCTATAGTGATAAAGGATTTTACCAATAGCTATAGTAGAAAAAACTGACAAAGGTCAACTGCAACTTACCACCAGACTAAATATTAAGAATCTAACCTAAAATGGTTGTGCTTCATTTTCCACTCAATATCAGTGGAGCTAGAGCATACTGAAGTTCCAGTGTCAGAACAGAAATGCATCTTTATGCATTTCTACAAAGTTCAATATACCTTTTATTTTCTTTATTTATAGTAATGATGACACTAAACTACTGCTTGGCACTTTTTAAATTTTAAAACTATTTTCACAAAATACTCTGGCATTTTATATTTAGGGCTTTCAGATTCTGCTGAAAATATATAATGTTTTATTCTTTCAAAAAATGAGACCTGTTCCCATTTTACAGGTAAGGCATTGAAGGATAGTGTTTTATATATCACCACAAATCTAGTAAGAAGTATAGCCTGGATTTGGACCCATTGCGCAATAACATTAGAACTGATATTCTTTTCATTATACACTTTAGTGGGAACACTGAAGCTAGATGCATAGGTGCATGTGTGTACACACACAATTAATTCCTGAATTTTTAGTTTTCCTTAGTACACTGAAACTGGCTATCTCCATAAGATCTATCCTCAGTTTCATTTAGTTTTCTTATCCTTAAGTAAAGATATGTTGGATTTTGTTTGGTTTGGTTTTGTTGCTCAGATTGGGAAAATGTTTCAAGATCCTCTGGATTTAAAATTAGCAAATTGGAAACCTTTAATCTTTTCAATTGGGTTTGACTTGGGTAATTTAAATAAACAACTTGAAAATTATGATAGTTGAAAGAGAATGTTAATCTCCATAGTATAAAAATAAATTGTTTAATGCCAGTCCAGATTTTGATAAACACTAAAGTGTGAGTCCAGAAGGGAAAACCAAATTCATTATCTTGATTGGGTGGCTGTGAAAAGTCAAATATAAACACCAAGACATAGTTAGTTTCCTAGAGTCCTGAGAGCTTGACTGTAAAGAAAATATTGGAAATTATTTTGTTCTGGTATAGAAATATCACTTTCGGAGTTTCTTTTAAAATGATCTTTATTCAAAATTCAGATGACCTTAATAGATAATTTAAAGGGAATGGAAAACCGCCGTTCCTTTCTATTAGGTTTCCATATTAAAAACAACTAGGGCCTTCATATGGAGCCCAATTAATTAGTGACAATAATGAGAAAAATGCATTTCTTGTCAACTTTCAATTCAGTTAGTAAATTTTAATCTGGTACTCATGTTATGCTTGGAAAGACTACTGCTTTCAGTGATGGATCCCAGTGAAGAAGATCGTGAATTTTAAGAAATTTACACCATTCATATTTCGTGCTGACATTAGAATCACATGGTCTGTGAAGGGAAGATTTAGCATAAGTAGGCAATCAACAGACATAGAGATCCTTTATTCAGAGAACAAAGTCAATGTCCTTTATTTAAAGATACATTCATCAAAGTTGTGAACATGAAGTAGCAGGTGATGTTTTTTGTTTATGAATTATAGTTTAACATTATGGCCATGATATTACGAATCAAGATTACAGATTTAAATCTGAAAAGGACCCCAGAGATTGATTAGCTAAAACTAGCATTTTATAGGTGAAGAAAGTGAGGCTTATGAAGGTTAAGTGACTTGAACAAAATCTAACAGGTAGTAAGGGGCAGAGCTGGGTTTTGAACTAGGTCCTCCAAAGTCATTGTTGTTGCCACTACCCCATACTGCAAATCAGTGAAATATTAGCTCAAATACTTGATATTTGTTTCTAATTTTACAAAATGGACTCTGTGTGTAAGGGGTGTGGGGAGATTTCATAGGGTGTGGTGTTAGAATTTGCTGTTCAGTTGTGTCCAACTCTTCATGACTCCATTTGGGGTTTTCTTGTCAAAGAAGTGGTTTGTCATTTCCTTCTCCAAATCACTCTATAGATAAGGAAAAGGAGACAAATGGGGTTAAAGGACTTGCTCAGGCTCCCACAACCAACAGCAGTCTGAGGCCAGATTTGAATTTAGGAAGATGAGTCTTCCTGACTCTAGGCCTGGCACTCTATCCACTGCAATTTTGATGATCTAAATGATGTCTATCCCTATTATTCATTCAAGAAACAGATTTTTTAAAGCACTGAATATGGTGAACCAGTAAAATGGGTGCTAGTGGTTCTGGGAATATAAAGATTTTCGGGTCTAAATTTGTGATTCTATGATCACTTCCTTTTTGAAGCTCATATTCCATTGTTACCTATAGTTTCACTTAATCATCTATCATTTAGAGAGCACCATGCGGAATGCATCATTGTACAAAGCATGATCTTTGTTCACTTAGAGAATAAAGACATGCATCAGAAAAAGAAATCAGAGGCCTTTTTTCTCATTTGAATTAACCAATATTCCTCCCACCCTAGCTCTTCCAGACCATAAATATCTCATGCATTTGGGAAAAAAAAACCGCAACAAAACTAAAAAAGACCTTTCATATAGTTTATTTCTCTGTAGTGCACATGGATTGCATTTTCCATCAGAGACTTTCCTTCCACTTTATTGCTGGCTTCTATTCCTAGTGATATCAATTAAGAACGTCTGTTTTCAAAATCTCAGCAGAATGTTCTTTCATTTTCTCAGTGGAGTCCGCTGAGGACCTTTTTAGGCACTTGATGACAAGTTTTTTTTGATCAAGCCAGTCACGGATTCACAGCAAGCTAAACTGAACTGACAATCTGTGCTTAGGCCGTCTTCAGATTCTTCCTGGCAAGCAATGGCATTTCTTTTCATGCAATTAAACAGGGATATTTGTGTACTATTTTGAAAAAAATCAAGGACATGTTTTGATGGTGATAGTGATTATGGAAAGATAATTTTAAAGATTTCAGCAATGGTTATCCCATACCTTTAGTGGTTAAAATTCCAAACCTTTTGTTTGTTTGTTTGTTTTTAAATCGTACCTTTCCAACTATTTAGGTATTACTGGTTATAGTTCACTTGATTATTCAGAGGTCTGATTTTCCGAGAAAGTATAATACTTTATGACTGGGAAATAGCCTCTACCTACCTAGGAACAAGGCATATCTTTTCTACTTTATCAAAATAATGTATTACCATTGGTTGAGAAAAAGGGACTTGAATCCCTCTGATTAAGACTTCTGGTCAACCTCTAGGTATTTATGCTATTAGACAAAAATTGTGGGATCAGTAATGTCCAATAGTAAAGAGTATGAAACCTTACACATCATATATTTAACTTCATACAATAGAATTCTTTCTTTGAATAGCTGTATGTATATATAATTTTTGCAAATTAAGTCATATTGTACATGCACAATGGAAATTTCACACTCAAAAGACCCCTACAGAGAATTCTGTCTAGTAATTTCACCTAAATATGCATCTAATATTATGAGAAATCACAACATTTTGGTCAAGTTATAAAGATAAATTGTGAATAGCAGGAGGATCTGGGAAGTTCTATTTTTCAATCAATCTGGCTACAATGCCTCCCTTTCTCTTCCAGTCCCACCCTCCACCCCAATCAATCTCCATTCAACTATTTATCTCACTGTTCTGTGACTGGGATGGAGAGTAATAGCCTCTAAAACTGATTCACAATGTCTTCCACTCTGTCTCTGTCCTCTCTTACCACCTCTCACTACACTGCTGCAAACCCACACATTCTTTGTGCATGGAAAGAAGCAAACAAGGGGGTTAAAATAATTAAGATCTTTCTGGATAAATGAAACTGAATATGGTTACAGAACCTCAAATATTTGCCCTTTCCTGGGATGTAGGTGAAATGTGGAGCTAATATAACATATACTACTACTACTACTACTAAATAATAAATAAAATATTACTACGATAAATACTACTAATAAAAACAACTAGGCTTTAGAATTTATGAACTACTTTACCTACATTATCTCCCTTGTTGTTTATAACAGGCCTGTGAGGTAGATGCCGTCGTTACTTCCATTTTACAGATGAGTAAAATGAGACTTTGAGAGTCAAGTGACAATCTCACAGAAGTCGTCCCCAGTGGGATTTACTTAGCTCTCCTTGGCTCCCAGGGTAGTGCTCTATCTGCTGTGTGATAACAGCCAAAAAGTATATATTCTGCCTTTTTTAAAGAGAGCTTAACAACTCTATTTGGATAAATCACAAGATATGTTGATGGATAACTGGAGAAAGGCTGCTTTCGAGATGACTAGGTAGAGCTGTGGATAGAGCACTGGACTCAGGAAGACCTGACATCAAATTCCATCTCATATAATAGCTGTGTGATCCTGAGAAAATCACAGCTTCTGTTTTTATATAGTAATAGCACCTCCCTCCTAGGATTGCTCTGAGGATACAATGAGGTATTTATCAAGCAGTTTGTAAACTTTAAAGCGCTATGTAAGTGCTAGCTAATAGTATAATACTATACTAAAGAATCACAGTTAATGAGTTTGTACTCTTTGGCAAAACTAAATACTTAATAATATGTTTTGTTTTAAAATTCTAGAAGCATAATTTAACAAATACCAAACAGACACTAATAAATGTTCCACATAACAGTGAGTGCAATTTTTCTCGCTGCCTCTGGCTGCTTAAATGTGAGTGGTTGATGTACAAGTTCAACTTACTGAAACATGACTACCTCAAACAGGTTTCAATTCCGAGTCTGAAGCAAGCATGAAAATAACTAGTTGCTTGAGTATTCTAACTCAAAAAGATACTATAATCAGTTTCTTTTTAATTTTGTTTTGAATATGTTACTAATGATTTTGTCTTTACATTATAATCATTCCAAACCTACTCTCTTCAGATGGAATCCTCTAATATCTCAAAAGGGAAAACAATAGAAAATGAAATCATCTGATATAGCAACCATAAGTGACAACATATGTAGTATTCTGTCTCTTACACCTAAGACAAAATGCCAATCATTTTCTTAATTCTAGGCCTTTCATATGGCTGGTATCAAGATAACAAGGCCAAAGGTTATAGTTTGGGCACTCTTCTTGCATGATTCCAAATTAATATCAAAAGGCACTGGAATATTTTATAGTCCACCAATAGGGTGAACATATGGTTAACTTTCCAGTCTCTGACATTCATTTTTCTCACTTTTTTTCTTTGCTAATTTGTATAGCAAAAAGCGAAACTTCTATCAGCAGATTTAAAGAAAAGCTCATTAACTTTATTTTTCCCTTATACTTATTTAGTTTGAAAGCAATGGTATAAATACCGGAAAAGGGACAAGGCACTTTCCATGTTCTTCTCTCAGTTTGGATTGCTTTTTGACTATACAAATACTGTCATGTTTTTTTAAGTACAGTTTTTTTTTTCCAGTAAAACTGGTGTTCTTGTGAGGGAATTCTGAACAGGTTCAATGAATTGTTTTGTTTTGTTTTTTTTAAATCTCAAACTGATGAAATTTATGGCAAAGATATGAAGAAGGGTAATGTTGAGGAGGATGTTTCTTTTTCTGTTAAGATGTCCAAGGGAACTTGAACTATCAGGAACTCACAAATTAGACTCTGAGGGTCAAATCTAGCTGCTATTTTCTCTAGATGACCCCCCAAGTCATTCCAAATCTGATTTTAGCTGAACCTGTGACTCTACAAAGAAATTCCTTCTTCTCTGCCCAGAAATCTATAATTAATCATGAATATATTTATAGGTATAGATATATGCATATACATACACACACCCATATATATATACCTTCCCTAACAAATTTTATTTCTGATCTTTGTTTTTATGTTTTTGTGCTTGTCTCTTGTTTCCTATCTGTCCTGACTCCTTTACTTCACTTCTACCTGCTACCTTGCCTTCCTGTTACTTAACCTACCCCTCACCAAGGATCCCCCCCTTATCATCCCATTCCCATTAATCCAAATATCCTTCTCTAACCCCCTTTAACCTACTCCCTCATTCTCCATTCTAGAGATCCCTCTCTTATCCTCTCCCCTCTCCCTATCCCCTTAGCATTTTATTTATTTCTGAGTTTAGATGACTTTTATACTCTCTCTCTCTCTGTCTCTCTCTGTCTCTGTCTCTGTCTCTGTCTCTCTCTCTCTATATATGTATATATGTATATATATGTGTGTATATATATATGTATATATATAAATGAACCCATTCATGATGAAAGTAAGTTTGCAGAACAGCTTTCCTCCTCCACCTCTCTGTGTTAGTCCTTCCTCTCACACCTCATTTGTATAAGATAGCCACTCTTTTTTTTTTAGCTGCTTTTCAATAGTTTTACTTTTTAAAATCATATCATTCTCAGGTCTACTTCAATCTTTCTTACAAACTACTCAGTTACTAATAGCAATCTTAGACATATGTTTCACATTTTACATACATAAAAGATAAACAATGTGTTCATATTGAGTCCCTTGTAATTAGTCTTCGTTATGTACTGTATATTTCTCTTGGCTCTTGTATGTCAAATCTTCTATTAAGAAGAAATAAAATGGTAAGGGGACAGGAAGAGGGGAGAGGACAAGAGAAGGATCTTTAGAGGGGAGGGTGAGGGAAGAGGTAAAAGGGGTACATAGAAAGGTGTTTAGATTTATGGGAATGGGAGGAGAGGGGAAGGATCTTTAGAGAGTGATAGGCAAGTTACAGGTGAGCAAAGTAATGGGTAGAAGTAAACTAGAGGAGTCAGGAGGAATAAGAAATAAAAGGTATGCACAAACATGAAAACAAAGATCAGGAGTGAAATTGTGGGGAAAGCATATGTCTATGTATGCATGTATATATGTATATGTGTATGTATATATCTGTTGCTATAGGGAAACATATCCAAACTTACTTGTAGTCTTGCTGAGGGGGGGAAGAGCAAAGTAAAAAAAAGCACAAACAGCGAACAAAAGAAACCTTGCAAAGTAGCAAAGAAAAGATGGTCAGCTCTCAAAACAATGCATAGTATTTACCATATGGACTCTCTTGAAATGGAAATTTATTGCTACATATTTTGAATCCTCTCTTATGTTCTGCTGTACACATGGCATGTTTTTTTTTCTTCTTTTGCATTTAAATTTCAATATATAATTTATAATAAATATATAAGTATATAAATTTTTAAAAAGATAAACAAACAAATAAACAGAAGTATTTTGATGTGCACCAATTATTCCAGACCCAAGAGACTGAGACATTAATGAAAATCTAGTTATTCAAATGTACTTTAGGGTGGGGCTCATCGTCTGCAATAGTTAAACATCTGAATGTGTGTTAATTCAATTTTTCAAGGGACAACTGTCCAAATGCTGAATTAGCTAATCCTTTTGCTTAACATTCTCTGTCTTGTTTCCTGCCACCAATTACTAATTATACTGCCATCAGAATCAAGGTAATAGAAAGGTGAAGGACTGACAGAAATCTGTTACCTTCTGGTAAAAGTTTGATGGAAAGAGTAGTAAACATCACTGCCATTGAATGTGGATAAATCTATGGATTTACTTTATCCACTCAAAGTAATTTATCCTTAGCTGAAGAGGTACAAAACAATTACAGGTCTCATAATTTATTTAAACTATATTTTTAATAAATAAAATTATTAGAAAAACATGAGCAGGAAAAGAGGGAGGCCAGCTAATAAAGCAATAATAAGGTATGCCAGATATAACAGAAAAAAAGTAGGAGTATCTTACTAGTGCTAAAACAAATCTAAAAGACCTGGACAGACTCACCTTCAATGTAGTGGGTAGAATCTCTGAAGGATGATTCATGGGAGGCCATGGCCAAAAAGGAAAAAAAAATCACATAGGATAGTAAGATATGGATGGATTTTAACATACACTAGTGGAAAGTCTACCCATATCAATGAGAGATTACGGACCAATTGAAATAATGAAAATTATTATCTGGACTAAGGATTGAGTCACAGGTTTTATGTCACTGGACCCAAGAAATTAAGACATTGCCCTTACGCTGAAATGATCTGCAGTTATCCCAAACTGTACTGCTTTTGGAACCAGATTTTTATGTCACTTATAAATGTTTGACAAAAACAGTGGTAAGGCCTTCTCTCTTCCCTCTCTCATTCCCAGACTACTGAAAGAAGTTTCATTTCTCACTGGAGTATAGTGTGCTCTGAGTATTTAGTAGAAGCGCAAGCTTCATTTTTTAAAAAAAAATTTGCCAACCATTGTTATAACACTCAGGGAAACTTGGGCCATACCCCCAATCTGTTAGATAATTCTACTTGAGATAAACACTAGTGATTAGATAACAGACAACTTGTTCACCCTTCAAAAAAGTTCTAGAACTACATAACCTTCAAATCCCACTGGTCATCAAATGAGAGAAAGGATAGTAGAAAGTTCACTTCCAAATCTTTTCTTGTGAAAAGTATCCCCCAAACTGGAAGGGCATTTGGACTATAGAATCAAGGAGCAACTTACTGACTGAACCTGAAATTTCCACTGAATGCATATTGGTCACTGGGAAATAACTCCTGGTACAAAAGGATAAAACGGCCTTTGAAAATTGGGCCTACAACCTAACTAAAATGATTTCTGAGCCTCAATAAGTTTTATGACTCTATCTGCACATTAATGCCAAAAGATACCTTTATCTGAATGCGAGTAATGTTCAAAATCAAATCCCAAAGGAAAATAACATCCTAAATCATAGCTAAAATTTAATTAGAGTTTATTGTCAAAGTTGGAAAAGTATCCTAAGACATCTTACATAACTATAGTTTTAGTTTAAATGATTATGTTAGTCTTTGACTGAGGATGATTGAATTTCTGTTAATAATTGCATTGTCACTGACAGCGTCTTTTTAAAATCTGAAATTTTCAGGTTATTTAAATAGAAACAAAAAATCATTCTGTACTATCGCCCCCAAACTGCATCTTTTAGCTAAATGAAGTGCCAATCTCTTCCTAAGACTGCCAGTTTATTCTTTATAGCCACCTTAGATTAAATAAAAGGTTCATATGTTCAAGGGAAAGGAAAAGTAAATGAGATAATCCTTATCTTGGTAGTTAAAAGATTGAATAAGGAAGGAAAAAGCCCTCTCCATAATTACAGCTGTCCAAAAATAGAAATGACTTCTTGGGAGGTTAATAGATTTGCTATTACTAGGTGTATTCAGGAGGAGGCTAGACAACCATTGGATATTTGAATGAGATTCATACTTCAAGTAGGTACTGAGAAATTTATCCATAACTGACATATTAAGAGTACAATACATAAGTACATAAGTGTATAATAATATTGTTTATAACTTTTTCTAAATCCTGCCTTTGGATTGCCTTGCTTGTTATTCATCCTTTTAAAGAATGATGCCTCCAGGTTTAGATTTGTCCCATGACAGGATTTGACTATCCTAGAGATCATCTGGATCTCCGTTGGTGTGAGTCAGCAATCATTACTGCATTTTGGAATTCTGCCTGTTGTCTGATATAATGACAATTTGATCAGTATGCTACTGGGGGAAACAGCTGAAGTCTATTCAATATTTTTATTATTGACTTTGAAGAGTATGTGGATTGTACTACTCCATGTGATCCATATGCTCCATGGATAGGATGTCTGTGTTATGGGGTGAGCCCTCTTTTCTTTGGGGAATTGTGTGGGAAAGGCGATAGACCACAGAGATAAAATTAAGGGTGTAGGGAGCAATTAGCTGATAATAAAAGCTTGGTAGGTAAGCGGATTAGCTAGCAAGGTCCAGAGGCATAAGACAACATCAGAGATAACAGAGTTATGAACAAAACCAAAGACTCATAATAAGATCCCAAAAGAGGATTGATATGAGGCAAGATTTTGCTTTCAGGGTAAAAGAATCAAGAGGCAGGAGACAAATGTAATGTGCAGTATCAGTGATGCAGAAATGCATGAGAGTTTTAAGCCTGGTCAAGTATCAAGACAGCTCTACTTTCCCCAGTCTCCTAAACCCTCATAATCTGAAGGAGTTTTTTGTGCCTTCACTAGCCTACAAGGCCACAGGTTCACTCACTCAAACACTGTCAGCATGAGTATTCTACATGTCGACCCTAACTTTATTAGCCTCCAAGAAATTTAGAGGGCAGTGGACAAGATAACAGGGGGAGTTAGCTATCATAATAGAAGATAGAATGACAGATGACATGTTTTAATCCAATCTTCTGATGCTAACAATATGGTGTTTATTAGTGCAAATATAAAATCCTCCACTTGGGTTAACAAGACTTTATGTGTCCTAGGTGGAGAAGAAATAACCAGACAATATATGAAAAAGACCAAGGAAATTTAGATATCTACATGCTTAATATAATTCAAAAGTATTGTATGTAGACAGAAGGGTGAATGTGATCTTATTTCTCAATAAAATTGTATTAATAACTAACACAATGGAAATAGTCACACGAAAGATAGAGTGAATTTCACCTGAATGTTAGTGGAAACGAGACTGTCTGAATCTTCACTGTTGTCTAGAACTAGCGACTTCCCCACTGTTATAAGTATTCAGGGAGAAGCAGAATGATAATGTCAAGGGGGGCTTACTTTATGTACAACTTGAACTTCACTCTGAAGTTTCTTGCAACTCTCAGTTCTTATGATTCTCTAGGTCACAATTGAGTCACACTTTTTAACAATTTTGCCTTGTCATCTCATTTTTTTTCTAAAATTCTCCTGATCTTAGGTTCACGGTTCTTGGAATCTTTAAATCTAGTTCCATTTTTATATAGAATTAAAACTATTCAAATAATTGATAATACAAAAAGCAATGCATTCATTATTGAATGCAATTGCCCACTGAGCACAGAAAACTACTCTAGACACTGAGGAAGATACTAAATTTAGGTTAGACATAAACTATGTACTTATAGAGCTATGATTTTAGTAGATGTATAAGAGATGGATTCATATAACAATAACATGCAATAATAAAAACATTACAGAACTAAACAAAATGTTATATAAACTTGAAAGGTTGCTGACTCTGCTATCAGTGAAGACTTTTAAGAAAGAGGCAGTATTTGATTTGGTTTTTAATAGAAGGGTAGGAATTTAATTGGCCAAGATTGGGATATGTGTCATTCCAGATATGGAGTACAGCTGAATAAAATTATTGGAATGTAAGAGTATAACATACATGTGGCAGCATGAGTTGTTCAGTATTGCTAAATTATAGACAGCATATGGGGTGGGGTGCCAGTGTCAAATGAAGGATAGCTTGAAAGTCAAGCAGAAGGATTACTTTCACTCACTTGGTAATACAGAACTGCTAAAAATTTGTGAACAGAGCAATGACATGACCAGATCTGTGCTAAAAAAGTTTATTCTGGTTACTGAATAAAGGATGGATTATAGAGCAAAGAGAATGGAGGTGAGAAGACTTATAAGGTTTTTTGTTTGTTTTTGCAAAAGTTTAGATAGAAGAATCTGAAATATGATAGCGACAGAAGTAAGAAGTGACTGATCAAGAATATGTTTCATAGATGAAAAAGACAGAATCTGAAAAATTATTGTATAACAGTTAGCATTTACATAGTACTTTAAGACTGAAAGTGCTCATTTGATCCTCACAAAAACTCCATGAGATAAGTGCTATACTTATCTCCATGGTGCAGATAAGGAAACTGAGGCTGACAGATGTTAAGTGACATGCCCCATGTCCCATAGGAAGTATCTGAGATAGGATGTGAACTCAGGTGTCCCTGATTCCAAGTCTAACACTATTAATCACATCAGTCTGTTGTTGCTGTTTAAGTCTGTTGCCATATAAACAATTGGTAAACAACAACTTACTATCTTAGCTAATAAGAGGGAGAAGGAAGTAATAAGGGGAAATCCAAAGTTATAACTTGGAGATCTCTCTCTCTCTCTCTCTCTCTCTCTCTCTCTCTCTCTCTCTCTCTCTCTCTCTCTCTCTCTCTCTCTCTCTCTCTCTTTCTCTCTCTCTCTCACACACACACACACACACACACACACACACACAGTATAAATGGAAAATATGAAGTCAAAAGTAAGAGCAAGTCTAGGTAGAAAGATGATAAACTTGATTGGAACACACTGATTTTAAAGTGATGGTTGGACTTCCAAGTGGGAAGATTTTATATAGACAAATATGAATCTGCAGGTTAGCAATGAGGGAAGAAGTGGGTATAGAAACTTGCCAGTAACCTTCACAGGGTGGTAGCAAAGCTGCATGAGTAAATGAGGTTGACAAAGAAAAGTATGCAGAGGAAAGAGAGACCAAGGCTCAGGACAGAATCTTGAAAGGCAACTATGTTAATCACAGAACATGTATGTGGAATTAATAAGAAGTACAGCTTCTGGACATTGTAGAATTCTTCTTATAGATATGAAGAAAGAACACACAAAAAGAAAGATAATCATTTATTCTCTTTCAAAATGAATGTTGGAAACCAATTATAAATTTTGGTTGGTAGGAGGTATAAACACAAGATAAACCAAAGAAGCTTCATTACCTGATAATGTAAACACTGTATGTACTCAAATAAATATTTAGTCCAAAGCATCATTGGAATATGGATAACATACTGGCCCTGTGTTCTAGTTTCATGTCTCTAATCAACATCGTGCATCAATTTGAGCATATCATTGAGATGAAGTTTAAGATCATCCAGACAAAACTTTTAATTTTTTTATAGGAATCTGAAGACAAGCCAAAATAATACACCATTTATAAAAATTAGATACCTTGAGGCATAGTTATTAAAGAAGTGGCCTTGAAGCAAGGCTTCAAGACTGCTTCTGACACATACTTGCTATGTGAGCCTGGGCAAATAACCTTTATGATTTAAAGTCAAGGCAACTCTCTATGACTGTAAGTTGCAGAAAAAGAGTTGACCGCTATGGTCTCTGTATCAATGAAATCACAGGTCAAGTAACTATTTCAACTCCCTTATAAAAATTCTTCACATCCTACAATTATATGAACATTAAGACTACAACTATTCTGTTGTCTAAAATCACATATGTCCCCATTCTTTACATTTATAAAAATAAAAATGTATTACTTTTTTCAAGCATTCTACAATAGAGCTAGGGAACATAAACCATATAATTCCAGTCATGCCCTACCTAATCCCAACATATTTTCATCAAGACAGAGAGGTCAAGGAAGGCTTATGTCATTGTTATCGTAATTGCTCAATATTACAGTGCCAAATAACAAGCAAAAATTATATAAATAGACAATCAAAACCAGGATAGAGTCTGTTGTCAGAATTTGGTAATATAGTGAGAAAACACTGGGCTAGGAGTATAAGAAAAACCAAGATCTTATTCCAATTGTGCTATTTAGACTTATCACTTAAGGCCTCAGTTTCCTGATCTGAAAAATGAGAATAATAATAATAGCTTTTATGTCTCCTTTGAAGGGCTGTTGTGAGGGTCTTTGTGAAAATACTTTAACAATTGTCAAGCACTCCACACATGTAAGATATTGTTATAATGACAAACCTCCCAAGATTAGATAGTTCCACATGATCTTAGTAAGTCTATTTTACATCATGTTCAGTCATCTAGGTAGGATTTAAGCAATTTTTATTGTCTTCACAGTCAATGTCACTTATAGGCATATAGTCATTGCATAACTATTCTTAATGGTGGTGTCATAGTTAAAGGAAAACACTGTCTCTGTGATCATTCATATAGGCAAGAAAAGTGATAAAGAATAATGTACTTACAGCAGGAATATGGTGTTGAAATTCAGATGTCAAGGAGAAGAAAAATACACATTACATAGAGCAAGTATAAAAGAAGGTTTTATTTTTCTAGGATGTAGAGTACAAAGGTAAAATTGAGACTACCGTGATTTTAACTTGGCACTATACTTCATCAACACTGCCATGCTAATGAGTCGATTTGCATTTACCTATTGCTTTGTCTGTGAAGCTTGCATTGTCATTCTAAATGGATTGCAGACCTTAAAGAAGGTTATCATTGTGTGGGATTTCATAACTTATATTGACATGTTGTTCTAAAGTGCTTTCATTTATACTACCTGGTCTGATACTCACAGCAACCCAAGGAGGTAGAGAAGGTAGTATCTTAACATTTCCCCCAACACATCAAAAATATTCCTCAAAATAAAGTGAGCTAACAAATGATGATGCACAGGATATGAAAATCTGATATCAACGAACCATAGAACATGAAAGTAGAATATGTTAAAGCTTTCACACCAATTCTAGTCTTCTTATCTTACTGATAAAAGTACTTGCCCAAGGTCATACACAGAATTAAAAAAAAATCTCAAGATTAGTAAGTAGCCAGGTCTCCCAATTCATGGTAGATTTTTTAAAAAGACTATATTATATTGCCTCTCAACTTCAGGTTACGTCCACTTTCACTCAATCCTATGAGAAGTAGTAGTTCCTCTGGTTGACCACTTCCATTTCTTAGTTCTCTCTCTTTCCTAACCCTCTTTTCCTTCACCTGCACCTTCCAATTTCTTGAAGCAAGCTTACAATAGGATAAAGACAGATTTTCAGACAAGTACACCTAAATGTGTTTTAAATCTGAATACAATAATATTAAATCTGAATATAATAATGAAATTAAAAAAGGAATGTTCTCAATGTCAGTAGCTTGGAACAGAGCTGCATACATCCTGCCCTAGAAGCAGCTCTGTACAGCAGCTCAGGAATTAAAATTTAGGATCTCTTATGAAGGGAAGAGTGAAGCATATCCTTTACTAACCTATGTTGCAACCATCCTATTTGGAGCTACCACTATCTACCAATTTCCCTCCATTTCCATCTGGTGATAAGCAGAATCTTTCTTAATACCTAATTGTTTCATATGCTTTATGATCTTGCTCTCATAAGTATCTGTATAGTTTCCTGGAATTCCATCCAAAAGCATCATCAATCAAAAATTTGGCTTTGTGCTCTGGGGATATTTATTGTAAAATTTTAGGTTATTTTTAGTTTTTGAAAAGGTTCTAGCAAGAGTTTGCTGTGCTTTAATATTTTTTTGGAGGCTACTCTTAAATCTGCTCAGGAAAAGAGAAACATTTTCGGCTTCCTTCTTCTGTGTTGGTTGGCCTTCACTTACTATTAGCAAATGCACAGCTGCACCATCTCCATGGCTACCAGACCAAATCCCTTGCTTTCCTCATTTCATTGATGAGTTTACAATTCTTAACTGTCACACACCTTGCTATCTCAGTCACGGCTTTAGTTTGATGATCAATATAGACCTTTATGGAATACCAGCAATAAACATGAATGAAGCTCAATACAGACACGACTGCTTTGTTCAGAAAAAAAAAAAAGATTAATCTTGACCTGGTTATTCACTCTCCCTAATAAGACCACTTTGCAATGGTACCACTGATCATTCTATTTTATGTCCTGTAGGCACACCAAAAGATTTTCAACTCTTTGACTAAGGTGCAAAGGACTGAATTGTTTGTAATGAATTAAAGATATGAGGGAAAGCTAAGGGAAAATTTTACTTTGAATATTTTATCAATATTTTTACTCACTGTCAGAAAGATGTGAATTTTAACATAAAGTCTTGGGTATCCAACCAGCCTCTTCCTTGTGCTGAAGGACATTTAGATAGTGAAGGTAAGTGCCAGCTTACCACTCCTCCATTTTACCATTAGATAATCTTAAGTAGTTGTCCTGCTTTTTGTGCCCCCAGTAAAGTATTATCAAATTATAAAATATAGCTATACCCAACTACATACGCTAATGATCCTAATGAGATCTTAATATACCTTTCCCTACAACTTCCTGCTCTTTCCCCCTTTTCAGCAATCACAAAATGTCCCAATTTTGGTACTCAGGTAAGTCTGGAGCCCAATAAGAACCCTGATAACCAAATACCCAACATGAACTGGTGCTCTCTGTTCTGCTTCTTACTAATGCTCAATATCATCCATGGTCCTAGAGTCATTTTGAACACTTCAATGACACTTTTTTCCAGTCAGGCCAGTTTCTCTGACAGCTCTTGGTTTGGGATAGTTTCCAATCTCCTTAATATTCTATCATATGGTGTAATTCATTAATCTTAAGCAGTCTGGTCTGCCAACAAGAGAAGGGATCTTTATATCACCACACTGGTTTTCATAAAAATTAATATTTAGTAAGAATAGATGCTTTGTGTACATTACTTCATAAAATTATACAATTTGTAAAAGGTTCGAAATCTTGTTTAGAGACCTAGAAACTAAAGTCGTACTAACAGCACAGGAAAGATCACACCCTTATTTTTTTTCATTCTCTTTCTCTCTCGCGCTCTTTCTCTCTCTTTTTCTCTCTATCTCTTTCTTTCTCTCTTTTTCTCTTTACCACTAATGATAATTATCCCTAAATAAATCCTGATACCACTTCTCAAATTCAATATTTCTATTTGTATAACTTTTCATAGAAAAATAAGCCTGAAAGTTAGCCTCTTTGGAAGCAAAGTTGAGCATATCTTAGATAAATTCATATAATACTGTTGTTCTTGACAGAGTGATCTCAGAGCCTTGGTCATTCCTGGGATAAATATATATTTGGCAGAGGAATTTTAAGACATAATTTTGAAGGGACAGTGGGGGAGGGAAGAAATATTTATTAAGTACCTACTGTGTGTCAGGCTCTATGTTAATTGCTTTACAAATAATTTGTTCAGTCCCCACAACAAGTTTATGAAGTACATGATATTATTATTCCCTTTTTACAGTTGCAGAAATTGAGGCAGATGGAGGTTAAGTGACCTGCACAGGGTCACAGAGCTAGTAAGGATCCTAGACTGAATTTGAACTCAGATTTTTCCTGACTCTAAGCCTAGTAATCTATGTACTGTGATACCTAAGTAGAAAAAAGCCATTGAAAGTTAAGTAAGAACAAATTATTTATATAGAGAATTAATCAAAATCAACGAAATCACAAAACGATTGGTACTACAGAAGAAGAAGTGAATTTGAAGCCTGAAGACCGAGGTTTGGACATCAACCATGTAACTTTTGATCTCTATGACACTGACCACGTCATTTACATTTATTAGAGCTCAGTTTCTTAGTCTGGAAAATGAGGAAGTGAGACTAGGTAACCATTATGGCTGTATCCTATCCATAAATCTGTGATCCGATACAAGTTAATAATTTTATTGGCATGATTGCTTTGGTTTAGGTAAGATCAAATTACCCCCCAATTCCTAAATCTCTACTTCATATCATATTCTACAGATGTGTTGCCACCAATTAACCCAGATCCTTCACTGCTTCAATGCATACAATACAAATTGGTTAGCAAAACATTGCCATTCTGATGATCAAACTTGTCTTGCTCCTACAACAAAATTAAAATGTGCCTGAAGGAGTATCTTTCCCCCTCTTCTTTCTAGTGCGGTTTGAAATGTGGTCCCCAAAGTAGAGGAGGGGTGTAAGCATGTAACAGTACACTGAGGGGAAAAGATGTTCACCATTTTTATGTTAGTGATTCACAATTATATGTATACTTAAAATGCACATTCTTGGTATAGACTGACATCCAAATGAGGACTTAGATCACTGGTCCTTTAGGAAACAGCTTCTTCTGGTGAATGGGTTAAACCACTGCTGTCAGATTGAATATAATTAGCACTGCTGATATGCAAAGAATGGCTCTGTCAAAGAATGTCACTGTCACTGAGTGCTATTCCTTGTCTGCATTCAATTTTCTGTCTGGCTCAGAAAATTTTAATAACAGGTTGGAATTCACATGTAAAATTTTAACCAATTTTCATAAAAACCCTTATATTTCAATTTTCATTTTGTTCTCATATAATTTTTGGTTGTCATAAAGTAACATACTAAACACTTCTTATTTCCTTAACTTTCCTTTGCTGGCTTTTGTTCCCTGCAGATAGACACTTAAGGTTCATTTTTTCCCTTAGTACCTTTCAAATTTTTAAATGTAAGTTTAAATTTCTTTGAAAATGACAAAAGACAGAAAAGGCAGTAAGGTATTGTAGAGTTGAATAGGTCCAAACTAAGTTATTACTCCATCACATGGCAAAGTTCATTAATCTTGAGAAATTTATTGATCTCTAACTTGCAAGGATCAGTCATTTAAACAGAAGACTTCAAAAATTGTTCTTCACTGCATGAACTGGACCAATTTACAGATTTCCATTCCAGGACCTAACAAAATGAGCTGGATACTTTCAATATATGAACTACTGGGATGTAGACCAGAAATATATCTCTATTTACTATTAAATATAATGATTATGAAATTTGGAGAAACAAGCAGTATGATCATGTATTGTATCACATGACTGAAACGTGAAATGAATTTTGAGCATATTCTAGTCCAACTTCCTCCTTATACAGAGAGATAGTGGCCTAGAGAGGGTGAGTGACTATCCAAGGTCATATGGGGGTAAGTAGCAGAGTAAGAAATCAAATTTAGCTCTTCTTAATTTATATCCTTCATTTCTTCTTTAAAATGAAAATTATGAAATTGGAAGAGAAAGGAAGATATGGTTTGTGAGCAAGCAGGTAGGTGGATGAAATTCAATAACAGAGTTTGGTTTTTTATAAACATATTACGATAAAAGGTGATAGACTCCTGCCTGACTGAAGAACAGTTCATAAAGGAGGGAGAGAAAGAGATATCTACAGGCAGAGTACTTTTATTTCAGCAAGGCATCCGACAGACTCATGTAGACAAGATGGTGAGTCCTCATGAATTACTGCTGCTTCTATTGCTACTACTGTGGCTGCTGCTGCTGCTGCTGCTGCTGCTGCTACTGCTGCTGCTGCTACTACTACTACTACTACTACTACTACTACTACTATTACTACTACTACTACGCAGCTATGTGGCACAGTGAATAGAGCACTGGACCTGGAGTCAGGAAGATCTAAGTTAAAATCTGGCCTTAGATACTAGCTGTGTGACACTGGGCAAGTCACTTAACCCTGTTTACCTCAGTTTCCTTGTCCATGAGATGATTTGGAGAAGGAAATGGCAAACGACTCCAGTACCCTTGCCAAGAAAGCCCCAAATGGGCTCGTGAAGCATTAGACGTGATTGAAATGACTAAATAACAAGAAAAACAAATATTAATAATAGTAATAGCCAGAATCTAGGCAGGACTTTAAAAGGTTTGTAAGGTGCTTTACATATGTTATCTCATTTGATTCCTTGAACAGCCCTACGATACAGGCAATGTTATTATCCACACTTTACAAATGACAACACAGGCTGAAAGGCATTAAGGGTCACACAGAGAGTTGGTATCTGAGGCAGGGTTTAAATCTAGGTATTCCTGATGCCAGTTTCCACATTCTCTCTAATGTCTGACTTCATTGCCTTCAGGAAAATATAAACCCTTCTGTTAAAATCAAAAGTCTGGTACACCCTGAATTCAACCTGACTTTTGAATCCAACCTGACTTTTTGGTCTCATCAGATATTATTCACTTCTTCCTCCCTCCCTGTCTCTCTATATCTGTCTGTCTGTCTCAAATGGCTTTCTCTCTATTCTTCATAGATGACAGTTCATCTCCCATCCCTGTTCATACTAACCATCCTGGAATGCTCTTTTTCCTTACCTCTGCCTAACAGAATCCTTTTCTTCCTTTAATACACAGATCAAGCAACATCTTCTGCATGAAGTTTTTCCTTATTCCTCCTGAATCGCTGTATATTTAACTGCTTTTCATTTACTTTATTAACTTCACTGCTTATGTATACATATATATATATATATATATATATACACACACACACATATAACTATATGTATACATAGCTAGATAGGTAGATGCATAGTTATGTGTGTGTGTTTACATTTATAGTTTCTTCCATCAGAATTTAAGTTATTTGTGAGTAGAGATTGTTTTATTCCTTTGTATGGGTATTCCCAGCATCTAGCACTATGCTGGTACCTCATAGGTTGTTAATAAACATTAATTGAAGTCAGAAATAATAAGTACCAAGAGAAGTCTGTTTAGAGATAGTTGAACATAATATCCATATCATATTAATAGGTCAACACCAACATGGAACAAGGTAGACCTTTACAAGAAGCAATGGCAGGGCTTTCTATATAAAGAAAACAGAATGAGTTCAATCATAAAGGTGAGAATGTACAAAGCATGTTTGGTAAAATTAAGTAGGTCATAGGTTTGGGATGATGCTATATTTCTAGTTTTGTTGAATGTGTTAGTTGGTTTTGCTTAACCATATGTTTGTGCTGTAATGAAAAGGTCACTGTTGTAGAAGAGGGAGAGGAGGAGAATTCTTTTTTAGAAATGATGGACATAAAAACAGTAAGTAAAGGTAATTTTTTAAAGTGAGTAACCCATGCATCCTGGCTAGCAGTGTTGTTGTTGATTTGTTTGAAGTCATGTCTGACTACTTGTGACCCCATTTGGGGTGTTCTTAGCAAAGAAAGAGGAATGGTTTGTCATCTCCTTTTCTACCTCATTTTATAGATGAAGACACTGAGGCAAACAGAAGGTAAGTGACTTGTCCAAGGTCACACAGCTAGCCTAGGGCTGCATTTGAACTCAGGGATATAAGTCTTCCTTATTATTGGCCCAGCACTCTAAGGCCACCTAACTGCCCTAGCTAGCAATACTGGTTTTCTAAGTCAAGATGTGGCCAGCAGGGATACTTATGTACAGTTTGGTGGGGATAGGAAGGAGGGAAATATAGTCAGTCTTTCACAATATGTCCATTGTGGAGATGTTCTTTGTAACTACACATGTACAGCCTGTATTGAATTGCTTGTCTTTCTAGTGGGGGTGGGTGACAAGGAAGGTAGGGAAAGAATCTAGAATTTAAAATTCCAAAATCCAATGTTAAAAAAATTTATATATATATATGTATATGTATATAATAATAACAATTATTATTATTATTATTTACATGTAACTGGGAATTAAGATATACAGGCACTGGGGTAAGGAGATCCATCTTGCCCTACCTGAAAATCAGAAAGGTCATGGGGGAGGATGTAGGAGAGAGCAGATTGGGGGAGGGGGTAAACATGGGATCACTGTTTTGGGGTGGTGTGTAGGGGAAAGATGGGGAGAAAATTTGTAACTCAAAATCTTGTAGAAACCAATGATGTAAACTAAAAATAAACAAAAGTTAATTTAAGTAAAAAAAAAAATTAAAAAAATTAAAAACTAAAAAAAACTTGATAGAAATCAACTTTTGAATACTACTATATTCCAATTTTAAATTTAGGATCATATTTGCAATTAGGTAGCATAGTGGATAGATAGCTGCCTCTGAATGCATATCCCACCTCAGCCATTTACTAGCTTTATGACCCTGGGCAAGTCACTTACCTTCTGTTTGTCTCAGTTTCCTAATCTGTTAGTTGGAGATAGCAATAGCACCTATCTTACAGGGCTAGTACAAAGATATAACAAGGTAAGATTCATGAAGAGCTTAGAATAGTGTCTGGTAAATAATAGGCACTTAATAAATGCTTATTTCCTTTCTTCCTACTTAATCTGTCTCCATTTCTCATCTGAAAAATAGAGATAACCTACTCTGTGGTGCTATTGCAAGGACAAAAGTAGATGTTTATAATTTGTTTTCTAAATCTTAAAGCATGATACAAATATGTGTTGTTACTACACAGACTGAAAAAAAATATGTGGCTCTGGCAGGACAGTTCATACACGTGAAAACTGCAGAACACATAAGCAGCCATGTATACAAGTTTTAAATTGTATTATAGTGGTATATATTTTAAGGGTATCCAGAGACAGAGATGTCTGCCTTATGTTAGTATTAATTCAAAAGAAAACTTGATTTATTACCAAATAATTTCTATCATAACAACAAAAAAGCAGTGTGTTATGGAGGAAAGAACATCAGACTTAGAGTCAAATAATCTAGGTTTGATTCCTGGCTCTTCCACAAACCACTTTGGGATGACTTTGGGCAAGTCTTAACTTTTTAAGATCTCATTTTTCTCATCTGTAAACTGGTGAAACTGTTGACCCTAAACGTCCCTCCATGCTCTAAATCCATCATCATTTAACATATACTGCTCAAAGTATGTAAAGACTAATCTAAGGAACTTAAAAACAAATACAATTAACAACAGAATTTTAAAGAGAGTAGTTTTATTTTTATAGTATTTTTCCTCAGAGTGTATAACTGCAAACACTAGCATAGTTTTCACCAACTGAGAGCTATTTTTTGGGGTCGAATCTTAATATCAGATGTGTGCTGATCTTTTATTGGTATGAAATAACACATCGTCAGCCCAATTTGTACTGTGCACCTGAGACCCCAGTTATTTAATGAATAGGAGGAAAAACCACTATAGTCTCTTCTACTGTGCCTTTCCAAACACAGAATTTCCTATGCATATGATGAAGATACTCTAATCTCTTCAGTGGCTACAAGCGAATCCTTGATTTCTTAAAATCTTCAGTAGAAATTTGGGGCTCTTGACTAGCACTGTATTGGCTCAACACCATAAGGGCTAGCCCGCCATGTTGAATCACTTGGTGGAGGAAGACAGTAAGCTTTTTTTTTTTTTAGAAAGAGTATAGTTAGGGGGCAGAGCCAAGATGGCGGCGTAGCAGCAGCAACATATTGCAGCTCTCACGTAGCCACCCCAAAATACCCATAAAATAGGACTCTAAACCAATCCTAGAACTCCAAAACGCACACAAAGATA
>CM053581.1:464288647-464306212 GCA_028627135.1 Pseudochirops cupreus | reverse complement strand
TGACTGTTGCTGCATCATAGAGTCCTTAGCTTCAATTTGACTGATTCTAATTTTTAGTGCATTATTTTCCTCAATAAGTATTTGAATCTCCTTTTCCATATGTTCAGTTTTCATTTTTAGGGAGGTATTTTCTCCAGTTAGATTCTGGACCTCCCATCCTAATTCTCCATTTTTACTTTTTAAAAATTTCTTTTCTTCAGTGAATTTTTTTCCAATTTGGTCACTGTAGATTTAAATTTACCTCTCTAGATTTAAATCCTACCTCTCTAATTTCATTTTTAAAATCCCTCTTGAGGTGCTCCAAGAATGCTTTTGGGGCTTGAGACCAATTCACATTTCCTTCTGTGGTCTCCAGTTTGAGTATAGAGTCCATGTTGCCTTCTGAATTTGGTTGTTCTTGCTCACTATAAAAAGATTTGATGGTCCTAGCCTTTGCAGTTTCCTTCTTCCCCATTGTGATTGCTATGTCCTGGATTTTTAGAGTGGATATCTACTTCTGGGGTGCAGAAATATTGAGCTTCTCAGGCTGGGAGGTAGGGGTTTGGTTGTTCACTTAGTGAGCTGCAGCCTCTGAGTGTCTAGACTGAGGCCAAGGCCAGGACTCTCAATGTTTCCCCTGAGTTAATCTGAGGCTTATAGTGTAACCTGTGGGGGTGGGGTGATCTGGCTCCTTTAGGTTTCTACCTCTGTGTCACTGGGCTAGAGCTCAGGCAAGCTCAGTAGCAGGAGGCCAGTAGAAGGGCAGGGCAGAGCTGCAGTCTGCTGATTGGCCAGGTCATGTTAAAGCACACCTGGGCTTTTGTTGTTAGGGTTTGCTGGCTCCACTCTCCTGGGCTTAGACTCTATACTGTCTCCCTTCCCCTTTCCTCAGTGACACCCAAGCCTGGGGCTGTTTTCACTAATACTCTGGGTGGGGCATTTAACTCTGGACTTTTCTGGGTCAGGGAGGGGGGAATCAGAGCAACTAAATTTTATTCCTCCATCTTGATTTCTGGAAGTTCAGGTATGTAATTTTTAAACATCCAGGTTGTGGGCTAGTACCTTTTTGCAGGCCTTGCTTTTTCTCTTACCCAGCTCTGACGATCCTCTGTTGTGTGGTGAGACAGCTGCAAGCCCCTCTGGCTGGGTGAGTCTGCTGGCTCTCTGTGGCTTCTTCTCAGTCTGCCATACTCTGCTCTCAGATCATGCTGGTGTAGCTCTTGTGTGCTCCTCTGCTCTCAGATCATGCTGGTGTAGCTCTTGTGTGCTCCGCGTTCTCCCTGCCCTGACCTGAGTATGCACTTTCCTGGGCTAGGAATCTGCCATGTTCTATATCTCAGTGGCTTCTGTCACTCTTAAATCCATTCAAATTCACTTTTCAGCTTTTAGCAACAGAATTCTTGGAGGAGCTTGGAAAAGCTACTTCTTCCTTTCCACCATCTTAGCTCCACCCCCCATCCTCATTTTTAAACTGAAGAAACCAAGGCAGACATTTAGGTTCCATGAATTGCCAGTCACAGAGCCAGCCTCTGAGGCTGAATTTGGACTCAGGTGTTCCTGAGTCCCAAATCAGAGCTCTATTCATTGTACTACACATACATACTTGACAAGTAGGCAAGCATCTTCTGCTTACTTATCTCCAAGGATGGTAAAGCCTCAGCTTCCTGAACTCATTCCTTTTGTAGACAGCTCTAATTATTGGAAGATTTTTCTTCACATCAAGTCTAAATACTCCTTTTCACAACTCTACCCCATTGCTCTGTGTTCTGCAATCAGGGACCAACAAGACATAATCCCACATCTATGTGAAAGTCCTTCAGATATCTGAAGCCAGTTGTCATGTGGCCTTGAGTCTTCTCTTTGGACACGGGCTCAAGGCCCTCTATTATTCTGCTTGTCTTACCCTGGACGCTCTGTAAAGTACTACAGTTCTTTTTGAACTTTTATACTCAGAACTGAATGTAGAACTCTAGATGAAGTGTGACAAGGCATTGGGACTATTCCCTCCCTATTCCAGGAAGCTTTGTCTCTTTTAATGCCACCCAAATCCCATTACCTTTTTTGACTCCCTTATCACACTGCTGAAACAAATAGAGTTTGTGACCCCCTAAAGTTCCCTGATAGTGCTCACTCTCTAACCAGGTCCCCCCCCATTTTGCATTTGTGAAGGTCATTTTTCACATCCAATTAAGTCTTTATATCTGTTCCTACTGAATTTCTTTCTTTTTTTTTTTTTTAAATTTGGTATAATGCTCTAGCCCGGGGATTCTCAACTTTTTTATTGTGTATCATGGATCTCTTTGGGAGTATGGTAAAGACTATGTACCTCTTCTCAGAATATTACATGGAATATTATCAAGGAAACCAATTATGATCAAATATAATTATGAAAATATTTTTTTAAAAGTCCACAGATTCCAACTTAAGAAATCCTATATGGCTATCAAGGTGTTGTTGGATTCTGACTCTATCCTTCCAATTTTGTACAAGCTTTAATTTTTTTCAATGTCATCTGAGCAGTGATGAAAATATTCCCATGCACCCTCCAGATTGTAAAAAAAAAATAATTAAAATTGTAGTACATGCAGTAGCTCCCAAATCTCTGATATTTTGCCCACTTAAAGTCATTCAGGTTGAAGTTATTATATACTTCTTGTCTGACAAGGATTTTATGGTTTCTCCCCTTGTGTTTGCTCCTAGAGGATGTTCTTCAGTGTGCAGGCTCTGTCAGATGTGTGGTCCTCCATGGAGTCTCCCGTAAGTGTGGCACTACTGAGTACAGCATGACCATAGAGTTTTTCTACTTCCCGCATCTTTCTGACTTTCATGCTAGTCATGTGCTGGCATGCTCTCTCTTCCCTATGAGGAGCTCTTTTTGTTGTCAGTACAAAAGTCTTTATTGTAGTTCTTTTTTTGAAAGCAGAAACCTAGTAATCAGGATAGGAAAAAAAAATTTCCCCTTCCATAAAGAAAATTTTAGTCTCACCAAACCCTATTTAGAGCTAGATTTTCCTTACCAGAAGGCAGTTAGCTGCCTTAGGTGCCAAACTCTTGGACCCTGGAGCTTCTACCTGGAACTATAGCCTGGAGACTTGATTAATTCTTTTTGTTTTAACTTTAATTTCCAGGGAAACAATTGCAGCAGGTCAGCCCAAGGTCATAGCTTCATTTCCATGAAAAATTCCTTGCAATTTCTTCTACAGCTTTTATTTACTAAACTCCATTGAGGAAGAAATGTTTAGATACTACCTTGACAACAAACTGTCTCTGACCCCCTCCCCTCAGTTTTCTCAACCCCCAGTTTTGGTCTCCATGTAAATAAGTGGGGGCTCAGGGATGGGGTGGGGAGTGGGGTACAAAAACTAAACTAAACCTGGGCGTAAGGATGTTAATTGCCACTCTAGTCATACATATATGTGTATATATATATATATATATATATGTATATATATATGTGTGTATATATATATATATATACATATATGTATACATAGAGACAGAGAGAGACAGAGGTAGAGAGATAGACAAATATATATATAGATATAGATATTTATATACATATATATAATATGTACACTTTTATGTATGTGCACACATATACAGTGTCTGGGTATGTGTATATATGTCATACAGAAGACAAGAAATTACCACATAAAAACTATGAAACTCATCCTTTGACCCAGAGATTCCACTACTAGGTATATACTCCAACAAAGTCAAAGATAGAAAGAAATGTCCCATATTCATAGCAACACTTTTTGTGGTAGATAGGAACTGGGAACAAAATAGATAACCCTCCACTAAGAAATAGCTAAAGAAATAGTGATAAAAGAATGTCACAAAATGTCACTATGTGAAAGTATGAATATAAAAAAAATGCAAAGAAGCATAGCAAGGATTATGAATTGATGTAGAATGAAGATGAACAAGAAAATGAGATAAAACGAGATAACAACAGTGGATATCCTAGGCATGGAATGTTTGCATGCTATGAGAAATGGTTTTACAAAGGGGTTTTAAAAAATTTTTTATTGCAAAGAAAGACTTCTGGATAGGGTTGGTATATTTAGGTATGAATATGATGTTAAAAAAAACAAAATTAAAGTAATTAAACTCAGTGTTGGTGGGTTTGTGGAAAAATAGGTACATTCCTTCATGGATACTATAAACTGCATGACTAAAATTTTGTTGGAGAGTCATCTAGCATTGTACAGTAAAAGTTATAAGATTAGCATGTCCTTTAACCCTATACTTTCATTACGGGGAATATACTCTGAACATCTTATCAAAGCCAGCAACAATAAAAAGAAAAGCTTTCTTTCTGATCAAAGATTTTTCTTTTTATAACAGCATTATTTATTTTTGTAAAAGGAAACAAAACAATCCCACTGGAAATAACCTGATTTCCTGCAATAAGGAAATTGTTAATTAAATGTTGATTTGGTAATTTAATGAAATACTAATACTAACATTAATAACTATCACTTGTATAGCACTTTAGGGTTCACAATGTGCTTTCTTTGCAAATAGTGTCTTGCTTTATCCTCACAACAACCCTGCAAGGTAGGTACTATTTTTACTCACATTCTATAGATGAGGAAACTGAGACAGAAAGGTTGAGTGACTTGTCTAGAATCACATAGAAACTCAAAGTCCAGGACACATTGGAATTCAATTCTTCCTGATTCCAGGTTCACCCTTAATTGCCTTACATTCTACTACAATGTAATTCAGATTGACAAGTATGAAGAACATATTGATGGAAGGAATTTTATGAAATGATGAACACTGAAAAAATAAGAGCTTTATGAGCAGAGAACATTCCAATCACATTTTGTTTTGTTTTAAGAATGGAAAGAAAAAAAAAAATAGACTGAGACATAAAGTAACTGCAAAGTTAGGATACTTAAAGTAACAGACTGGATTTGTGATTTTGGTGCAGGAGGTTGCTGGTAAGGAACTTCCTTTACCAGTGCAGATCAGAACCTGCTCTGTAATTTTACAGCCATAGAATTGTCTAAATTAATATTTTATGCAATAAAATTCATATATTTAAATGTAAATAGTCACCAGGTAAATTTAATTTTGTAATCAAATAATTTTTCATAATGAATGTTAACATAATCTGCCTCTGGTGATAAATTATTCCCACAAATAAATCATATTCTCTTTTTTTTTGCTATATCTTTCTAGAATATGCTCCCAATCTTTGTCATTTTGATATACCCCACCCCCAAAAAGCATTTTCAGGTTCTAAGGATCCTTGAATAGAAGGTCCCAAAGCTCCCACTGGAAAAAAAATAAATAAAACAAAACTGTCTTTAAAGCAGCCTCTTTATAATCTACATGAAATTAAGAAAAGTTCCATGAAAGACTTGGTATTTTTATTATAATTCCCAATCTTATCAAGGTACAAAGATGTTTATTACTTCTGTTCAATGCCATCAAACAGTTACCATCTGACCTGAACTTGAGACAGTTAAAAAGCTCTGTTTGGTTGTTTCTTGTTACATGACTATAACCAGCTTGACATCCTGACTTTATGTTTTAAGGTGACATTTTCTCTACAACCACAGCAGCAGACACGCACAAGCACACACACATATGACCCCAGCTAGAAATAAATTGGCTCTGCCATTCCATTGGGAGAGCCCCTTCAATAGAACTCCACTTCATGAAACATTTTTTTTTCAGTCAAGAGTTTAACTGTTTCCTTAGATGCCACACTTTTCACATGCTGTTTGATTTATTTTTTGGCGTTCTAAACCCAGTGCAATAATGAAACAGCTTCATGGTTGTTAAAGGCTGAGTAGCTACTGTTTTGAAATAAAATGCTCTTACTTGAGTTGTACTTAGGCACTCTAATCAAATACCGAGTTTATACCTGGGACACATGAAAGGCAAGGTACTGCAATGTTTACTAAGATCTTTATAGTCAAGAGGTGAGAAAGTGCTAAGTGAACTATTATGGGATCTGTTTTGTTATTTTTGCATGTAAGAGTTACATGGTATCCATAGGGCAGATCTGCAAAGAAAGAGTTTTCCTAGGTGTTCTACAGACATAGACTCTTATGTGGGTGCCAGTGATGTGGATTTATGATGCAAAGCCTGTCTCCTTCTTTATACAAACTCCACATATCTTATATATATATATAAAATTTTTAACATGTTGTCTCCCTCATACCCTCTGTGATGCTTCTAGCATCAGACAGCTAGGAGGCACTGTTGCTAAACTGTGGGACTGAAGTCAGAAAGACCACAGTTCTGTGGCATGTTGGTAAAAGTTTAACAATCAGCTCTCCTAAATAAATGAATGAATGAACTGTATGAACACTGCACTCTTAAACTTAATCTACATTATTAATATTTTCCTCTATTACTTTCTTAAGTTTAGATAATCAACAAGAAAATAAATCAAGGCCTGATTTGTAATGTTTACCTATTTCTGAAGTGTAAAATGCTCAGATCAATAATTTCATAATTAGATCTAAGCTATCATGAGCTGGTCCCAGCATCCCGCTAAGTTCAATTCTGCCTCAGACCCTTTCTTGCTGTGTGTCATAACCTGTGTCATCTTCAGGTTTTTCACTGGTAAAATGGGGATAATAATAGTACTTGCCTCACAGGGTTATTGTGGGAATCAAGTGCAAGTAAATGTGAAGTATTTTGTAAACCTTTTAAGTGCTAGGTAGATGTCCTTATTGTAATTGTTATTAATATTATTATTGTATAGGGGCAGGTGGTGCAGTGAATAGAGCACCTGCCCTTGGGTCAGGAGGACTGGAGTTTAAATCCAGCCTCAGACACGTGACACACTTACTAGCTGTGTGACATTGGGCAAGTCACTTAACCCCAAGTGCCCTGCCTTTCCCCCTTCAAAAAAAACCCCAACAAAATATATTATTATTGTCACCATCATCAGAAAGTGACTATCTTGAGGGCAGGAACTGTATTTTTTTAAACCTTTCTTTGTATCTCTAATATTTAGGACAAACCCTGGTACACAGTGAGCACTTAATGCTTGCTTGCTGGTCGGCTGTTTCCTCACAGTCTGGGAAACAGAGTCCAAGTTGTGGAAAAAGAAAAGAACTGAACAAGAGGTAAGGTAGCTGTTGAGGAGTAATGACTACGTACTGGAGTCAGGAACACTCCCTTTTACAAGATAAGCTTTGAGTTGATCAGCCATGCACACTAGAGCTGGAGAGGTGGTCAGTTTGGGTAATAAAAAGTAACCTGACTCTAAATTAAACTTTGGACCATTATTTTTCATCCCCATCTAATTAGAGAAGTTAAATTGACCAGATACTATGATATAGGGGAGGAACAAATGGACTTAGAGACAGAAAACTTGTGTTCAAATTCTGACTCTGAGACTCAACCATTAAAATGAATGCAAAGAAGTGACTTACCCTCTCTGGGCTTCAATTTCCTCATCTATGAAATGGTGATTAAAACAAAACAAAAATGTTGAGTAACCTTACAGGGTAAATTGAGCAAAATGATCTGTAAACTGTAGAATAATGTAAAAATGGTTGGTTATCATTCATTATCATTTTTATAGCCCAGAACTGTTATTGCATAGGTATAGGCAATGTTTTCCTTCAAAGAAAACAGGTGGCATAGTGGACAAAGCACTGGGTCTCAAATCAAGAAGACCTGAATTCAAATTTGACCTCAGACACTTATAAGCTGCGTGAACCTGGGCATGCCACTTAACTTGTCTGCCTTAGTTTCCTCCACAATAAAAGGTGAATAATATCTTCTACTCCAGGGTAATCATGAGGATCCAATGAAATGTTTAGCATACAGCCTAGCACATAGCAGATGCTTAATAAATAGCTGTTCCTCTTGCCTTCATACAGATTGGAAAGTATTTTGAACTCAGAGTCTTATACCTTTTTCTGGGGATCAATGAGAGTTTAAATGACTTGCATAGAACAAGGACATCTAACAACCAGGACTTGAATATAGCTCTTTCTGAATTGTAAGGTTGGCTCTCTCTCTACTATGCTAATAAACCCTTCTGTGAATGGGAGCCTTTGCCATCAGTTCCCTTATTTCCTACACTTCATGCTTCAGAAACTTTCCTTGTTTGTTTCACTACAAATGCCACTTCATGGATGAAAGAATGTCTAGTTACATCTTCATTTCTCACTCTTCATTTTTCTTGACTTTTCAATAACATTTGACATGGTTGTCCTCTCCTTTATCGTGTCTCCCCTCTCTCCCTCTAGCTTTTAGGACATGATTATCTTCCCTTTATCCTCAATTTGTCTTATCATTCACTCTTGCAGTGATCAGTTAAAAATCAAAGTAAGTGAATGATTCAAATCACTCAAAGAACTTCTTTCCATGATTCCAAAGACTTTTCTAGTCTCCCAGTCTTTAGGACTTACAGGAGTGCCTTGATCATAGTTGCTGTTGTTCATTTATTTTCAGTCATGTACAACTCTTAATGACTCCATTTGGGATTTTCTTGACAAAGATACTGGAGTACTTTGCCATTTCCTTCTCCAGCTCCTTTTACAAATGAGGAAACCGGGGGCAAACTGGGTTAAATAACTTGCTCAGGGTCACATAGCTAGTAAATGTCTGAGGTCAGATTTGAACTCAGGAAGATGAGCCTTCCTGACTCCACATCCAATTCCCCATGCTCTGTACCACCTACCTACCCCTTTTGATCATAGTAGACACTTAGTAAACGACCCGAGCCAACTTTGAGTTTTAAAATTATCCTACAGGTCTATTAAATGTTGGTAGAAATAAACTGAACAGTTATTCCATATATATTCTATTCTAGAATTTGGATTTGATTTCCCTACTCACTGGCTATAGCCCCCAACATCCAGGCAGTTTCTGAATTCTGAACAACACCCAACCTGGCACAGTGCCTTGTTATTAATAAGCACTTAGGAAAACTTTTTTTTGAGTTGATTTGAAAGGATTGTTATCTGTGCTTAGGTAGCTCAACTAGTTAGATAATGATACCAGTAATACATTTTTTAGATCATCTTCATAAGCAACCTCTACCCAAGACAAGGGACATATACAATACTCTTTGCCAGAAGCTCCTTGTTTCAGAAATGAATTTTCTTGGCCCCTTAGAGCATAACGGGAAATCTACAGAAAATAACTCAAATGCACACCCAGCACACAAACAAGTAGTATCCATTTTATTCATAAAGGATAAAACATTTTTTTTTTAAAAATTTACTTGTCTCCCCACCACTTTTTTTTTTACTTCCATCACACTCCTCTCCCCTAGGTGAGAAAGACATTAAATAACATCATCCTTCTTTTGTGTCTGATGAGATATAAATCAGAACTGGCCACCAGCGAGTGTCAAATTATATGGATGCCATATAGGATGGCTTCCCAAATAGCTCTTTGGTATCACGGTTTAGGGGCAGGCCATGCATAATTTTGGCCTAGATGATTGGAGTCCAGTTGATTGATCTATTTAAGTGTAACAAACCAATCTACTACTGTAGGACAGCAAAAATATGCTTGCCTGAAATCTCATACAAGCTGCTTCCCCTGAGACCTGAATATAAAGTAATAGAAGAGGATGCATTTGCATCAACAAACTGCCCAAAGCAATTCTCCACCATCCCCTTCCTCATCCCCTGCAGGTGTATTTTACTCCACTAAGCTATGGGGAACAGGAGATTTACATATTAATGAAAAACCTAGGAAAGCAAGCAATTAGGAAGTCAGTCTCCAGTTTGGAAAAAAAAAATTGAAATGCTGTTAACTGGAAAACCAGAACAACCTAAAGCTGAATGGATTTGTTCTTCATTTTCTCCTTTAACCTGGACTAAATTAATTAGAAATTAATTGATTCTCAGCAACTTTAATGGATCTTTATTAACTCTGTAATTGGAAAGAAAAATCTGTGGAAGTAATAAGGACCCTAATTTCTTCATGCAGATATGATTGACTGATTGACTAATTGATTTAATATTGATGTATTCTAACAGTGAGTTCCAGAGAAATAACATTGTGCCCTATTGTTTGCCCTCAGTTACTACCACTCTAATGAATATGAGAATGGACAAGGGTCTCATAAAATGTCTAAGATGGAAAGAACCTTAACAATTATGGAGTCCAACTCTAGGAATGCACACAAAGTAGACCAGCATATCCAACTTATTTTCTGTGAAGAATTGTGAGTCCAATCCATTCATTTTTATAATTGAGGAAACTGAGGTTAGTGACTTGTCCAACATCAAAATGAATCAATCTAGAACCATTTGTTAAGGGCCAGGCACTGTGCTTAGTACTGGGGATACAAAAAGAAGCAAAAAATGACCTCAAGGAGCTTACAATCTAATGGAGGAGACAACATGCAAACAAACACATACAAAGAAAGCTATATACAGGATATATGCAGGATAAAAAAGAAATAATTAATTAATAGAAGGAAAGTAATGTAATTAAGAGGGAGTAGGGAAAGCTACCTGTAGAAAGTGGGATTGTAATCAGTATTTAAAGGAAGACAGGGAGGTCAAGTTCCAGCATAAGGGACATCAGAGAGCTGAGAGATGGAAAGTCTTGTTCATGAAACATCCAGGAGGCCAGTCTCACTGAGTGGAAGAATGTATATTGGGTTGTAAAGCACAAGAAGACTGGAAATAAAGGAGGTGATTAGATTATAAAGGGCTTTAAATGACAAACAAAGTACATCATATTTAAGTCATTTTATGCCAACATACTCAATACTCAGAACTCTAGAACCCAGATTTCCTAATTCCTGATGGCATGCCTATTTCACTTTTTTATGCTGCCTATCTATATTTATTTGCAAAGATGTGAAAATGAATAGTTTGACACATTGTATATAATAGAAGAACCATTTGCAATCTGGAAACCCACACTCTAGTTTCAGCTCTACAAAAAGGCATGAAAAATCTCTGCACCTCTACTTCTTCATCTATAAGATTAAGAGTCTGTACCAAATGATTTCCAAGTCCTTTCTAGCCCTAACCTTTTGTGATTCCATCAGCAAGCAGCATGTGAGCTTCTGTCTCTGTGAACACTCCAAATTCAGTATGACCTGAAGTCCCAAGGAGCAGAAGGCATCTGTAGAAGGCCAGAGATAACAGTGTTCTACATACAGAATATGTGATCACGATGTTATAGCTCTGTGCTGTAACAAGTATGAGGAAGTTTTTAAAAAGTCACATATAAAGTGGAATGCTGAATTACTGTAGTATAAGCTTATAGTATAGTCTAAGTCTAAAACTTCTACTGCCACTAGTAATCATGTTTTAATGCTATTCTGGTTAGTCGTTTTAAGAGGACATCATGGAAGGTTTTAAGTGTGAGTACATTAGTGATGTAGAGAATTATGTGAGAGATCAGAGCCTACACTGTGATGTGGAGAAACAATTTGCCAATTAAAGGAACACTAGCACTTGAGGCAATATGGTCCAATGTAAAGGACACTGCATGGAGACTCAAGACTATGGTTCCGTATATGCTTTGCTATTTAACATATTTGTGTGACCTTAAGCAAGTCACTTTCAGTCACTGCCCTTCTAAACTTCATGCTTCCATATCTGTAAAAAGAAATTATTGTATTAGATGATATTTAAAGTCTCTTCTAGCTCTAAGTCTTTGATTATATGACCTAATAAAATTTTTAAAACATTGGATGGAATGATACAATTAAACAAATGAGAGTGAGTGGGAAAGGGGAGAGTTGAGTGGTAAAGAACACCAAAGTAGGAGTAAATTAAAGAGTCAGAAAAAGGCTCTTGCACTCCATTGGACCACTGCGGGACCCCTTAATATCCTGGACTGCCCTGTCATGAATGTGACCTGACCAGAGAGTGCTCTGATTTCTCCTATTTCCTAATAGGAAGAGCTAGCAAGCCTTTCCATTTCTTAGACAGCAGAACTCTTGTATATGTATTATCTTCCCCAATTAGGGAGCTCTTTGACAGCAGAGACAGTCTGAATTTTAATTTGCATTTGTAGTTATTAGCAAAGAAAGTGCTAAATAGGTCTCTCTGTATTCCATTTTCAAAGGTTGAATAGAGTAATATATATGTACAAGGAAGTAAGGGGGGTGATTTCCTTACATATCACTACTTCACGTAAAGCAAGGTCATTTAGATACAGATACTTCCTAAAATCTTATCCTATTTGAGCTTCAAAAGACTCTCTAGCTAATCTAGTTCAACCTCACATTTTACAACAAGGAAATTCAGAACCAGAAAGGTTAAGGAAGTTCCTGAGCTTACTCAGGCAACAAGTAGCAAACCACAACCTCTCTGAAATTCAGTCTCCCTATCTGTTGAACATAGATTGTAATATAGGTCAAGTGAGTATAATACTACACTCCCTACCAACTGCAAGTGAGTTAAAAGACCAATGATTTGCTCATTTATTCAGTCAACAAAAATTCCCTTTGATCTGTAAGACACTAAGTTAATAAAAAATTTCCAAAGAAATAACATTGACTATGCCCTCTTATTTGCCCTCCCTAACTGCATTCTCATTAGTATTAAGATGGACAAAGGTATCACAGGATGTTAAGGATGGAAGGATTCTTAGATTTGAAAAGGTCTAGCTAGAAGTGCATACTGCATGGGCCAGGACATTCAAACTATATTCTACGGTTCTTTGGCTTTCTTCCTTTATAACATATAGTTGTCCCTATGATTTAGAATTTCAATAAAAAAGCGTGTACATACAATCCTATGGCGAAAAGGAATAGCACCTTATAAGAAACAAAGGACCTTGTAACAACTGTTCATTTGAGAGATTCATGTGTGTAATATAAGTATAATCTATACTAACACAATTCACTCCATATACCTCATTTCTTTAATGAGTTATACAAAAGCAAGATTGTTCCTACTGAATAAGTCCAACTTTAAGATATTAAACATAATCCTTTAAATGTATATACTTCAGGGAAAAAATCCAGATCTTAATAAAAATACAGGGTTATTGGTTTCTTGCACAATACTGGTTTTCTTTGCTGAACATGAAGTTCCTAAAGCAAAGACAAAAGAAAAAAAATACACTGGATAAAACAAAGACAAATTCTTCTCTCTCCTACCTGTTTTAATCATAAACTTGTCATTATTTCCTAAATCCTTTTATTTTTTAAACAAAAGTTGCAAAATTAAAGCTTTTCAACCTGAATCTTTAGGTAACAGAGGATACGTTAAATTTGATTGGCTTTTCCACAATTGTCCTTTCTAAATTTTCTTCAAGAAAGGAACAGAGGAAGCTTGAACTATTTACTCACAAAACTACATGTTTTCCATAAAAAACCTCATGCCAATAAGTAGAATTTTTCTGCAGCTTGGAAGGCAGCAATTGTATAAATTAGCCCCCAGGTCCACATTGTATGAACCACTTGACCATTTTTCAACTCAGAAAATGAATGCAGGCAATTTGGATGAAAGAGGAAGCCCTTCACTCCAGCGGCCTGCTGTTCAATTCAAAAGACTATTGAGCTTTAGGTCTTCTTGTTCCAAAGGTTAAAAGCTTACCATCAGCCTCTTCCACTGGATTCTATTATGTGTGTGTGGTTTTTTTTTTTAGAGGGAGTAGGTTACAGCAGGCTGATTAGTGAGGCTGATGAATCTAAAAAGTAAATAACTGGAGAAAAAGTTATTTTCCGATCAAATTATTTACTTACAGTTTTACAAATTGTTAAACACCTCCTTTATACATAAAATGTGTAGGTCGGCATGTAAAATTAGAATAAAATTTTGTAAGTTTTAAGAGAATTATTCTAATTCTTTCAGCAATTTGGAGGAAAGAAGCAAGCACTGTCGAAGCCAAAACTAAAGAGTAAAATGAGAACTATTCCTGTCTGAAATTTAGTTCTAAATTACTTGCTAATCTAAATGCAACTGATGGCTTGGTTTGTTTTTGTTTTATTTCAATTAATTAATTAATTAATTTTTTGAATGTGGGCCCCCTATCCCGTGTCTCAGATAGGTTGGAAATGTAGGGGCTATTCACAAGCTAGCCCAACTCTGATCAGCTTGGAGGATGTTACCTGCTCAGTTCCTGTCCTGTTTGTTCTGTCCCTTCTTAAGCAACCCTGGTGGCCCCTCATTCATGACGGTTCACCATATTATAGCCAAACTCTACTGTACTCTACTGTAGCTTAGAATTCCTGAACTTTAAGGGCTCTGCCAGCTTCCCTGGTAGCATCAATTACAGGAACACACCACCTCTCCTGGATGTAATCATTTATTGAGAGACAGCTTCCAGTAGCTTACTTTTGTAGAACTTGAGGGTTACAGAGGATCTTTGCTTTATGTTCTCTCATGTGATCTACAAAAGCAGTCTTATAAGACGCAGACAAAAAGTTCTAAAAGATATCATTTGTAAAGGTATTATTATCCTCTTTTGTTAGAGACAGCATGACATTGTGGATTGAGAGCTGACCTTAGAAGCAGAGAGATCTAGGTCCAAGCCCTATTTTCTGCTGAGGTTGGGTGAGTCTGGGTAGGTCATTTAATCTTGGGGCTCTAGGTAACTCTCTAAGAATGCAGGTCTCAGCGAAGGTATCATTCTGCATTATTAGAGACATTTTCTTCAACTGGGAATTTTATATACTGATTAAATCAAATCTAGTCCCCATCCCTATCCCTATCCCATTTGAGAGGAAACAATACTAAAGAGATTTCAATTTGTCCAAGTGGGTAATGTTACTAAGTGTCAAATCAAGGACTTGAGTCCATATCTTCTGACATCAAATTCAATATTCCATCTTCTGCACTATGTTATCTCTTTTGACTTGTTTGGTTTGTTTCATTTCTTTATATGAGCATATCTTCCCTTCATAGGGACAGTATACTTTTGGTTGAACTATACTTTCTACAGAAGTATATTTTCACCACCTGGTAAATAGTTTTTAGTCACCATCATAGTTACTCTATCTACAATATGAAGCACTTGTTTTGCTCTTTAAGCTTGTAGTAGTCATTTATAATACTTTAGCAGATGAGAGGCAGAGAAAAAATCTCATAAATAAGAACAAATATAGAGCCAAGGTCTTAAGCTGTTAAGCCAACTGGCTGATTTGTTCAGCTTTTCAGGAGTTCTTGGAACTGCCATCGTAGAAATCTTGGACTGTCTTCTGTGGTACATGTCAGCATGACTGTGGATATATGTAGCAGGAAAGAGGATTCAGAAAAGGCAGTCAGGCATCCATTGAGAGGAGGAAGGAGGTATCCATTGGAAGGAGAATGCTTTGGAGGCTTCTATTATAGTGTTAGGGGCAGAGGGAGACCTAACCATATCCCTATGTTATAAACCAGGAATAAGACATATTTATAAAGAAGAACCCATTGCAATGGATATAAATGGCATGTTGGTAAGAAGAAATAAAAGATAAGGTGTTTAAAAAGTCATTACATTATGTATAGTCAAAGAAAAGAGCAATACCACTGCTTTGGCCTTAGTGGTGCTGGGAACTCACAGACTGATTTTATGGACATCGGGGTCTCATTTATTTTTCGAAGCAACAAGCCAGACTGACTTTCCTTTCACTCTATAGGAGTCACTCACAAATAATTTGTGTTTTGTGGTTGCGTTTTTTGGAGGTGGGAGGGAACTTGATGGCAGAATGGCATTGTGGTAGAAAGTAGGGCCAGTATGTGGTACAAAGAATAGAGTGCTGGGTCTGGAAGACAAGGGTTCAAATCTAGTCCCCGACACGTTATAGTTGTGTGACCCTGGGCAAATCATTTAACCCTGTCTGCCTCAGTTCCTCATTTGTAAAATAAGCTGGAGAAGGAAACAACAAATCACTTCAGTATCTTTGCTAAGAAAATCCCAAAGGGGATCATGAAGTGTCAGACACAACTGAAATGACTCAACAACAGCTGTAGAAAACAATGAACTATCAGGGGCATAGCTAAGAAAAAAGTTTCACTTAGGTTTTCCAGGGCAATAGCTCAAAGGCCTCCATAGTGAAAGACTGAGGCTGATACAGAAAAAAAAATGTTTTTAAGTATGTTGGATTTGGGAATATTCCCCCTCCTTTCCCTGTCTTGGGCATGAAAACTCAAGATCCAAGTAAAGGCCAGTGCCCCCCAACCAACCCTCTTATCAGTCTGACTCCCACAATCATCACTTATGGAAGCCACACTTGGGGAGATGCAACACTAACTGCTTGTACAGGTGCAACAGCCCCTACCTCCCTCAGCAAGCACAGTGCATCGGAAAAATTCTTATCACCAACGTCACTGGCAGACTATCAAGTGGTTCCACAACAGAAATAGATATCATTTCATCAATGAAAATGTCAACAAAGAAGATTACCATCTGCTGTGTCACTGCGCTCCAAAGACTGATGGCTCTCAACATTTGCCTTATGGCTGAGCCCTTCTATATGAATTGTTTCAATCATTAAATTCGAGCTTCTTGAGAGCAAGAGTTGTCTTGATTTCTTATTCAATCCCCACAGATTAGCAATGTGCTTTGAATAATGTTCACATATTGATTCATTCATTCTCTCTTTCCTGGAGCTGTTAGAATAATATAAGACTAAAGATATAATAGGAACTTCTAGTGAGGCACTCACACCTGGGATGGTACTAGTAAGTAAGAAAGTCTGTTGATATATTTGAATTTATGAATAATCTCAACTAGAAACTTAAGAGTAAACTAAGATTCAATACCAATTCGTGAGCCACAAGAAGAGATCATTCCCCTGGATAGAGGATACATATACAATCTGGGTGTCAGACAGGAGAAAGGATATAAGGATATTGGGATTTGGTCTTCTTACAGTTGAACCTGGCATTGGTGATACTAACGCTATTATTACTACTACTACTACTACTACTACTAACAGTAACATTAGTTATCTCTATGACAGAGACTTTCATGAAAATACATACTAGAAAAACTCAGACTCAACTGCTCAACTGATATGTAAATAAACAAAGACTGATCTGAGGAGTGGCAAAAGCAATGGTTTCCATAAGTAGATATTTTTGATCTGACTCAACATTATGTGACAGATAATAGTGAGAGCAGTAGAGTGGAGAAGACGTATTACAGACCTGGGAGTTAGGATATCTGGGTTGTAATCCTGATCTAGGCACTACCTTAGCATCCTGATCATGGATAAATCACCACCTCTCAGAGCCTCAGATTTTCTCAACTTTAAAATGGTGGTACGAACTCTGGGTTTTTGTGAGACAAGGACCCTATAGATCTTAAAGTGTCATATAAAATGGGGATTATTGTTATTTGAGTTATGACACACTGCAGGAGCAACTCTGACTCCCACAAGACCTCAGGCAAATTTTTGTTCCTTGCCTTGTTAGCCAACACTACACTGAACAAGAGCCCTCAGGTTTTTCTTCCCCTTGCTGAAAGTCATTTGTGCTGTTGCAAGGCTTTCCAGCTGGGGAGAAGAGAGAGTAACACCAGGAACCACCTGCTGAAAGCAGAGAACTGCAGAGAAAGCCACCACCCCAGCCACATGCTACCTGCTGAAAGCAGCAGGCAGGCGATGAAGACAAAACTCCAGCTGTTTCTGTTTTATTTCTATGTTTTTTTCTCAATAAAACTCCATTCTGCTATATTGTGAATGGC